>WEIU01004662.1:51935-72299 GCA_013389925.1 Aegithalos caudatus
GTTGTGGGGGTTTTTTTTGGTTTTTTTTTTGTTTTTGTTTTTTTGTTTTTTTGGTTTTTTTTGTTGTTTTGTTTTGTTTTGTTTGTTTGTTTGTTTGTTTGTTTGTTTGTATTCTCCAAAAAGTTAATTGCATGAACAAAATCACGGAAATGCTCTGTTCTCTAGTGTCTAGCATGGTCAAAAGATAGAACTCCTAGGATCACTGTCAAAGTCTACAGCAGGAAGGATTTTAATCAGACTCATGTCCTTTTCATACAAGAGCCATCATACACCGACAAAATACCCTTTTGTTTCCTGTTCACACTAGAATATGCATCCTCATCACCTGTTGGTGCAGGAAGTTGACATTCAAATGGAAGACACTTCTGCTAGGAATTTCTCTTGGTTTAAGTTCCTCAGGATCAAGTTCTTCCCTTCTTCTAGATTAAAGAAATCTGACTTTTCTGTTGTTTCAGTAAGGAGTATTTAAATTCTGTTTTTCCAGTGAAATGTTACATCACTGTTCTGTTTTCTTCATCAAAAGTGTCTTAACACTACCTAGAATTGACACTTTGGAACTCTCTTTCTTAACAGCACTTGCATATCCTTCCTGATAAGCATAACTTTTACACTTACACCTACTTTTTTTTTTTTTCTGTCATATTTTTCTCTGTATACAGTATTCCTGTATTTATTTTTGCAAGACATCTTTTGTAAGATTCAGACTTACTGGTGATTACCTTAAAAATGCTTTACATAACATCATCCTTTTCTGACTTCAATTAAACCACAAAATTGACATTGTTTCTTCTGCCACTGATAAATCTGTTTTGTTTTTGTTTTTTTTTTTAAGTTATGTTGTGATGTACTAGATGCTAGCAATATACTATATTCCTGTATGGTACACTGAAAAGAAATTATATTAACTGGGAATGTAATTCAATTATAACTATTCAGTTTTATTTCAGAGACATTGGGGGAAAGTAAATAAACAGAAAAAAAAAAAAAAAAAGAAAGAATTTCAATTAGAATTTGAAGCCTCTTGAATGATCTCAGTGAGTTATTTTATTCTCTTAATATAAAGGTTATGTTGATTATCCATGTTTGAATTAAAAAAATATATTTTATACTCAATTGTTGGGGAGGATGATGCATCAAAGCCCTGCAAAGATGGTTTATTGGTGAAAGATTCTGAGAGTGTAAAACCTGCAGAAGAGATAGAGTTAAAAGCAAGATTTGAGCTATAGAATGCTAAGCAGGAAGATGGTGATTAAGTTAGCTGATGACCAGGGCCCTGATGATTGAGCACCACCCTTGAGAAACAATAGAATCCCAGGGGGTTGGGCCTTGCCAGGTGACAGGGAAAAAGGTGGGTTTTCCAGGTTTTTAGTATGGTAATGTAATAGTTCTCATAGGCTGTATGTAAATTCTGTAGGTTTTGTATCCTGTACTGGTTGGTTGGTGCTAACCAGATTATTCAGCATAGAAAGGGATAAATTGTATTGTAACAGGAAGTTCGGGGGTTTTTTTGGACCGGGAGTTGGGACCACGCTTCAGCCGGTGCTGGTCAGGCTGGCTGTCCCCACGAGCAATAAACCACGTGTCCAAAGAGCTTCCCTGTCTCCGGAAATCTCTCATCGAACCCCAGATAAACCACAACCTTTTCTAATACTCAATCACTATAATAAACTGTATTTTCAGCTATTTGGTCATTAGTTAGCCATTAGCATTTATCTTGTTATGATAACTTATGTAATTGTCATAAAAGTTATATTTGTTATTGTCAGTGATGCATCCTGGAAAAACTGCTTTTAGAACTTCTGTCATTTCATTGATGATACCTCTGTGTGTACATTCAGTACAATTTAATCCTTAGTGAAATAAAGGTCTTCTCGGATTTTAAGGTTTAACCTAATAGAAAAACGTTGATACTTGTCATCTCATTTTTGCATAGTCAGGGTGTTCAAATAGTGATTGAGTGCCCTTTAACTCAATTATTTATTTGTTCATGTTCAGCAGTGCCGGGGATTAAGCAGTGGGCTGAAGAAAACTTGATTTTAAAAAATTTATTTTCAAAACTTGAAAATATAAACACAGCTGGGACCTACATGTTTTTCACTAATAAGATGAAAGAAAGGCAGCTAGAAAAAGAGTTCAGAAATATATCTTGATTTTAGTAATGATATTTTGTTGATTTCAAATATTTTATGTTAGTAAATCCCATTAATCTTACTTATATATAATAAAAAAATACTACAAGCCTGTATTATTATTATGTGTTATTGATGCAAGCATTAATGTGTATCATATTTGTTCTATATACTTATTTTTATTTTCTCATCTAAAAGTATTCAGTTTTTAATGTTTGTTTGAGGGAAGCTCAGCATTGCCTGTAGGAGAAGCATAGCAAAAACTCAGCATCACTTGAAGAGAAGCTGAAGATTGTAGGCTTGATCTTACCCAGATTCCAGCCTGAATTCAGGGCAGGACATGGGATGTTTCATAAATGCATCAGTGTCCTTTCCTCCTGCATCTGGCCATAGGGACAGCAAAGCTTGCCATCTCATCTGTACAGCAAGGCTCAATGGAAGCAATCTCTGTAAGAAGCTGTGACTTCACAGGAGTTTCTCCATGTGCTTTATAAGAGGTGCTCCACCCTGAGGGTCATCTGCCTCATGTGTCTTCTGAGGATGAACCAGTTTGTTCTGGTTTGAATTTCATCTGTGAAAAAGCGCTTGGTTAAGCTAAGGTTTTTCAGTCTTGTTTGGCTTGATTTTACAGACTGAATATTTGTTTCTGAAAACATTCTTTTCTAAACTGAATTCTTAGGCTTGCCATTTTTTCCTTTCTCATTCTGTTCTCCCTCCAGCTTTGCTTATTTCGTATGTGAGTATTTGTTTCTAACTGTTAGCTATGCAGGGCTATATTCCAGACCTTAACAAAATTGTCTCCTCAAAACCTTAAAGTTTTTCTGCATCAGTCACAGGAAGCCTGGTTGTAAGGTTGGGTGCAAGACAGAGATACAAGAGCACTGAATGTGTTATGTGCTCTGTCATAGTTTTCTGTGGGATCTGGAGAAAACATCTGTAATTCCTTATTTCTTTCTTCCTTATCTTTAAAGTAGAGAGGAGGATCTGGAGTTATTTTGATGATAACCATAGCTTATATACAACACTTTGAAAGTGGTAATCACTTCCATAAAGCTAAATCTGTCTCTGACTTGGTAACAATGTGCAAAACCGTATTATAAATTAGAAATCCTTACTTAGGTGCAGAGATATGAACGCATTTATACAAGTTGAGCTGTTGAGTAACTGTATGTGCTACTTTAATAAACGAGTAACCGTATATGCTACTTTAATAAACTAAAACCAGCAAGATTAATCTAGAGTTCCATAATGTCTCTTGAAGAAAATTACTTTGGGAAATAGGAGACATTGCAGAAAAATATAAACACTGCAAGTTTTTTATCAAGGTTATTTTAGAAGTTTTACCACTAATCTAGACATATATTAGATTTCTCCTTTATTCCACTAATGGATAAAGAAATAGAGTGACATTATATTCAACTAAAAAGATATTGATTGAGCTTGTTAAATACAGCATGTGGATACTGTATTTTCCGTGCTATTGGATCAACTAAGCCTAGACATGTTCAAAGTATGAGCACTCTAAATTGCATTTGTTCATGAAAACTTTGTGCAATTTTTCCACAGACATTAGGTAAAGATCTACATAATTTTAAAAATATAATATTTTTATATTTAAGCTGAGAGTGCTGATTACTGAGCAAAACAAAGTACTGGCAGCTGAAATTTGAATTAGATTTCTAATCTTCTAAGACAGTGCAAACAAAAATATCACTTAGCATACTCTTTCATAACTATTTTTATTTAGCCGACTTTTTTATTTATAATGATAACTCTGAAAAAACAATTCAGGGAATCTAGGGGAATGTGGAAAAAGCTTCCCAAACTGGGTAGGCAACTCTGATGATATAAGATTCTGGTATAATTACTTTTTAAAAAGTTTTATTTAAAAATAAATGCAATACTCCTAACAAGGCCTTAAAAAGCTCCCATGCTGTCTTCAGCAACAGGAATTCTTTATAGGGAGTCTGTCATTTATATTGTGTGTCTAATTGTCCACAATGCAATGGATATGATTAAGAAACATCATCAAAACTTATGCAGACTTTAAGAAACTTTATAAGGGCCTATATAATTATTTGTTTTATTGCTTTGCTGTGTTCCTACACCATAGATAATCACCCACTGATGCTAACAGCATATGTGTTTTGGATTGTTTTATTCATGAACACTGAAGCCAACAACATTACTTTTAAGTAGAATGTGTCTTTGTAGAGAAAGGAAGTGCTCTGAAATGCTGGCTGTGTAACAGCAAGGCTGTGGAGGACATGACAGAACAGGGAAACATTATCACTTACTGGTATTTATTTCTTCAAATATGGATTGCTGGCCTGTGACACTTTGTATGTAGGTAAATATATGCAGCAGTAGTTTTGGATTTTATTCAATCAAAGGGTGAAGTAGGATATAGTGGAAGAGAAAAAAATATTAAGTTTTCTTAAAAANTTTGCACGACCAGATTGGGGGGGAAAGTATTAATTTTTTACATACAACAGAACATTGCAGTTGTTTCAAATATCCATTTCATCGTTGCTCTTAAAACCTTAAGCAATATGAAACATAAACAATTTCAGGAACAATAATTTTTTGAAAAAATATCTTTACAAAATATTTTGTAAATATAGGTGATTTAGTTTTTCATTTAAAGAGAATTCATCAAAAATTATTTAGTTAACTTTTCATATAGGTATGAAACTATACATATAGGTACGAAACTAGCTAAATTCACATTTAGCTAGTTGTGCATTTACCAAACCTTACTGAAAAAGGAATTTTCCCCAGCAAGTGTATGTCTGTTAGTGAGAACAAAACAAAACCACAAAAAAAAAAAAAAAAAAAAAAAAAAAAAAAAAAAAAAAAAAAAAAAAAAAAAAAAAAAAAAAAAAAAAAAAAGGGTATGTCCACAGTTGTAGAAACACTGTCCTTTCTTGCAGAAAGTGTCACATGAAAATCTGACTCAAAACCAAAAAGTGACTGTAAGGTAAGAGGTGGACCTTCCAAAAAATTAGAGGTGTGGGAAGAGCGATTCCCAAAAGTCTGTGATTTCCTGCCAGCTTTGATCCAATTTTTTTCCAAGTGCTCAGCCTCCTAAGGGTGCTGAAGCTGAAGGAAAATTCATGCTTGGAGGTCAGATGGGTCTTTAGTCTATCTGCACTAAGAATGTTTCTGGGAATGGTTGCACCAAAACTGTTTGCTGCTGGCTATTGCCAAGTCCATATTTTATACAGCAAGCCCAGGAGACTCAAGGTGAAGTGGTAAGAGAGCTGCTGGTGACAGCCCATTCACACTGGAGATCATGTGATTTGAACATGTAATAGGAGAAATGCTTAATTTTACTTCTCTGTTGTGGCACTGCATTTCAGTGAGAGAGAATGGGTTTCTATTTGTGTTTTTGTGACAAATGACACTTTATTCTGTAATGCTGTGTTGGAGGTTGGATATTGTTTCCTTTGTGTTAGTTGAATTTTTTCCGAGTTTCAGAGCTGATATTTTCTGATAATGGGCCATTAATGCTCACCAATGACAGGAGACATTACATCATCCTAGATAAAAGGAGAGGTGAGCATGCCAGTTCATCCTGTTTTCTACTGGATTCCTGGAGGAAGACTGGACCCATCTCGCCACCACTGGACTTTCTACAGGACCATCTCTACTCCACAGAACTGCGTCTGTTACTCCAGAAGGATTCATCTGGACTGCTTCTAACACCCTGACCAACAGGGTGTCAGGTCACATCCCTGATTCTGTCAGGGTTTTCTGTGTTCTTTTGTTTGTTTTATTTCCATGTTTATTTTATTTTCTGTTCTACTACATTTGTATTTTTAATATTCCCATTAAAGGACTGTTATTACTATTCCCAAAACCTTGCCTGAGAGCCCCTAATTGCAAAATTATAATAATTTGAGGGAGCGGTTTACATTCTCCATTCAAACGGGAACTTCCAGCTTTTGCTGGCAGATACCTGTCCTTTCAAAACCAGGACATGTTGCCATATCTAGAGTCCATCAGTAAAATTATTTTTATTTTAATCTTCCACGTATTCTCTAACTTTTTTTCAAAATAATATGCCATCCAGATCATCTAAAAGACAGAAGCATTACAAGTTGTGTTTCTAACACTACTGAAAATACTTCACTTATATAACACAAAATAGGATAAATAATCTCTGTTGTGAAACTATTGTGAAACTGCAAGTGTTGCTGAATTGAGTACTTTACCGCAGCTTGAAATTACAGAGGGACCTTGTACAGTAGCTGCATATTACTACTTACTTCATAGCAGCTAAAACTGAACATGATTTATTAGTAATATAGCAAACCAGAAAATAGATATGCTTAACAGATGGGGAAAGTGGGGGAGGTTCAGCAAAAAAAATGCTACACTATGTAAAATAATTCCTGAAAGTCTCCTTGACTAGTTTTGGAGTTTTCACTTTACAAAAGGACTTCAGTGAAACCTTTGGAAGTACTTTGTTGCAAACATTTTTATCACAAAAGAAGATAGATAACCTGTCAAATGGACAGCATCAGACTGACAAGTAAGTACAGCCATGTGCTTGGTCACTAAAACAGCATAAAACTCAAGAGGGATTGTCAGAATGTGCCATGGAAAAATACCCAGAAAATAGAAGGTTTCAGTAAAGGCATTCTACTGTGTTTTAAAATCCTTGAAAATCTAACAATATTCTTTTTCATAATGTCTATTTACATTTTAAAATATGACTGTAGCTAGGAGAAATTTACAGAAGTACAAACACATATTTTCAAATCAGTGATTTTTAAAACTAGTTTTATTCTAGTATGGAAAGAACTTCCTTGTATTCAGTCCAGTGCTACTGAGACAACTGAGTCTTTCTATAATAGAAGATTACCACAAGTTTTATCAATATGACTATTTATCAGCAACAAGATAATTAAATTATCAATAAATCTTAACACAGTCTTGCCATAAGAAAATTATAATCAAACCAAATATTCCAACAATAAAAAACAAAGCAGTATTTTTAAAGTGATTGAACTGCATGATATTAGTACAAGATATCATTTTGCTAGAGGGTTATTTTTCTAACTACTTTATTGAAATTTTATTGAAATTTTAAAGAATAATTCAAATTATACTGTCTTGGGTTGCAATAAGTAACCAAAAGTGTGTATTCTATTTTCCGTCTGTTGAAACTACTTGGGGAGATGTTTTCTTATCTCCTAACTCCAACTCTTATCTCATAACTCCAAGAGGGTGGGGGAGGGTGTCTTCTGTTAGTGGGCCAGCTGTTAAAAACAGGTGGGGCAGTGTTCTTATTTCTTCCACAACATATCCTCCCTCTGGGGCATATCTGCTGGTAATGGGCCATTAAAGCTCACTCCATGACTGATAAAATTACATAATCCCATTGTAAGATGCTCCACCCAGTGGGAGGAGCCAAGCATTCCTACCTGGATAAAATCTGCAATTCAGAACAGCATGACAGACTGTTTCCACTGGATTTCCTGGAGGAAGACCAGACCCATCTCACCACCACTGGACCCTTCTACAGGATCATCTCTACACCAACAGAACTGCATGTATTAGTCCAGGAGGATTTATTTTGACTGCTTCCAAGACCCTGATCAACAGGGTGTCGGGGTTATTCTGACTCTGCCAGTGTTTCTACGATTTTGTGTTTGTTTGTTTGTTTCCTTGTGTTTTTTTTTGTACTACTGCATTTGTATTTTTAGTATTCCTAGTAAAGGACTGTTATTCCTATTCCTATATCTTTGCCTTAAAAGCCCTAATTGCAAAATTGTAATAATTTGGAGGGAGGGTTTTTTACATTCTCCATTCCAAGGAAAGCTCCGGCTTTCCTTGGTGAAAGCCTGTCTTTCCAAACTGAGGAAAACTTCAAATGAGAAATAGGAAATAATAGGTAGCATAAGGAGCAAAACTTACAATCACAGAAAAGTAAATGCAATTCAAATAATTAAAACATAAGAGAAAAAGAACTAAAAAAGCAGGTATGGCAACAGTTACTTAAATTGCAAAGAAAGTTTCTTCATTTTGTATTCTCTTTTCTCCTTTTGGTGATTCATTAAGAGAGCAGGTTTCCCAGACTTGACAAGTTGTGATGAATTATGCTTAGTTTTGGTCAAATGCATTGGATTCAGTGTAGACCGAAATACAGTACAAAGTGGAATTTCATGTGTTTCAAATATCCAATTGGTATACCAACCACTAGCCATTAAGTCCTCTGATTCTAATCATTCACCTTTTATTTGTCCATCTAACAGTTCAATCAGCCAGACCTTAATGTGGGAGTGTTGAAAGCCTTGTTACTGTCAAGATAGTTGCCACCTGTAGCTTTCCTCCTTGTCTACAATTCATTTGACAAGTCATTTTATTATAGAAGCATAATATGACCTTTTAAGGAGGGTGCTTGTACAACAGGACATCTGTAGTATCATTCTCTTAAGTTCTCTTAGTACTAAATGTTGTTTTGTAAATCCTATGAAAGGCAGATATTTTAGTGTCTGGTTTTGGTGGGGTGTAAGCAGAAATTCACATATTTCAGAGACTGGAAATGCCTTTATTCTCTAGAAGACCTATACAATAGAGGTGTACTTGATTTAAGAGCTAGGGCTTTTGATTTTGAAGACTGACTAGCTTACATATAAATTTATGAACACTTTAAAGTCAGCCATGCTGAAAGAGACCATTGTTTGGTGTAGAGGTATCTGTTGCTACTGAAATCACAGAAATTCTCTATCCTTAAGCAAAGATGCAACAGTCTGAAATTTTCAGTTACACAGCATCTCAACAATAAAAAGCATGAGAGTTTATATTCAGTGTCCCTGCAGATTCAATCAGAAATCACTGCATCTCTGCTCAGTTACAAAAAGGGAAACTGCATGAAAATAAGATAGGCAAAAAATCCCTACAACAGCAGTGAATAGCTATTCCAATATAATATTCCATGACAATCCCAAGCACAAATACAATGACTCATCATGTCACTAGTCACCTAATGTGCAATTTATTACCAGCAGCTACAGAATATAATACATGTGTGAAAATAAAATCTGTTACAAATAACAGTATAGTTAGATAAGGTCTGATCCAATTTATACACCATACAGGGGACTGAAAACAATGTTATTTCTTAAGTTCTGGAGGTTCTTCCTGAATGCAAATAGATAAAAACATTTAAATGCTGTCTCCACTCTGCTTACCCCATGAAGACTTTTTATAAACTAATGGGTGCTTTCTAAACTGCATGAGACTGGATACCTGAGGTGTTTTCGATGCTGAAGGACTGTGTGAATAACAGCACATCACATAGGTTATGTGAAGTACATTGCAATTTGTGGTGTGTGGCAGAAGACTCTTGTGAATCTGTCTAAAATTAAACCTTGCGTTGTGTGACAAGGACTGACAGTAATGAATTATACAAAGTCTTACAAGATTCAGTGACCAGCTAATAAGATGGAATTCAGTGTAGATAAATTCAAAGTTATACTGATGGCAAAGGGAGTGGACAAACCTTAAACTTCCATTTAAAATAGATTCACAGTCATTGTAGCCAGATGGTAGATTTCAATTACAAAGGAGGAGCCTCAAAAATATACACTTCCTCATCACTGGCAGTCACAAAAGAATGGTTAGGATTTATTAGGAATGAAATAGAGATCGGAGCAAAGAAAATTATCAAGCCATTGTATAATTGCATGCTTTTCTGGAGGATGTATACTTCGTACAGTTTTCCTTTAACCTGAGAGAAAAGAATGACAAAAGGGGGAAAATTTAGGGAAGTACAAAAGTAGAAATGAAAGATATGGAACAAGTTTACACCTGAGAAATAAGTAGGCTAGATTAGACTAGGCTACTCATTTCAAGACTCTTCAGTCTTGAAAAATTATGTCTTAGGAAATATATGAGTTGTTGAGTTTCTATATGGGTTACATGGGAAGAACAGAAAGGAATGATGCTCTCTTCTCATATAAGAACTTGGCTACCATTTTAAACTAGTAAGAGTCACATTCACAGTAAATATAACAGCTCTTTTTGTATTGGTTAGTCTGACAATGGAACTGCAAGTCATGGCACATTGGGGCTCCTAAAAATATACAAAGATTTGGGACAAGATGAAAGCAATTACAAAACTTTTCCTAATATGGTTTTTGATTTCTGGCAGTCAAACTAAATTGAGTAAACTTAAAATAAGCTAAACATATATGACTCATTGGCTATTCAGAGTGCTTTGAGTACTGAACTCTGATTTGAAATGTACATTTAATTTTCTAAATAGGTTTTTAAGTGGTCATTGAGAATAAAGCTTTGCAAATTGTTGGCTTTTGAAAATTGTTTATGATAAACTTCTGTAAATTATCAGACTCTCTAAGATAATGAAACAAATGTTTGTGGTTTTTTTTTTTCCCCTGCAAGCTTTTCCTTCAAAGAGCACATGCAGAAAAGTGTATGCAATTATCTGGCTGCATTTTGCATTTTTTAACACTTCTGGTAATCTAAATTTAAATACAGTACAGAAACCATTGTTATTACCTACTTCAATTGCCTAATAAATATGGTAACATATTTCAATTTGGGCTTCACTTGGAAAAAAAAGAATGTTCTGTGGTATGTATATTCCATTTCCTGTGTATTGATGTATTTCTTCTTAATCCCTCTCAAACACAATAAGATTGCAAAAATTCGAAGTAAGAACTGATGAATAGTGAATAAAACTTTGCTTGCAAAATTTTGAAGTTTAGCCCCTAGAAGGAGGCAGAAAATACATCCCAAATAGAACCAAATAAAAGAAACCAGTCGGGCAAGTATTAATTTACTTGAGAGAGAAGTTTTGATAGTTTATTTAATCCAAATCCTTCTTTTCCTCTGTTCATTCAAAAATGCAGTTGTTGCTACATTTGAGGTGGAAAATTGTGGTTGCTAATTAACATGTAGTCTAAGATATGACAGCATTTTTAATTTTAAAACAAGAGGGTCTCTTAAATTTCACAATGGTTTAAAAATTCCTTATGAAGCACTGGTCATTCAAAGCAATATAATAATTATATATTTTTTAATTTTAATAAAATTATTCCTTCAAACATATTGTTTCATTTAGTATGTTCTGCTGGTAGAGGTCTACAAATTTATTTTTTGCTTTCTCCATCATTTATGTTTCTGTATTCTATCTTCAGAGTTCAGTAAGAATTTAATCTAATCAAAAATTATTAAAAAATATATGAGGTAAACTGAAATCCTGAATTATGCAGGTGTTTTTATAACCCTTAAGATGACAGGGTGGCAGAAGTAGTGATTACTGTTCTGTCTGATGAGTCATGCTCTCTAATGTAAAGGCTGTGATTTAAAATTACCACCTATTATTTAAGTAAAACCATATTCAGAGTTATATGTATCTATAATAACATTGTGTTCAGACAAGAGTCTTTTTATACTTCTTTCATTGATAATATCAGTGTCAAACATTCAGTTGTAACTCAGTAACTGTATTTTCCTTGAAAGTCCAAATTCAAGAACTGCTTGTTAATAAAGATTTTAATGCACTTCCCTTTCTTGCCTGTCATTAGTAATATTGGTATGTTATCTTACAAATAAAACATGCAACTTAAAAAGTACTAATCTGTAAAGATTTTGGTTGGGGCTGGTTTTTTTGTTTGTTTTGGTTTGGAGATTTTTGTTTGGTTGTTTGGTTTGTTGATTGGTTTGTTAATTTTTTTTTTTTGTGCAGCAGAGAGCAGAACTGAGAAGACAGAAATTAAAAAAAAAGTTAAGTACTACAGACATTTTAATGTTACATTGTGAAAGTATTTTTGCAGGCATTTATCTAAATAATTATTGCTACTTGATTTAAGTACTCTTCAATAAATCAGAGAAAAATATTTAATTACAGGAATAGATGCATTCATATAAAACAGTGTTTCTAAAACTTAGATTATTGGTAAATTTCATATGACATCTGCTTTTACAGTTCAGTATAAAATCAAAGGTGAAACAACAGAATTTCTTGAGAAGTGAAGTTTCTTGTGTCTAGCCTGATTGATCATGAAAACACTAAAGATGAAAATGCTACAAGTCCATCCAATCTCCCCAAAGAGTGTAAACTGGATTATGACTAGTCTCTCCTGTTTAGTCTTTGAGTATATGTGCTATTAAGGCTATAATGTAGTATCAAGTTTAACACCTTTTATTTATGCTAAGAAAGGACCACAAGTTATTTATCCAGTATTTTCTGCCTGTTTATGTCCTCACCTATTTTGAGATAGGTCAGTTTGAATATGGTTTGACTTGATTTTGCACATTTGTTTGTGCTAAAGTAGCCTGTATCTGTGTTAATATTGTGGTGGGGTCCTGGAGCATTTATATTGCTTTCTTAGATTTGTTCTTCCCAGAAACCTTTGTTGACATTTCAGGTGCCAGTCAGGTCTACTGAGCATTAACGTGTTTTTTTTTATTTGCTCTGCTAGTCAGGGGTGGGAGCTGCTGCTTATGCTTAGTCTGAGAGAAAGTATTGCATGTGTGAATGGATACGCCTGGGTGGATTGTGCTTTCATTTTAATTTAGTTCTTGGTTCTGTCATCCTTTGAAGTGGAAAGCGTGCTTGATGCCTGGTTGAGGTGACTTGTGAAGATGAATACCCCTTTTTCTCAGTTGCTGAGCTTTGGGAATTGGTGTGGTACTAGCCTGTAACAGATATTGCTTGAGCTCTTATGCATATCAAGCATTTATTCCTGGAAATTCAAATTTAGGATTTATATGAAGGATTTGTTCCACTCACATTAGCCTGTAATTAAAACTGGAACTTAGGTTTCACTCTGTGGTAGGTTGACCTTGGCTGGAGTCAGATGTCCAACAAACTGCTCTATTTCTTCCCTCCTCACTTGTCAGAGAGAAGAAAAAATCTTGTGGAATGAGATAAAGACAGGAAGAGATCTCATCACCATCATGGGCTAAACAGACTTGACTCAGACAAATTAATTAAATTTATTACAAATCAAATGACAGTAGAATGAAGATAGATAAATCCAAATCTTAAGACACCTTCACCCCACCCTCCCTCCCTTCTTCACAAGCTTAACTTTACTCCAGATTTTCTTTATGTCCTTGCCAGCTGGTGAGGCATGTGGAAGGGAAATAGGGGTTGTAACCAGTCCACAAGTTGTCTCCACCGTGTTTCCTCCTCACACTCCTCAGACTCCTCACCTGCTGCAGTGTGTGTCTCCTGCAGAGTCCTACCAGAAAACCTGCTCCATCACTGACTTCTCTACCCTCAGGTCCACAAGTCTTTCCAGAAGCCTGCTCAAGTGTTGATTTCCCACAGGGTTGCAGTTTCCCCTCTCCAGCTGCAAATGTTGTTGGTGCAGTTTTTTTCCCACTTTCTGAAATATTTTATCCCTAGCTTGTTACCACCATCACTGATGGGCATGGTCTTGGCCAGCAGCAGGTCCATCCTGGAGCTGGCTGTCATTGGCCTGGTCAGAAATGTAGGAAGCTTCTGGCAGCTTCTCACACAAACCACCCCTGCTGCCCACCTGCTACCAAAACCTGGCCACTCAGACCCAATAGGCATTCCTTGCACATAATTATTATTGCTTATCTGAGAGATTTTTGGTTGTTTTTAGATAAAGGATTGATGGTGGGGGACGTAAAATCAATGGGGGCACTGTATTTTTGTGTCTTGATGAATTATGTTTGGTTTCCTTTTACTCTGTGACTTAACAGAAATCTTGTAAAATGATGGATGAGGACATGTGTTTTTCCAGCACTTTCACCTTTCAGCACTCTAGAGAATGTTGTCTTGGATAAATGAAGATTGAACAATGAGGCTTTTTTTGATATCTGAGGCCTGGGGGATATTTGTCCTTTTTTTTTTCTTTTTTTTTTTTTTTAATGTATATGCTAATTAAGTGTTCATGCAGCAAGAATGTGTGGTGTTCTTTCACTCATGTTTTTGTATTTCAAGGATCACAAAGTAGTTGTAAATATTATTGCCAATACATATATATAACAATGGATATCTTTACGTGCAATAATTATGTAAGCATTCCCAAGGTAGTGTCCAAATTTAAAATATAAATGAAATCACTTTTGAAGAGTTAGGTGATGTTTTCTTTTGACATATTTGATATATTCTCAGCTCAGGTCTGCATTAACTTCCATAACAGATATCTGAATGCTTTTCTTAATCTTTTACAGAATTATTAATTCTTGTAGGTATTTTGAAAAGTTTTAATAGTAGTACTCAAATGTCACTGGTTTTATGTCAGGATTGGTTTTTGGACTTAAGTGCACAGGGTTAGGTAATGCTACACTCCCGTTTTTCTCTCTAAAGATTGATGTAGTTATACTTGTTGATTTACAGCTACAGGACACAGACAATGTAGGGCTCATCTCTTCAGTTAGAGATTGTTGGAGGTTAGATATTGTTTCCTTTGTGTTAGTTGAATTTTTCCATTAAGTTGCTAGGTAACTAATTGCTGGGTGCTTAACCAAAACAATAGAGTGGGCAAGCACAAGTTTTGGACCTGATATTATCTGATAATGGGCCATTAAGGCTCACCAATGACATGAGACATTACATTATCTCATTATGAGATGCTCTGCCCAGCTGGGAGCTGGGCATTCCTACCTAGATAAAAAGGGGAGACCTGAGAACAGCGGGACCTTCATTCTTTCCACTGGATTCCCAGAGGAAGACTGGACCTATCCCGTTACCACTGGACTTTCTTCAGGGCCATCTCTATTCCACAGGATTGCATCTGTTACTCCAGAAGGATTCATCTGGACTGCTTCTAACACCCTGACCAACAGGGTGTCAGGTCACATCCCTGATTCTGTCAGGATTTTCTGGGTTTTGTTTGTTTCATTTGAATGTTTATTTTATTCTACTAAATTTGTTTCTTTAATATTCCTATTAAAGGACTGTTATTCCTATTCCCAAAACTTTGCCTGAGAGCCCCTAATTGCAAAATTATAATAATTTGAGGGAGGGGTTTGCATTCTCTATTCTCTTTTGCTGGCAGATATCTGTCCTTTCAAAACCAGGACAGAGATGTATGTGCTAAAGAAGCAGGCATACATTTTAACCTGTAAGAGATGAAAATTTTATTTATTTATTTATTTTACTCCAAGATAATTCTCCAGTCAAACTGCATATTTAATAGGGACAACAATGAAGTGTGGTCAGTGTGAGCAGGAAGCATCTGTGCTGTCCCTCTGCTGGGCAGTGAGACTGGTTAATCTGGTAAGATCTTCAGTGAAGGCTCAGGCCCAGTTGTTCACACATAAGCTCCTTGTTTCCATGTTCCCTTTTATCACTGAAGTAAGTCTTGAATGCTGCCTGCTGAGACAGAGGCATGGTGTGTCTGAGGCGATAGAGTATTACAATATTAACCCTCAGGTTATCTGACTGTTCCATGGAGGCTGTGGAGTAGTCTGTGCATTTTATAGAAAGGAATCCTTTCTTTATTCTGCTAATCCACATGATAACTGGGATTTTTCAAGTCCCTAAGATGGGCCTCCCCATGGATGTGTAAAATGGAAACTCTTTTCTCATCTTGGTCTGCCTCCTGTCACCCAGCAGGACCAGCTTCCTCTGAGCTGGAAGCAGCAATAGCAACTTCATGATGATCACCACTCTCCATGGCTTTAGTAGCTTTAAAGTTTATACATTCAACCTATGGTTGAAGGAGCTGATATCTATTAAATATTTAGTTTGTATTTAATTATTTTTGTTAATTTCTACAGATTATTGTCTATAGAATACAGATTAGTAACTACATAATGAAATGGCAAAACCACACATGCTTCTATACAAAATAATATTTCTGTTTTAAAATTTTCTCTCAGTATTTTTAGCACATAGAAGCTTATGTAACTTTTTTCAAATGTTGATGTAATATTTTTTGATTTAGCATGCCTATCATTTTTGCTCTTTTGCTCTGTGAATGATTGCTTTGTAGTTCACTGACTATTTCATGGAAGACTGTTTCATTTAGCGTGCTAAATGATGATCACTACAGTTCAAATAAAATATAACTGGATTAGATTCCAGGTATTGTGCATGTAACAGCTCAGATGATCTTTCAAGTTCCCTCTCAATTTAGATCTGATGTAGCTATGTTAAAATCATTAAAAATTACTGTCCCCTTTTACATCAGCTCTGGGTACAATGCGGTACAAAGCACCTCCCTCTGCCTGTTGTAGCAGTAGTTGAACATCATGCCCCCCTTGCAGTAATTTTTATCCTTATTGCCTGTATCATGTTCTTAGGTTTTACTGCTTGAACATTTTCATTTAATAGCTTTATTAGATTGAAAAGATTAGTTTTGTAGTGTTTCTTTTTTTCTGTTATTAAGGGTGACCAGTAAAAAACCAAAACAAAACAAAAAAACAACCAAAAACCCAAAAAACCCATCAGTAAAATGTAAATAATTTATGCNTCTGTTATTAAGGGTGACCAGTAAAAAAACAAAACAAAACAAAACAAAAAAACAACCAAAAACCCAAAAAACCCATCAGTAAAATGTAAATAATTTATGCATTCTGAAGAACAAGTTCCTTGGGGGTTAAAAGAAACTTCAGCACTTCCACTGTAGCACTGTGACAATGAATCATTAGTAATGCCCAGTTTGCCAAAGTCCCTGGCATGCAGCTTCCAAAAGCAACAGACACAAAAAACAGCTGTATTATTTTTTATCCATTCATCAATTTTGTAAAGTCAAATTGGCTTTCTGGAATCCCCACAGCAATTTGCAAATGATGTATGAAATCAAATATTCCTATCTGCACAATGCACAGGGGAAAGAGAAAAGAAATGGTTTTCCTCTCAGTGCTCTGACATTCTATTTCAGTGATACTTGATATCCAGTCAGACAATGCCAAAAATAAAATATTAGCCCCAGATGCTAGGGAAAATCCCATTTACAAAATCTTTGTCACACTTTTCTTCTTCAGCTTTCCTGTTCACTCTCTCAGAACTATTAATCTTGACAGTTTTGTCTTTTAGAAAACATATTTGTTAATGCACATCTGTCAAGACTGTTTTCAGAAATTTTGAAGTGATTTTTCTCTTCTTTTTCTCACTGATCATGGCTTGGGGAAGTGTATAATTTGGATGATATCTCAAGGTGTATTTCTCTAATCTGTGATTCATTAAGATTATCTATCTGTTTTTTCTCCACTGTTTTGCTTGCATTGTTTATAATTCCCAAGATATTTCTCATCTCTGTCTGTAAGAAGAATAAAAATATTTTTCAGTGTTATCTTGTTTCTATTGTTCTTTTAATAGGAAAATTACAATTTTTCTTTGCATTTGACATGGAATACTTACTACAGAAGTGGTTGGAAATCGGAATACTCTCTTAGATTATATAAAACTCTGCATTTTATGACCCTTTTTTTAGTTAAAAAAAGGTCAAAGGTGACATGGTAGACTTGAATAGGTGATATGTTAATAAACATATGATAGATCTCCAGAATTTATTATCTGTTTAGATGCTCTTAATATAGATTGCTTATTTTGAATTCAGATATGAAAACAAACAAAGAAAAAAAAAAAAAAAGAGTAAAGAATATGGTAAATGCTGTAATCATCATAAAATCACACAATAGTTTGGCTTGGAAGATACCTTTACAGGTGGAATGCTACCAAATGAAATACATTTCTTCATTTGATGTTTAAAAGGAATACTTATATAACATAGTAAGGCCCTTATCTTCAGGTTTCTGTGCACCAGTTCCCTTGAGAACTATGAGCACTTTTGGAAAGATGTTCTAACGTAATGTACTACAGAATGAAGCAATTACTACACCTCACAAAATTGTGAAAGTCATTGGACATCATTGGATGTCATCTTTCTTTCCAAACAGTTGGGAAGTACTGTCTAGTGGTTAATGGGGTCAATAAGATACTGAGGCAGATACTCCTTCCAATCACCAGCTGTAGACATCCAAGCCAGAAATGTGGTGAATTAATGTGCAGACCTCCACACAAGCATAGCTATATTTTTGTATTACTTTTGATACCTGAGCAAGGATGTCTTAACTTTTCTCAGCTAATTCTTCATAGTACCACATCATACAGTGTAATAGAACAAAAGGGACTCTGATGATATTCTTCTTGAAAAGTCCCTGTCAACCCTTAAGTATCTTTATTCTCTTTATTTTTATATTCAGCACTGAGAGAGATAAAACATCTTTGGGAAGGAAAAAAATTCTTGTCTGTCCTTTTTCTTCAGGGTTAAAGATATTTACTCACACATGCTAATATTTTAATGACAGAACTTTTTGTTTTCAGGATTTCATGATTTTATAGCAAAAACTTCAGAACATGAAAAAGAATATAAGTAAGAAATTCTATTGATGGGGCTTGCTAGGCCCACTACTATAGTTTAGAAATAAAGCATGATTAGTTATCCTCATGCCTGATAAGGTGTAATGCTGTATTAAACATGTTCTGGGGTAATTCTGCTCTTTCCTGACTGAGTACTTGTTGTCTGAAAGAAACTGGCATGTGAGTTCAGCCATCTTCTGAGTATAAGCAGCTGTATATTTTCTCTTCTCTTCCAGGCTTCATGTTTGCATGCAGCTGCTACCAACATAGTATATGTGAGAGCTCAGTGCTTTTGACAAATAGTGTAATTTTTCCATGGGAAAACCAAATAAAAATATTTGCAGGTCAAACTTTGGTTAGGAGGTATTAGAAAATACCTCGTGACAGAAATTTATGCCCTGTTTTCCCAAATTCGTTTTTTTGTGCTTCTGTTGAGACTCTAGTTATCTATGCCATACAAAAGTAAGTATCCTTTTAACCTGGATCCCTGAATGCATATTCAATTTTATCTCATTCAACCGTAGTTAGTGCAATTTAGTTTATCTTCTTGGTAGTAAACTTCTCCTTCCACTGTGTTTATCAGTAATGGTCTTTATTTATGTAAGATTCCACATATCCGACAGATCAGTAACGGATCAAATTAACTATGTAACTTTAAATTTGATTTCCATGGACTAGAGTATCTTTTATAATCAGTCACAAAGAAATTTCTGAAACACTATGTATNAGGTATTTGAAACCCATCTGGATGCAATCCTGTGCAAATTGTTCTAGGTGAAATTGCCTTGCATAAGAGGTTGGATAGGATGATCTCCAGAAGTCCCTTCCACCCCAACCATTCTGTCATTCTCATTCATCTAAAACACACAATGCCTGTTTATGCACTTTCTGTACTAAGAAAACAATATATGTGTGGTCTCTATAAATTATATATATTTCAGACCACCTATTATACAGGGAAAAAGTCTTGACTCTCTGCATTATCAGAATCTTCTCACTACCCTTTATGGACCAAACAGAGAAAAACCTGCTGAGAATTAATCCACTAAAATTCACTTGTTGCTTTGCATGGTATGTGTAGTCCACACAGGATAAAATGATAGTTCAGGATCTGACTATCTTTAGCATGGATTGAATGGGTTTGGGAAACATACTGTTATCATAAGGAAATTTATTTTCCACAGATACAGAAATTAGGTCTTGCTGTGATCTTCATAAAGAAGTACCCGTAATAAGCTATAGATAGATTAATTTATATAAAATTCCTTATAGATTAACCTCATGGACTTCTTAAGGAGAAGAAATAAAGAAGAACACTATATGCCACAATGGCTTGAAATTTCATCTAGAGCTAGGTTCATCTTGATTAGCTCATCTGCTTTGTAAAACATAAGATCCTGTGTTCTCTGTCTGTTTTCTCTCTCTAGGCAGATAGAGATTTCTCTTATATACTTACCCACACCTGCTTCATGACTTCTTTCCGCTGGCAAATCCTTCCATGTAAGGAACTATCCTTTAGTATATATATGCATATTATATAGTAAAATAGGATTCCATTGTGTTTGAGCAAGGAAAAATTAAAGGTTCAAAAAGTGTACTATGTCAATCCCACACTAATTAGATAGTGTATCTAATAAAACAGTAATTTTTGTCCTGTAGATATGGGGAGATTTCTTGTTTAATTTCATTAATGCAATTGTACAGAGAAGAGCTTTTCATATGACAGATATAATATGAACTTTGAATTGTTAATGTTGATTTTGTTCAACTACAATTTAAGAGCACAAAGGAGATGCATTACCTAAGGTTCAGAAAAGGGCATTATTATAAGAGAAGAAAGATTGTTGTGGGTCACACCAAAGATTGTTGATGGTCGCACCTGTGCCCATCAGAGCATATAGATCAAAT
>WEIU01004663.1:8718-94469 GCA_013389925.1 Aegithalos caudatus
AAAAAAAAAAAAAAAAAGCCTCCCAAGCCGAAACAGCTGCAGCCCAGGACGAGCCTCCCCCAGGCCGGGGATGGATTCATGTTTAGAAAGGCAAATGACCTCGGAGGGAGCCGGGATGAGCCGAGCCCTCGGTGCCCTCTGCCCTTTCCCAGAGGGAGCAGCTGTCCGGGGTGTGCGGCTCAGAACGGGCCCTTCATTGAGGCACAGGGGCCGTGTGTTTACGGCTTGGCTTCTCCTCCAGGCTTGGGGATCTGTTTTGATATCCAGTTGCAGGAAAGGGTTCCTCCCCCCTCCTGGTTTTGTACACAAAGTGCTCTCTCACCACTGGGGACATGGCTCTATAGGCAGAGAGCGAATTCCAGGCAGCTCTTGAAGCACAATTCCCTCCTGAGATGGCTTCTGAAATGGGGTATACACACCATTTTTACCCTCTCTGTAGGCAAAGATTTTTAGGTGGGAACATCTGTACCGCCTTGTAGTGGCTGTGGGCTTTCCTGAAATTTATATAAATTTAAGGAACTTGGAGTTCAGTGTATTTCTCCTTTCTTTGTTTTGTTCATAAAATGGAACATTTTTATGTAATGACTCCAATTATTTCCTTTTTCTGTGGGGGAAAACCACTCCACAGACTCAGGGAGAGGGAAAAGGAGATTAACTCTCACATGTTTCCCATCGGCATCGATACGCATTCTTTGTGTGTGCCCTACCAGGAGCTCAATATTTAACTCGATTAGCTTTAAAACGGGAAAAGTTGGCGTTTATCACAGGCTGGATTTTCTGGCGGATTCCAGGTTGGAGTAGTCTGAGCTGGCTGTGGAGGGGTTTGGAACGTGATGTGGAGCGAGCCCTGCGCCTCGGCGGGGAAACTCTGGGCACGGCGTTTGGTTATGGAGCTCCGTGCCCTGTGTTCTCCGTGGGAAGCGCTGGGCAGGGCAGGCTCTGCCAGGGAGGGCCGCCCCGGGGCTCGGTGTGGGCGAGCTCCGGGGCTCGGTGTGGGCCGGCTCCGGGGCTCGGTGTGGGCCNGCTGGGCAGGGCAGGCTCTGCCAGGGAGGGCCGCCCCGGGGCTCGGTGTGGGCGAGCTCCGGGGCTCGGTGTGGGCCGCTCCGGGGCTCGGTGTGGGCCGCTCCGGGGCTCGGTGTGGGCCGCTCCGGGCTCCAAGTCTGCGCTGCCCCGGGGCTGGTGGAGCTCAGCGCTTTGCGGGCAGGAGCGCTCCGGGAGAACTCGCCGGTCCTACGGGAGGTGTCCGACCTGCCGGGGCACATCGAGCCCGGGGAAGGGCTTTGCTGTGAACCCGTCCGGGCGAGCCGGGGCTTGTGTCAGCCCGGGGTGTCTGAGTCAGTGCGAGGGCTTGGCTTGCCAAACTCGCAGCGAACCGAGTTGCCCGTGCAGCGAGCAGCGCGCTGGGCTTGGAGCACGGCGAGCCCTCGGTTCCCAAGGCTTTTCTGCCTCGCTCCTGTCGTAAATAGTGGCCGAGGAGCCCCGGCCATGTCGGCGCTGGCTGCTGCCACTGGCTGGAAACTGGAGATGTTGCGTTTCGTGTTCCACGCTTGGTTTTGCTGTTCAGTTCTGCTTCTGCTTTTAGAAATGAACTCTTGTCTGAGTCTCCATTTCATAAAAAGGCATGGTTCAGAGAGTGAGCTGATTTTTTTTTTTTTCCCATGGGCAGCTTTTTTGTTTTTATGATGTTGCAACAGCATTTTCTCCGACTTAAACCTGCAGATTGTCCAGTTTGAGGGTTGGGTTTGGATGGGGGGAGGAAACCTTAAGAAAAAGCCCCAGAGCAAAATCCCTTTGGCTGAATTTCTTCCTTCGTGTGCGGTAGGCAACCCGATAAGATGATTTTATTTTCCACTCGTGTTTTCATGGACCGAGTCCCCCCAAATGCTTGCGAACAAAGCGAAGCGTAGCGCGGCGTCGTGCCGCGTTCTTCCGCTGCTCAGCAGAGCAGACAAATGCATTTCTCTGGGGTCAGTGAGACTCGTCGTGTTAATCAATACTGTACCAGCAGTGTTCCCTTTCCAGGGAACCAGATGGGCTGCTTACAACTGGTGCTGATTATTTTAACTGTGTAATTGTAACATGGCTGTGTGATGACAGTGTTTCCTGCAGATACTTCAAAGGAAGGTTCCCGACGAGTGTGTCTTTACAGCGTTTAATCTGTCCTCTTTGTCTTTATGTTGTGGCTTTTGGACATGTGTTTGAAGTACTAAGAGGGTTTTTTCTCCTTACCTCCAGCTTCTCTATACATTAAAAGGAGGCAGTGCTCTGGAATGATGAAGTGTCTCCAGTGTGGGAATAAACCCAGGGTTTTAGTGGCTCCCACAGTGGTGGGTTGGTTTCAGTGAGTTTTAGATCCAGGCAGTGACTAAGCCAAAAGCTGGGAAGAGATTTAAGTGGCTGTGAGGAAATGGCAATATTTTTTTAAAATAGTGCATGTGGCTTTGTTTTGGGGAAAATATGTTGTGTGGTGACTTGAGTCTTAACTGGGACAGGCTAATTGCTCGGTGAAGAAATCCTTCTCCGAGGGAAGGAAAGGCACAGGGCCGGAGCTGGTTAATTACATTTCGTAAAATTACGGAGTGACGGCTTTCTGAGGAGGTCTGCCCCTCTTCCTGCCCCGGACCTGAATTTCAGGCTCAGCAGTTGCCTTACGGATTGAAATTCCTCCCGGGTATTAAGATTTAATGGTGGTAGACCCAGAGCAAGTAGTGGCAGGTACTGCTGCTTTTCAGTACAGCAAAGCAAATAATACTGGAAAATATTTACATGGGGGTTGTTATTCTCCTCGTATTTCCTTGATGAGCTCTAGTAAAGGTGCTTGTGTGCTCCCTCCATGGCCGGGGAGAATTCCCTGCATTTCGGTTGTAAAAGGCTGCGGAGAGGAACCGGTGTCTCCATAGCAAAGATTCCAGCGTTTCGTGATCAGCTCACATATATTTTTACCCCGTCTAATTTAAACCAGTCTGCACGACACTCACAGGAATGATTTGTATGCAGCTTTTAAATATTTTCCTCCTTCCTGCGTGAGGGATTAGCGGCACAGAGCCGCTTTTTCGGAGGGTTCTCAGCCAAGTGTTACGTAATTTGTGTGCCACCGATGCACGGCCATAAAAAATACTCCCATCAGTGTTAAGGGAAAGCTTGTGTAGGCAATTATTTGAAATCACAAGCGTCCTAAGCAGGTTTGTGCAGCCTTAAAATCTGGGCGAAACGCTGCCTTTGGAATCCTGCTGGGAAGGGGGGTGGGAAGCTGTCAGCGCCCGTGCTCTGGAGGCTGGCTTTGAGCACATTCTACTCCACTTTTTAAGCTTTCCTGTGTGAGAAACTGGCGTTTTCTGGTGTATTTTCTCAGGCAACTGTTGGGTATTTAAAAATCTTAATTTCTCTGAGTCTGAGTGGTGGTGTTTCAGCTGAGGGTGCTTATGGGTGATGCCAATTTGTAATCTGTTAAGAGAGTATGGGGGAAAAAAAAAGTAAAAAGAAGCTTAAATGCTAATAACAGTGAAAAATCTGCTCGGCGTGGAGCACATGTGAAGAAAGCGGGTGCACGTCGGGCTGTGGAGTCTCTGTCAGCTGAGCTGGGGGCTTTTAAAAATCTGCTCTAATTTTTATGCTGCATGTGGAATGGCTAATCCCATAAAAGCCTCGCACCTTTTGACAGATGAAACGCTGCTGTTCTTCACTTATTTGAGCAAAATATTTTTATAGATGGTATTAGCTCTGTGGCTCCAAGGGTAATGCAGTCGTTACACGAGAAAGATCTTGCTTTGATCTGACAGCTTTCAAGATCCATTTCCAATCTTGGAGTTCCATTAAGTCTGTTTGTAATGGTGCCCTCAGACTTTTTTTCTGTTTATGTGACTCTTTGGGGTGTTAACGTCGCTCTGTATTTTAGTTCTCTTTAATAAACTGAAGGCATAATTGGGGTCAGGAAAGGAAATAATCATGTTAGAAGGTGCAGTTAATTATATCAGGTATTTTGGGCTCCAGAATTCTTTGTCTCGATTCTGATGTTTTCTTTGGGTTGTAGGATGTAGTGAAATTATGAAATCATCAAACTAGGACAGTGGGGCAGGGTGCTGTGTGATGGTTAATTTTGGGAGTGTGAAATGAGCGTGGCTGCAGGCTTGATGTCCGTGAGGGCTGTGCAGGATAGGAGGGATGGTTTCTCTGGTGAGCAGCCTCTTCCCTCTTCTGCGGGGGAAGAGGTGGACTTCTGTGTCCATCCAGCATGATTTAAATTACCTCGTGTCCATCCTACACGACCTTCGCGGTCCTGTGTCCTTCCAGTGGGATCTCTGTGGTCCTGTGTCCATCCAGCACGGTCCTGGTGGTTGTGTGCACGTCCAGTGGGATCCCTGCGGTTGTGTGTCTGTCCGGTGTGCTCCACGTGGTCCCCTGTCCCTGGAGGACAGCGTGGGAGCCCCACGGCCGGGCAGCCCCTGCAGGGCTCGGGTGGGTGCCGTGGCAGGAGCAGCCTCCCCGCTCCCTGTGCTCCTCCTCCCTCGGGGCCCTGCCGGCGTCTGGCCAGACCTCACGTCTGAGAAGCCATCCTGGCTTTTCCTGCCCCTCTCAGCGTTGGCTGGGAGAGCCTGAGCTCCCACAGAGGACGTCTGCAGCCCCGGTCCCCTCGGCTTCGTTCCGATTCCTGGCGTGGGTGAGGCGTGCAGCCCGTGGCCGTTGCGAGCAGAGCTGGAATTGCAGGCTGGGAAGGCCGAGGGATCGGAGGCACTTCCCCACGGTAACCCCACGGAGAGCGGGTGGCAGCGGCGGGGAGGGAACCGCTGCCGGAGTCAGAAGAAAGTGATGTTTTTTTCTAGGTCAGGGTTGAAGGCACTGTCAGGGTGGTGATGTGCAGCATATATTACTGTCTGCATTGTCCCTGCCATATGGATGTGTGCACGCTGCCCTTGGCATTCAGGCATTGAATTATTTATCCTCTCCAAATCTGGAGGCAGCCTTTCTTCCCCTGTCTCGAAGAAAACCAAACTTATCCGACGAGTGTTTTTAAAATAAACCTTCTGCTGTGAATTACTGCGGTGGCAGGAGCAGGGTATCGATTGTATGTTGCGTTTGGATTCGGAAACCAAAGGTTACAACGCTGGATATCTTGTGGAAACGCTGAAATATTTATTTTGCTGTTAGGTGCGAGTGTGTCTGTGATGGTGCTGGGTTTGTATGTGGCTGAAATGCCGTGTAATGAAATTTCCGGACCTGGAGAATGGAAAGTGCAGAAAACTTTGTAGTGTGTGTAAAAGCGGCTTTGTCTCAGCTGTGTGTGAGGGGATGGATGTTTTTCCAGGGAGAAGGCATCTCCTCTTGTGCTGTGTTGGATTTGCTGTGAGAGGAGTGTTAAGGTGGTCCCTGTTGGGGTGATGGGCTCCGGGTGCTCACCGAGGGTTGTGTTTTTGCAGGGTGTCACGGTGGGGTGGTTCCAGGCTCAGGGAAGCAAAGACTGGAGGGAGCTGGCTCTGTAATTATTTTTGAGAGACTGACAGCTTTGCAGGAGAGAAACAGTCTCGAATAATTTACCTTTAGAGCAGCATAAAGCTGCTTAAACTGTGTCACAGGCATGGGGAAGAATCAGAGAGTCAAGAAGGGAGATGTTACCCTCTAAAAAATTCAGCAGGATCCGAAGGCAGCGTGTCCCTGAAGGCTCAGCAGCCAGAGGCTGGAGCGCTGGGCTTGGAAATACGGTGCTGCCCTCAATATCGGGATCTGAAATGAAAGGATGCGTAATTAGGAACTCCAAAAAAAAAAAAAAGGCATTAAATAGCTTTAGAGGTGAATGGAAGCTTCATTATTAAGCACCAACCGCTTAGCTGCAGTTCATGGTGCCTCTTCCTTTCAAATCACGCACACATGAAAGTGCTCCCCGCCCCCAGCCAGGGCCTTATCGGCTTATCTGGGCAGGAGTTCAGAGCCATAAAAACTATATCCTGCTTACACCTTCCAGCCGATCCTGTGACCTGGGCTGTGTAAACAAGTTGTACCAGGAGCTCCAAATGACTGGTAAGTGGCTGGGTTTCTGCAGGCTGCTTAGGTCCAGGAGGAGCCAAGATAAAGTTCCAAGAAGTTCCCCTTTGGGAATGGTCTCCTGATAGCTGCTCCAGGGAGGAGGAGGTGGCAGGGCTGAGATCCTGCTGACTGTGGCAGTGACTGTATCCCGTGGAAAGCACTTTGGGATAGACTTTACACTCCGGGGCTGGTGTTTTCCACGTTCTGCAGGAGGATGGCTGTGGCAGATTGTGAAATGTCAGCGTTGTGGTAACAACACCGACCGGCGCTCCGCGGTTGCGTCAGGCCTCGGATGTGCTGGAGATGTAAGCCTGTCTATAAATACATCCATATATCTTTGGATGGATGAGATTAGCCGTGGCAATGCTGGGAAGAGATGTAGGTAATGCAGGGAAGGGGTGTGTGTGGGGGGACACAAACATCCTGCTCCTGGCTGTGCTCTGGGGGTTTAAATACCACCGGGCGCTCCGGTTACGGCGCTTGGCCGCTGCCCACCCCGAGCTGTCCCCGTGGTTTCATCTTGCAGCTCGGCACAGGCAGATCCATTTATCCAAGCTGGACTGTAACCAGCAACTTTGGGGGTTTGGTGTGCGAAACTTCGCCTTTCTCAGCAGCCCAAGGGTCGAGTGCTCGGGTTGGAAGATGAAAACCTGTTCTCCTTGAATGCTGACCTTTTTTATTCGTGTGGTTTCTTGTCCCCACGTATGGGGGAATATGCTGGGTTGGGGAATTAGGCTGGCTGGGGGCTGCTCGGGTTCTCCTCCTCGCCGTGGCCTGTCCTGGCACGCGCCGGGCTCCTGCTTGGTGGCTCTCCTGGCTCTGGGCTCTCTGCTCCTCATTTTCCCAGCAGCCTGGAAGGTTTCTGGCTCTCCCACGAGAGCAGAGGTGCCCTGTGTTACTCAGCTGCTCCACGGTGAAGTCAGTTCCCTTCCCCTGTGATCAGCACTGGCACTGGGGTGTTAAACTGGTTCTGTGGTGAGAGATGAATCCTTCTGAGTTAGTCCAGGAGGGAGGGGATCAGACAAGGAGTCAACTTCGTGGCTCTTTCCTGGTGTGCTGAGTAGAGCTCCTTGGTTGGGGTGCCTCCTGCAGTGTGTTCTGTCTGCGAGCTTCCCCTGCTTCACCCACCAGGATGTTTCTTCTCTCTCCTGTCCATCCCTCCCCTTTCCCAGGGGCTTCGTCTGATAGAGGTTCTGCTCTTGCCTTGGTCCTTCTCATCCAAGATTCTTGTCTCTAATTTTAGCCTGTCTGCCTTTCGAGGTCCCCTCCCGTCTGTTCCTGCCTTTCTCCTTCTCTCTGAGTTGTTCCTGCATCTTCCTCTCTCCCTCTGGAGAGCTGGACCTTGTTTTTGCAAAGTGGGAGGGGAGTGAAGCTGTGGGTGTGTTGAGGTGAAGGCTTCTGGGTGTGGGGAATGCTGGCAGGGATGTTTGGGATGCTGTGTGCTCACAGGGAGCAGCTCCTCCTCTCCCCTGCATCTCCCTTACTGTCCTTGCTTAGATCTGCTCTTGGAATCTTCCTTTTGTGGATTTATTCTGTACTTGTACAATGGAGCTCTCTTCCATGAGGTTAGTGGTAGTGCACCCAGAGCCTGGTGTCCCTGAATCTCCTGCCCTTTTCCCTGCAGGAAAGCTGCAGGCTGCCTGGTTTTCCCTGGAATCTCACTCTATGTTAGCATGCCTTTGCTTACATTTACAGAGAAAATGACTTTTCTAACAGGGAGGCATCTGACACAGTCAGTCAGGTCTCCTCCAAGTGATGTGGAGCCCATCAGGGCGAGCAGGGAAGCTGGCCCTGGAGCCTGGGCATGCAGGAAGGCCGCTCATCCTGGTGGGATCCACCTGCTCGGAGCCCTGGGAGCACGGTGTGTGCAGCATAATCTGATTTGTGCCTGGAATATAAATCCTGGCTGTTGCAGACATGCAGCCTGGGGTTTTACAAGTTCTTTTGTGAAAACAGCATTCAGCCCCTCCACTGCTGCAGCAAGGAGCTTCCCTGGAAACCCAATCCCTGCAATTAGTGAGGTTTGCAGAGAATCCTAGCAACTGCTGCTGGGGTTCCATTGGCAGGGGTTAGGTTTTGTTTTTTAGACTGTTTATATTTGCGTTCTGTGCGTTGTACGGAGACCCATAAACTGAAGCACAAGAAGTTCCACCTCAACACGAGGGAAGAACCTTCCTTGGAGGATGGCAGAGCCCTGGCACAGCTGCCCAGGGAGGCTGTGGGGTCTCCCCCTGTGCAGACATTCCAAACCCACCTGGATGCCTTCCTGTGTCACCTGCTCCAGGTGGCTGTGCCTTGCCAGGGGGTGGGACTGGCTGATCTCCAGAGCTCCCTGCCAGCCCTCCTCTGCCTGCATGCCCTGTGGAGGGGAGCTGGAGGGGCTGCGGAGCAGCACGGAGCCGGGCGATGACGGGAACGCCGCCGCGGGCTCCGCGGGAAGCCGATCCCCGGGGAAAGCGGAGCGCGGCTGGAACACATCGGCTGGTGCGTGACTTCGGTGCCTGTGGGTAACCCGAGCTCACCCGTGAGGACTTTTGTTACCCAGGTCCTCTGTGACCCGGCCGGCTTTTGTCGGCAGTGGCTCCGGCTGCCTGGGGAGCGCTGCTTTCCACCAGGGTGGTTACGTAAAACCCTAACGCGCTGCCTTCCCCCGGCTCGGCTTCACAACGTGCTCCGGGTGCAACTTCAAAGGAGGGGGTTTGCTTTATGGCTGAACCTATGAGCAGTTTTATGTGCAGGGTGGAGTGAACTCGTGGAGAAGATTGCAGTTTTCCCACTGTCATAAAAAGTTACGATCCTCCTGATGCGAGCATTGTTCCGTAGGCGGAGGCGGGAGGCAGATGCAGAGGTCAGCGGGAGCGTGCACGGAGCGAGCTCAGATGTGCCAGCGCAGTCAATGCCCCGCTCTGTGTTCCCAGCTCCCCCAAACGCCTTCAAAAACTGCCTTGTGCTCTTTCTGGGCCTTCCTAAGAAACCTGCACCTGTGGTACTCGTGGAACAGGCAGAGCATTTCCATGGGAAAGGAACTTGGCAGGGTGGCTGAGGGGGGCTGTTTTCCAGGGCAGTATTTTAGCCCCTGCTGAAAACGTGGCGTTTCAGTGGCAGGGACTGTGAGTCAGTTTATAACCTCCTTCCTTTCTCTGGGCTTTTCTTTGGGGTATGAGCCAAGGGAGTTAAAAAAAATAACCAAGTGGCTGCATCTTGACGAGCCTCATTCCAATTAACTTCCCTCATGCTCCAGAAGATATATTCCCTAAACTGAGATACATTCCCTAAAAAAGGACTATCCAGGCTAAGTGGTGGTGGTGGGAGAATATGATCAGCTTTTACAGCCTTAATTGTGGGCTTTTCTAAAAGTGTTTCGATGGCCTGTGCTGTCTTTGAACCCTGGTAGGGTACAAGATTCTCCCAGCTGTGGACTCACCGCCCCAAATTCTTAGGTATGAAACACCTTTCAGTTCTTAGTAAGTTATAGCTTATTAAAATAAGTCACTATTTCCAGTTTCAGTCAGATCTCTCTAAATATAAACTTAGCCTCTCGTTTAAACCATTTTCTGCTGGGATGGGGAGGGATAAATGTGGTCTTTGTTTGCAGCCAGGAAAATTAAAGGTTCACAACATTCAGAAATGTGCATTTTAGATCTTTTAAAAACCTGTTCCTTGAAGTATGTTTCTGCTTGGAAATGGGCAAATACTTTGGGTATTCTTCAGCCTGAAGAATTTTATTCTGATGAATAGACTGAAACTTAGGAGGGGGGGCAAAGAAAGACTCTGATCCTTCTCTTTGGGTGATCCATTAGCTGCTCCAGCTGCCTTTTATTTATTTTTGTAGACACATGTGTGAATGTAAACATTTTATGTGGAATGGCCTTGCAAATGTTCCCGCATTAACATATATTGTCATGGAGAATAATTTTCATTTAACTGTAATTTGCTTTATATTTTCCTGCCTGGTTGCCATGGAAACGCAGAGGGATGTGGCAGGGACTCCTCACAGGAGCCAGGTTATGGATTGCCTCTCTAATGGACCTCTGTTAATCACACTGCAGCCTGCACTGGAGGAACCAGGGCTCTTTGCAGGAGACACTTTATTTAGATAAACTGTGAGATGCCTCTGGTACCCTAGCTTCATATTCAGAGTTACCAAGGGTGTTTTTCCCTTCTCCAGAAGTTTTTTGTCAAAAGAACTATGTATTGTGATCCTGGAATTGAGATGTATTTATTTAAATTTAATGTCGGTAGACTTGATTTTCAATTTTCATTTCATTTGCTGTAATAGCTTAACTGGTAATATTCTTTCCTGGGTTCAGTTTAAGAACAGAGCGGTGAAACATTTGTTATCCTTATTCCTGTACAAGAAGTTGACTTTTCATAATAACGTGTCTGTGCTTGTGTGTTTCCTTTTGGCTGCCAGTAGGTAGAAAGGGGACAGAGATGGATTTGACTGAATTTATTACCTGTGGATTTGGGGTCGGTTTTGCACCTCTTGTTTTTGGCTGCCTTGTCCATGTCTGTGTCTGCCACGGCCGCTGCTCTGAGCTGAGCTCACACAGCTTGTCCAGGGATGGGGCAGGGTCTGGAGCACCAGGAGGGGCTGAGGGAGCTCAGGGGGCTCAGCCTGGAGAAAAAGAGTTTTGGGGGGGACCTTCTTGCTCTGGGGGCGTTAAAAAACGTGTAGATGTGACGCTTGGGTTAGTGGTGGTGTTGGCGGTGCCGGGCTTGATGATCTCAGAGGCTTTTCCAAACTAAACTACTCTGTGATCTCCAGGATTATAATGCTCAGATTCCTGACGTTTTAGGATGCTGAATCCTGCCTTTGTCCATGGCTTGCTGGATCCTTGGAAGGAGCTGCCTTCTATCTGCTGAGATAAGCATCGTTGTGGCGTGAGTTCAGACTGAACTCCCCAATTAACAAATGATTCGGTTTTGGTTCATGGGGATGAGCTCAAGGAGAGAAAACCAACCACCCAGGATGCTTTGGTGACAGAAAGCCCAAACTGTAACTCAGAGACATGAATTTCATTTGTCTCCTGAATCAGCCCCCTCAGAGTGCCTTTTGGGGGGGCTTTTAGGGGAAGCTGCCTGGGCCCTGCTCTGCTGCTGCCTGTGGTCAGACCATGGCTGGTTACGTAAGGCCGGATTACTCCAGCACGTGGATGCTTCCCCATGCAGATGGTCTCACAGTTCTTTCTTGGTGCTTTACAGGAGGAATTGGGTAACATTTTGTTCTGTAATGCAGGATGAAGAAACCCAGCATGTTTTTTTCTGTAATGGCGTATAAACAAGTAGTGTAACATCCTATTTCAGGCGTTTGGAGGAGGAAGGGCTCAGGAGGGGAGGCAGGGCTGAAGCAAAGCTTTATTTTCCTAGACCTACACACCAGATTTTAGTGGCTCTGCCTTTGGTTGGTGCTGTGAGTGTTACACACGAGCTGGGTTTTGAGGTGTGTAAGCTCAATTCAGTGGCTGCTGTGGGTGTGGAGGAGCCTTGGTTGTAGGGGTTGGCTCTGCTCCCCTCTGCATTTCTGTGTCTTTCACCCTGATTCACAGTCTAAGGCCAATTTTAATAAAAGTCTGCTCAGGACCTTGGGTCTTGCATAGACTTCTTGCATTTTCCCTTTATCTTAATTTTTTTCTCTCATTTTCTGTCTGTTATCCCATGAATACTCAGAATTGAGCATTTGTGTTCCCCAGTGGCACATTTGGGATTCCCAAAACACCTCTGCAGGTGGGTAGGTGAGGCCATCTACATGCAGGCAGTGCCATCTCTGAGCTGATGGATGGGACAGTCAGAATAGCTGGCAATTCATGAAGCAATTAACTCTCTAATTATTGATTACTCTCTAATTCATACTTTTGCCTGCATTTTATTCCACTTTTTGGACTCGTGGATCTGAGGCAATGATCCTTGCACACCTGCCAGGTGTTTTTCCCTGAGGTGTGTCCCTGCAGGGTTGGTGATGAATGGCACTGTTGTAGGTAGAAGCTAATGTGACTAAGTCACCTTTTGTGGCCTGGGAATGGACTCCTGCACCTGAAAATTGGGTTAAACATTGGCTCATGGTAGCCAGGAGAGCACAGAGGCTTTGGTGGCCATTGAGGTGTGTGGCTGCTTTGGAAGCTTTGCTTTGAGCATCAGGAACTGGAGTGCCAGGATAAGGGAGAATGGCTTCACTCTGCCAGAGGGCAGGGTTAGCTGGGATATTGGGAAGGAATTCCTCCCTGTGAGGGTGGTGAGGCCCTGGCACAGAATTCCCAGAGAAGCTGTGGATGCCCTGCATCCCTGCAAGTGTCCAAGGCCAGGTTGGACAGGGTTTGGAGCAGCCTGGGACAGTGGAAGGTGTCCCTGCCATGGCAGGGGGTGGCACTGGATGAGCCTTAAGATCCTTCCAACCCAAACTATCCCATATTTTTCAGATTCACTCACTTGGGTTCAGACAGCAGCCAAAGCTGCTTTAGCAGTACTCATAGGAAAGTGTTGGTTGCAGGTGAAACATTCTAAAGCCAAACTGCTCTGCTCCTTTCCTTTCAGTCTCGTGGACACTTGGGTGCTCTTTGAGCCACTCATCCCATGTTGTGCCATGAGCACGGCTTTGAATTTATCTCCGTTAATTGTGGCAAAGATCTGGGAGGAAAGATCCACGTTTAATGCATTGCTGTTCCCCAAAAATGGTGCCAGTGGGGATGAGCTGGGGGGGAGGGGGAGTTTAGAGGAGCTGCCTTGTGTGCAGTCGTGGGAAGAGGGATTTCTTCAGGGAATGGGTGAATTGTTTCCTTCTGCTCTGAGCAGCCTCTTAATGAGCTGCCCTCTCCAGGGTGCAGGGAGATGAACCTCCCGTGGCTCACTCCAGCCTGGGAGGCTTCCACCACATCTCTGCCTTCGGATCCTTGGAGCTAAAAATACATCCATGCTGCACAGCAGACTCCAGGCACGTTAATCTGTTCCCTTTAGGAAGGAGACTTGTGGTGCTGGACGAACTACTGTGGAAATTTTATTTTTGCTGTGCGGTGTTACCAGTTTTCTTCTTCCAACGGAAAAAATGCCGTGGAAATCATTGTTCTGGTTGGAATTCCCTCTCTGACAACAATAGCAGCACTGGGGTGGGGTGCTTTGGAATTGTTTAGTGAGGAAAAGTTTTGGAGGAGCAAGCTCTCCCAGGCTGCACTGGCTCCACCACGTGATTGCTCTGCGCCCTTCAGGCTCCTGCAGGAGCGTTCCCACCACTGGCTTTTGGGAGACTTCTGACCACTCCTGGCTCTCCCAGCACAGCTCTGTGAGAATGCTTCCTCTCTATCAGAGCTGGGTTGCTCTGCCACCTTCCCCCCATTTGGCTGGGCTCATTTGGTTATAATCTAGCACGTTTTCCTGGGATGAGGAGGAATGGGAGCCTGCCAGGCTAACACCTCAGAGCGCTCCTGGAGTTACTGCTACCTCTGAGCGCAGTGATTCATCCCCAAGGCAGACACAGCCCGTGCCCTCCGTGCCTCCCTGGAGCTCCAGCCACGCTCACACCGTGTGCTCCAGCCTTCCTGGCTGCAGGCTGAGCCGGGATGCTGCTCCTCCTGCCAGCCTTTGTTCCCAGGTAACTTTGGGAACGTTTCAGGGCAGCAGGGGCTGGAGCTGCGCTTCCTGCCTGCTGTTGAGCAGCTCAGTGCTGATTCTCTGCACGAGTTCCAACTGGAATTGCTGCTCTCTGTGCCAGTGGGGCGTTGGAGGTCTGGGATCCAGCAGGACTTGCAGCGAGGGTTGCGTAAGCCTGCGTAGCTCCGCTCTCAGCGCTTTGTGTTCTCCCTGTTCCAAGAGCTTTTGCCTCTCCAGCTGTTTAAGATTCAGAGTGTATTTTCCCCCTTTGATGTTTGGCTTACCTTGACAGGCTGGGAGAGCAGGGCTTGTTCAGCCTGGAGAAGAGAAGGTTCTGGGCAGACCTTGGAACCCCTTCCAGTGGTAAAGGGGCTCCAAATGAGCTGGAGAGGGAGTTTGGACAAGGGCCTGGAGGGGCAGAACAGGGAGGACTGGCTTCAAACTGAAAGAGGGAAAGATTTAGATTAGATGTTAGGAGAAAATTTTTGGCTGTGAGGGTGGTGAGGCCCTGGCACAGGGTGCCCAGGGAAGCTGTGGCTGTCTCTGGATCCAAGGCCAGGTTGGATGGGGCTTGGAGCAACCTGGGCTAGTGGAGGTTGTCCCTGCCCACGGCAGGGGATGGGACTGGATGGGCTTTGAGGTCCCTTCCAACCCAAACCATCCCATGATGTTGACACGGGAGCTGACCTGCTCCACCAGCCTCTGTTTTCCCTGGATGTGCTGTTTCTGCTGCTGCTCATTAGCACAGGCTCAGTCACAAGCTGCTCAGACAGCCTAAGCCATTTGTAAGGAAACTGTCTTTAAAATATGGATGGCATTAAAGGGACTCAGGCTTAAAATTAGAAACTGTTTATGATGCACAGTTGTAGTTGTTTACCTTGAACCATAATTATCTTATTTCCTGAGTTAAAAACGTCACGTCAGCTTGCTGAAGCAAGATTTGATGACAAAGGAATTGTTTTTAGCCACCAGCAGAGCAAAGAACGTTTCAAAATGTGTGTCTAAATATGATTTTATAACCTAAAGTATACCACACTCAGGATTTTAAATTGGCTCTGGAAGTCGCGTGGGCTTACGGGTCGGCCATTTGGCCGGGGATCAAGGGACCGGGTTTAATCCTGACTCCGTCCTTTTGTCCTCGGAGCGTTTTCCTTGCCACCCTCTGTGCAGTTTGTTTGGATGGCCTGTGCTGGGAGGGAGGGCCGTGCCCTCTCCCGGGGGCCGTGGGGCTGTCAGGGGTGAGGCTCCCCCAGCTCCAGCCCGGGGCACAAAGCCCCTCCAGCAGAGATGGGCAGAGGAACCAGGGCTTTCTGCTGGCCTGGCAGGTTCAGCTGATGTATGGACAGGCTCTGGAGTGCCCCAGCCGCTGGGCAGGGGCAGAGCCTGCATCCCTGCAGCCCCTCTGGGCCGTTGGGGCGCCACAAGGGGCACAGGCAGATCTTTGACTTCCCTATTTTAGCATTATTACTTATTACTGTATTTCCTTACTTCGTTATCCACAGTGCTCTCTGATGCAGTGTGGCTGAGGTGGGCTGTGCACTCCTCACACCCTTTTCCAGGCTGGATTTCTGTACCCTGAGTGAGACAGCAGCTGCTCCTTCCTTACCTGTGCCTGGTGCTGCCAGGATGCTCCTTCCTCAGGAGAATGGAAAGTGGGAGGGGAGCAGCTTCTTTAATGATGACAACTGCTACTTAAACCTGTGCAGGGCTTAGAATAGAAAGGAAAAAAAGATCAGTGGAAGCTGTAGGTGCTTTCAATGTATGTGGGATTTTTAAGGAGTCTTTTTATTCTGACCTTAACTTGCCAGGCCCCAGACAATAGGGGAGGGATGCTGTGTGGAAATCAAGGAGGTGCTTCCTTTCAGTTCTTTCTTTGCTGTGTAATTTGAGGTGGTTGTAAGGCACTCATAACCCAGGAATTGTAGACTTGAGCACATTCTACAGTTACATTTTTCATGTTGCTTGCTGGGGACCTCCTGGATTGTCCAGCCAGGTAACAGTGTCTGATCCTACCTACCTGGGTGTGGGGCTGCCACCTGCATATTCCTAAAACCCCTGTGTTTGAGATGTTGAAATGTCTGGTTCTAACATTCCTGGCTGCACAGAGTTTTCTTGGCTGGGGAGTTGAGATTCAGCCTGCTCAGAATCCAACCAGAAGCCACTCCATGCATGTTTGTTGGTTTTTTTCCCCCTCTGTGAGCGAGATTGTTCTTGAAGGCTGAACAGTGGCTTCCTTGACTCCTCCTTGCCTAATTAGTGTGCTTTAAAATGGGATGCTGGCATCCTCTTCACCAATCAGCATTGGGAAAGGGAAGGAAATAGTTCAGGTATTAATAGTAACCTGTATCCAATTTGCCACAGAATTACACGGATACAAATGTCTGGGACTGTAAAGGTGACAAATGTGTCTGCCTGTCACTCTTTCCTTTTGAAAAATGGCATTTTCTCAATGTGTTAAAACTGAGCATGGAGTAAGGAATGCAGATTCATTTTTAAATGAAGTGGAGCTCGTTGTGGCCTAGTGGCATCATTGACCCTCCTGCTTCCCCTAGGAGGTACTGAGGGAATTGAGTGGGACTCTGTGGTGGAGCCACAGGGAGGGATTCAGTCTGGGGAGGGCAAGGATGTGTTTGTCCCACCTCACTTGTATTTAGGAGGAATGGAAAGGAGGAGGAGGCTGAATTATGACAGCAGCTCTGAGCTCACTTTAAATTACGGCTTTAATTCCAGAGAACACCCACCCTTCTTGTCTTCACTGGGTCAGTGAAGTTCAGTATCTTGGAGCTTAATCCCCATTCCTGGAAGTGTCCAAAGCCAGGTTGGATGGGGCTTGGAGCAGCCTGGGATAGTGGAAGGTGTCTGTGCCTGAGGGGCAGGAACAAGACAAAACTTGAGGTCCCTTCCAACCCAAACCATTCTGTGATGTGTCACCGCAGATTCTGACCTCCCCTTATTCACTGGAGGTCTCCAAACAGCTTTGTCCTTCCTGGATTTAGGCTTCTGTCAACCCCCAGTTCCTAGGGACTGTGTTGTCCGTGTCAGACTTTCAATTAAAACACTTAAAAGACAATTTATTTTCCCGGGAATGGCATATTTCCTGCCCTTTGTGCTTATTGCAGTGGGACAAATTAAACCTTGGGCTCTTCAGCCCACACAAGTCTCTGTGTTTTTGAGGACAGTATCAGCTTATTTTATAATTTTTATCAAATAACACAGACAACACAAGCTTTAAAAACTGTAGATCTCAGCATACATCTTATCTGCAGGGCAAAATAAAGGAACTTTAAGACCAAGAATACATCACCTACTTTTGTTCCAAAAGCCATCTAATTAAATTTTACTTGATGCTACAATTTTGTCACAATCAAACATGCTGAAAGGTGCAGTTTTATTAGGACCAGTGGAATTCTCTGTGTGCTTTGGCTTTTCACTTGGGTCCTGCTGCTGTTTGAGTGTAGTTGGTTTGTGATTGCTGCAGGAATATTCGTAAGCTGTAGTGAAAGGCAGGTCCTGGAGCTGGCCCCAGTGCTGGGAATCTCTCTGCAAAGGGTGGGAATGTGATGGTTTGCTGTGTGTGTGCCTGCAGATGGCTGTGCTGGGAGCCCCTGATAGGCTGCAGGGGGTATTTATCTCAAATTTATGTGGATTTCTTGGAAACACCTCCTTATCCCTCTTCAGATCTACAGAGCAACACCTCTCCTTTTCCTCTTCTTTCTAGAGAGTGCTGAGCTGCCTGGAGTAGTTTGAGGGTGCTTTTCCAGGCTCCTGAGGGAAATTGCAACAAATCTGACGATCCTTGTTCACTGTCCATCCCTAGAGGGGCCAGGGAAGCTGTGCTGGGCATGGCTGTTGTGGCTTTCACTGGGCTGGGATAGGCAAAGCTCCAGAGACAGGCATTCCTGCACTGTTTCTTTATAGGTGGCACGTTTTCTTCCCCAAACCCCAGCAGAAGGAACCCATGGATATTTGTGGAAGGTGTCTGTGGGGTTTGCAGTGCTGCTGCTCAAGGGTTCTCCCCCCACTCCCCAGTCTCCATTTTCTCAGGTTCTGGAATTACAGTGGGACTTTAAGCACTTTTCCCCATTTCAGCAGGTGAGAGCTCTGGCTGTGCTCTGCCAGGCTGTGCAGGCAGGCACTGAGCTGTGCCAGTGGAGTGCACTGGAAAACACTTTGGAATTTCCCCTCCCTCCAAATTTGCTGTACTTGTTCCCCTTGATTCTGTACCAGAGGTAATGGAGCTCATCCGAGAGCAGGAGCTCCCTGGCTCTGGGGTGCTCCCCTGGGGATGTTTTCACTGGAGCCCTCAGAGAGATGCCTTATTGAAATTCTGTCTCTTCCTGGAATTATTTTGAGGGAAGCAGATGAGTGCTGTGGAAAAAGGTTCTCTTACTCCCTAGAGATATTTTTTCCTTTCACAAGTTGGTCTAAACCAGAATCTAAATCTCTGATATCCTGTTAGGCTGCTTAGTTCTGGATCACCATAAAATGTGAATTGATGCAAGTCTGACTTGGGGTCCAAATACAACTTCTTCCCTCAAGGAACACTAATGGTGGGGCCCACATTTGTGGGGACTCTGGCCTCTGGATTTCCTGGGATGAAAGCAGCAGTGGCTTCTTTACTGCTCCCTGTGAAGAGGAGATTTAAGCAGAACCTTTCTGCATTATCAATCAAATCCAGAAACATTGGGGTGTATGAAATCATTGACTCTCAAAACATGTTTTTCATGGGGACCCTTGTAGGGGACTCTGCATCTGCACAGGACTGGTTTATTCCTCCAAGGAAGCCAATTCCCACCTCGCTGCTGGGACCAGTTGGTGCTGCTGCCACATCCCAACTGCTCTGCTGGGAAGAGTCTATAGCTAATGTCAGTATTTTTCAGGTCACAGCTTGGGACTTTAAAGCATTTTCCATCTTCAAATACTAATTTCTGTGAAGTTACAAGATACCCTTTTATTAAGGAGGCTTGAATTATGTAATTCCCCATTTTTTGGATGGAATGCTGGCAGGAGTTGCATGCTGTGCTCTGAATGTGAAGTCCTGATCTGTGTGTGGGTGCAGCAAGAATCCCTAATTCAGGGAGGTGCTGAGGGACCCCGTGGTCAGTGTGAAGATCCGGAGCTGGTGGGAAATGTAGAAGTTTAAACATTTGTTCATTTATTTTGGTGGAAGTGTCTGCTCGCCCAGAGTTTCCAAGTTGCTTCGCGCTAACAGAAAATAAAGTTATCCCAAGCCTTGAAAGACTGAAGCTGTTTTAAACCAGAATCTGGGCCCCCTGAGCAGTTGCTAGTTTGGTGTTTGTGTGAGCATTTCAGGGCACAGGGGTCAGTGTGTGCTGGGGTGCACTGCAGGTGCCTCCTGTGCAGGGACTGCGAGCCTTGGCCGGGGTCAGCCCCGCAGCTTCCCAGGAGGGACAAGGGCAGCGATGATACTTTGGGAGTGATATATTTTCATCAGCTAAAGCTAAGAAAATGGGCTGGGTAGATGTGTCTGTTAATTATAATGTGGCTTTTGGAATGAGGTTGGGTTTAAATTGAAATGTTGGATTCTGTGCAGCAGGAACGCTGTGTGAGTGACCCGACCACGTACAGCCAGTGAGGCTGTGCTGGGCATCTCCCACTGGAGTATTTGCTGCATTCCTAAGTGATTTGATAACAATTTCATTAAAAAATGGTGCCATGTTCTTGTGAAAATTACTTGGCTCACGTGTGGTCGCTGTTTCAGCGTTAGGATACTTTATATATGTTTATATGTGAGCCAAGGAATGAATAAATTTCCTGTATGTGGGCCAGCAAGCAGCTGTAAATAGACCTTGAAGATGGTGTATCCCTGTCCTGGGGCTGATTCCTGTGGGCTTTTTGGTGATTTTGGTCACAGCTGATCACAGTTGTTGCCCAGGAAGGCTCTGGTTGCCCCATCCCTGGAAGTGTCCAAGGCCAGGTTGGAGCATCCTGGGCTAGTGGGAGGTGTCCCTGCCCATGAGAGGGGATGGAATGGGAGCAACTTCAGGGTCCTTCCAGCTCAAACCATTCCACCATTCTGTGACAGTCTCTGCTGTCAGCAAGCAGCACTGCTGCATTTCCAGACAATGTAGTTGGAAGTTCAGCTGTTTTCCCCCAGTTTATCTCTTACTGCTGTTGAAATGCTAATTAGTGATGTGACTGTTACTATGGAGAAGAGGATAAAAGGAGTAGGGGAATCCTGCTGGAAAAGGTGCTGTGCAAATACTGCCATTGTGCTCCATGGGGCTGCAGCTCCCATCAGGGGATCCCTCAGTGCCCCAGGACCCCTTGGCCTTGGAAAAATCTACAAGGTAGCCATGTATTTATATCTCCTGTACTCTTCTCAGAGAAAAATACCAGAAAGTTCCATTTTGCTCTTCTGGAGAAGTTTACCTGCTGTAGGATTCCTTTCTTTGAGTCAGGACCCTGGGCCTTCACATCTTCCTCTGGGTTTTGGGGTTTATTTTGGCCTGTTCCTTTTCACTGAGGTTCCCAAGACTTCCCTCAGCCCTGCTGGAAGCAGCTCTACCCTGGATGCAGCTGCATTGCTCATCTGGCCATCTTCCCTTTGGCTTCTCATTGGGGAGTGAAAGTTGCCCAAAACAAACAAGGCTGTCCCAGGGTTCCCCATCTCCACTGTGCTTCAGTCCCAGCTGGCCTCAGAGCCTCTCCTGGATGGTTCTTGGAAGGAGCCATCCCCTTGGAAAGCAGCTGTCCAAATCCAGCTACATCAGAGAAGTTGTTTGTAAGGTGACCAGCAGCAGTAAAGGAGAAAATTGTCACAAGCTCTGGAAGGCAAAAAACTCAGATTTTTTTTCACTGTAACTTCCCTTGGTGTGGTTTACAGTGCTTAGAGATGGGATGGAATGTGGGGTTTTGGGGAATTTGGCTTGAGCAGGATGTGGAGCTGGCAGTTTCACCTGTTTAAGCAGACCAGAATAACATCACTGGGACTGGGGAAGGCCCAGTGCTCCCAGTGCCTCACGGTGCTGATTTCCATACCCATGGGTCCCTCACCATCCCAGTGAGCTCCTCCACTTGGGAACAGTGAGGTTGTGCAGGTTTTGGGCTTGAAACCTGCCAGCCCTTTCATGTGTGCAGTTAATGAATGTAATTCCCCTTTGCCTTGGGTGCTCAGAGCTCCTGCTGGCTCCTGCCCCGCGTCAGAAATTTCACTTTGGGAATTTGTAGCTGGAGAAACATCCTGGAAAGTACAGCAAGAGTTGGTAAAAATAATCCTGTGTTTGTCATAGATCCACTTCTATTCAGAGCAAAGGTGTGCTTGAAAAAAGAGCGTTTGTGCCATGGATAATTCCACAGGGGTTGTTTGGGAAGGTGAATTCCTGGTGCAGGGGCTCCCTCTGGCCCTGCCTGTCTCTGGGTGCATGAGCTGCCCAGGGTTTGGGGGGTGACACACCCTCATTTGTAAATAAAATTCCTCTAAGCCCACCCAGATGGCTCCAGGAACCTTGAAGCAGGTGATGCTTTTAACACAGCTATTATCAGAAAGTTATGGAAGAAGGTGGATGCTTGGCCCAGCTTCCACTCCTTCCTTTATTCCTCTGTTTGTGCAGAGTCCTTATCAGGAAGTTTATTTGTGGATTAGGCAAGGGTTTGTATTTGGTAACCTTCATGTACTCAAATCCAGTGTGGGTGTTGTGAATAAAATGGACTTGTTTTAATTTTCTAATGAACAAATTCCTGTGTTTTTCAGATTACACAGCGTTTTTGGGACACACCTCTGTTGGATTTTAATATATGTCCTGTGAAGAACAGCTTTCAACTATGGAATCGGTAAATATTGACTTTGCTTCTGTCCAAAATTTCTGGTTTATTCCCTCACAAGTGCTTGTGTCTCTGTTGGACTGTTTGGTTTTGTCTTTTTAAAATGTTTTTCTTTATTTTCTGAAATTTGAAAGGAAAATTTGCAAGTTCTATGGAACATACAAAAGGTACTAACCAAGAATATCTTGGGAGTTGTCTGTAGTTCTGAGATGTCTTTTTAATTTTAGATAATTTTGAATATAGCAAGTTTTTCTCTGACCTCAGTGAAATAAAAGTGAACTTTCCTGCGTGGGCAGTTTCAGCACAGGTTTGCCCAGCAGACTGTGCAGCTTGTTGGTGCTGCTGACTACTGAGTATTAAATAATACCTCTTTCTTTCTCTTTGCTTCCAAAATGTCTTGCAAAAACTCAAAGTCTCTAAGTTTCCCAGTGTTATGTCTCTCTGTGATTAGCCTAATTGAAACAGATGGCACCTACGTTTCATTTTGGGCAGAGAAACCTCCCAATCTGCTGAGACTACAGTTGGATGCAATGTTAGGATTCAACTTTTTGGGAGCATTAACAGATGCAGAAATAACAGGCTGTCGTGGAGTGGGATTTAGGGGGAAAAATGAGATTTTTGCCTCTGTTTTGTGCAGGAGGGTGGGAGAGGCTGGTGCTGTCCTGGAAATCCAATGGTGTGGCTGGAGCTGGGGACAGGGGGTTGTTCTGGCTGGGTTTATTTTTCTGCTGTGCTGGTGATTTGGTGTGGTGGGAGCTGGGCAGGGGCTGGGTGGGCTCAGTGCCTGTTTGGGGGGGCTGTGCAGAGCTCTGCATCACCCCCAGCATGGCCAGAAATCCTATGGAGAAGGCTCCCAGTGGGTAATGCAGCGTGTGGCTCCTGCCTTGGGGCCCTGGGTCCTTGGCTGACCTCTGGGTTCAGGCTGCAGTGGGATTATTTGTGCTGAGGTTGTCAGCACCACCAAGGCTGGTGCTGGGGAGCTGCTGGGGCAGCCCAGCCCTGCTCCATCAGGAGCCTTTGCACGCTGATAGGTGCCTTTTGTCATGGATTTTGAGGAAAAAATAAATTAAATAGTTGTGTTTATTGTGGCCATGATCATTTCAAAGTATTCAGATGGAGACAAGATGTTATTTCAGCTTCCCCTGGTGAATATTAATAGCAGGAGAAGCCTTTCACAGTGAGACAAAGCAGAGCAGGCATCGGTGACTCTCTGGTGCTCTTAGGTGATTAAAGTGTATCGGGTGTGAGCTCTTCTCTGGCCTGTGCAGGAGCTCTGCCCTCCTTCCTGGGAGCTCTGCAGGGCCCTGAAAAACCCACATCAGCTCTGACATCAATTATAAATTAGGCTGGTTGCTGTTTGCTGCCTGTTTTATTTCATAGCTGGGGACAAAGGTTTTTCCTTCCAAGTTTTGGTGTAAGTGGTGTTTGGCTTTTTGAATGCAAACCGTCCATTTCAGACCAGGATAACAAAAACTTACCCAAAATTCAGGTGTGTTTGCACAGCCCTGTTTGGAAGGGTTTTCTTGAAGCAAGCCAGGTCATCAGAGAGTCATGGAATGGTTTGGGTTGGGAAAGACCTTGAGCACATCACGTTCCACCTCCCACCAGAGGCACACCTGTCTCTCTCCCACGTTGCTCCAAGCCCTGTCCAGCCTGGACTTGGCCAGTGCCAGGGTGGGGCAGCCACAGCTGCTCTGGGCTGTGGTGTTTGCTGCTCCTTTGCTGTTGGCAGCAGCAGTGGCTGCACTTGGGCTTGTCCTGGCCTCGGTGACTGCGCTGCAGCCCGGCACCGTCACCACGGCTGTGCCATCCACGTGTTCCCAACTCCTTCCCAGGGAAGCTCAGGGGTCAAGGCTTCCTCCAAGCAGCAGCTTTGCTGGTGGCTTTGGCAGTGCTGTTCCAGGGAGTTCCTAATGAATATGCAGGTGTGGGATTAAAGGGATGAATGAGGAGCAGAATTGCTTTCCGAGCTGCAGCCTTGCACGTTCTGACCTCCCGAGAAGGGCAGGATTGTAGAGCCGAGGCCTGGAGTGGAAAAGCAATTACAATACACACTGCCAGGATTGAATTGTCCTCAGAAAGTCAGAGGCTGCAGTAATGGGAGCCTTGTTTAGGTGGAACGTGACTTCACTGAACTGCTGGGGGTTTCTCTGTTAATGCTCTTAGATGTGTTCACAAGCGGCTCTTACTGCTCTGGGGGGATGGAGCTCAGTGTTCCACCAGGAAGGTGCTGTTCTGCAGGAAGTGTTCTGAGCTTGCTGCCTTTTCCCCATGTGTTTCAATTCTTAACCCCTTCCAGATTTGAGGGGCTGCAAGATAACCCTGTGGCAGTGCAGTGCCATTGATTCTTTAGGGTGTTGGTCATTGTGGAGCCAAGGAGAGCTTTCCATGGGGTACAGCAGTGTTGGGCTGGTGTGTTAGGGAGGGAAAGCCATGTACAATGGGAATTAATAGTCTGAGAGAGCTGGGAGCTCAGCCTGGGGGACAGAAGGCACTGGAGAGACCTTTAGAGCTTCTTCCAATGCCTCAAGGGGCTCCAGGAGAGTTGGAGAGGGACTTTGGGCAAGGGCTGGAGGGACAGGACGTGGGGCAATGGCTTCCCACTGGCAGAGGGCTGGATTAGATGGGTTATCAGGGAGAAATCCTTCCCTGTGAGGGTGGGCAGGCCCTGGCACAGGGTGCCCAGAGAAGATGTGGCTGCCCCTGGATCCCTGGAAGTGTCCCAGGCCAGGCTGGACGGGGTGAGGTCCCTCCCAACCCAAACAATTCCATAATTCGGTGCAGCATTAAAGAAGCAGAGTTGTGTGGCTTGTGGGTTTGCTGACTGCTGCTGGAGCCTTTTCTCTTGGAAAAGCAGAGACTTGGGAAGCTCCATAAAGCAGCTGGGTGGCTCTCCAGGTGCAGGTGTGCCTGGAGCATTTCACCAGAGCCACTCTGGGTTTGTTCTGCCTGGGAAGGGCAGGTGGGGCTGGTGGGGGACACCCCAGCTCCTGCTCCTCTCTCCCTGTGTGTGAGGGGGTCTGCAGGGCCCTTAGGAGCAGTAAATGTTTGTGTGGCCGTGTTCTGGTCCCTTGGGCAGCACTGAAGTGACACAGTCTAAATTTAACTTTAAAACCCCTATCTTTACCACCAGCAGAGGTTAAGCAGAGGTGGCTTAACTGTGAGCCTGGAGTTCTTTGTGGGTCAAACAAGCCTTGAGTTTTTGGACACAAAACCCTGCTGAGATCTAGAGGAAAGAGCTTTAAATCCTTCCCCCGGTCCCTGTGAAAAAGCTGCTTTTTCAACTGTAATCTCAGCACAAGCATTTGCTTTGAGTGGTTGAATTGCTGCTTTTACAGTTCCCTGTATTTTCCTAGAATTTGTTAAATTGCCAGCGTTATTCACATGGCACTTTTGGCAGGTGCCACCTACATGCCCTCAATTTGAAGGTACCTTTCAGGAGCAGGGTGGGTAGGGAGGCTCCTCTCCTGCATGTCAGATGTTGGAGGGCGCAGCACTTCCATTAATTCACTTTCCCTGACCTTTCCACTGCTAATAAGCCAAGCTGGAGCACAATGCAGCACCTTAATGAACAGACCTGAGCTGAGTAGGGGCTGCTTTGAAAAATGCCTCGCTTGACTTGTTCCTTGGGTGTAATTTTGGTCCATTTATTCACCATGGCACAGACTTGGTGAGAGCAACCCTCAACCAAATATAGCCCTTTTTCTCCTTCCTCTAGTGTTTAGAACTAGAGAAAACCATGTCAATAACTGCTTGAAAAGAAGCAAAATGGTTGGTTGGGCTTTTTCTCTGAATTGACTTGGTTTTGAATAATTTTATTCTCTGAGGGGCTATATTGTGACCTGAAAAACCCTCATTTTTAGAAAGAATGTACTTTTGAGTTAGGATTCTGTAGATTTATATCAGCTAATGTAATGTACACTGAAAAATGCACACTTCTGGGTTATGATTTTGTAGATTAATATCAACTAACGTGTAATGTACACTTAAAAATCAGGGTTGCATTTAGGAAGGAGTTCATTAAAACAAGCAGACAGTGCACAGGATCATCATTTCCAGTAAGTGCCAGCCTGTTACCTCTTGGAGGAGGATTCCTGAGCCAGCAGCCCTGGTGACAGAGGGAGGCTGGGTTTGTGGGGAAAGGAGCAGTAGGTTCCTTGACCGGTTCCTGTTGTGCAACGCGTTCCTGGGTGTGACCTCTTGGGAAAGTAAAAGTGCTGGGGGGCAGGTTGTGGGGTGGTGAGCAGGGTTTTATTTATTTATGGGTGTTCCCCAGAGCACCAAAACGTGCTCCTGAGAGTGGTGGCCTCCGCCCTGAGGAAGTGACAGGGGCTGGGGAGTGAAGTGGCAGTGTGACACAGGGTATGGCTGCAATCCCTTGTTTTCCCAAGGTGTCCTTCGTGCTGTGATTAAGTGCAGATGATGCTCTTGGCAGCAGGAGGTGTGCAAGGTGTTCCCACCTCTGGAGCTGTGGGCCAAAGGCTCTCTTGTTGTACTTCTGGAATGAAGCTTGGGATGTTCTTGCTCCCTCCCCTTTTGTGTAGGTAATGGTGATCCTGAGGTTTTGATGTTCAAATCCTGAGTTCTTAAAGAGAGGGGAGTGGTTTTGTGTTTAGGGAGTTGATGCCAGCTGTAGGAATGCTGAGGGAGATGCAGCAGGCTTGGGTATCCTTTGTGGGGCTGCAGGATTGTCATTGTCCAAGGAGCAGGTCAGCTGCTGGACACCCTGGGAATGAGGTGGCAATTGTGGCTCAGAGGTGTTCAGTAGCAGGAGACCCAGAGGGTGAATTTATGGAAACCTTGTATGGAAGGGGATTTGGCTGAGCCACCCAAGTGTGTGACACAAACAGGGAGGTGCAGCCTGGTCCTGGCTGTGTCATACATGCATGGAAAATGGGAGATGGTTATTGCAAGTGAAGGCAAAAGTGATGAATCTGCTTTGCTGATAGCTCCTGGAAGGGGACTTCTGACAAAACCAGGAAACAATTCTGAAAAATAAGTCTGAAATGTTGGATTGCCCCATCCCTGGAAGTGTTCAAAGTGAGACTGGATGCTGCATGGAGCAACCTGGTCCTGTGGAAGGTGTCCCTGCCCATGGCAGGGGTGGGGTGGGATGAGCTTTGAGGTCCCTCCCAACCCAAACCATTCTGCAGTCCCATGCTGAGTGTGGAGATGGGAAGCAGGCATTAGCAATGTTTGTTTCCTTGCCTAAATTCTTGGCAGAGCTTTGCTTTTGGAGCAACGGGAAAACAAGGGCTGAGCTTTGCTGGCTCAGCCTGATTCCTTCCTGGCTTACCAAGATGCTTGAGGACTCACTCAGGTGTTCCAGCAGTTTTTTTTTTTGCTGCTGGGTGTTATCTCTGTTTTGTGGTAGTTTGCTGGGCTCCTCCAGAAATCCCAAGCTGAGTGGTGTTTAGCAAGTCACTGCTTTAAGGAATGTTTTGATCTTGGGCTGTGACTGGACAGGCTGATTGCTTCCAGTTGCTGGAGACTTGCAGGAGCTGGGAGAGGGGAGGTTTTGGGCGTTTTGCAGGAACTTGTGGACATGAAGGGAGTGAGGGGCCGTGGGCTGTGCCCACCGTGGCACAGGCTCTCGGGGCTGGAATTCCCAGAACTGCTCCCTGTGCCTGGGTGTTTTGGGAAGCTGACACGCCTGGCTTTGGCCTCAGAAGTGGCTTTGGGTTGGTGGACACAAACACTGAGGGCTCTGCTTTCCCTCCGAGCCGCTTCATCCTCGCCTGCCTTCCCCTTCCCGCAGCCCTGGCTCACCCGGAGCGGGCAGATGGCTGCAGGAGCTGTTCTGGGCTGGCACAGCCCTGGGGTGAGGGCCCAGGCTGGGCAGCAGTGAGGAGGAGAACAGAGTTCTGGAGCTGTGGGACTGGCAGAGCCTCGGCACCTCCCCAGGAGCAGCGTCTCAGCTGCGACGCTTTTAACTCTTGAATTTGGAACAGACTTAGCAGCTCACCTTTGGGGGTGGGAGCTTGGGAGGTTGTCAATACTATTGCCTAGAACCATCTGTTCCTACCACTAAGTAGCTGCAAAAATCAGTAATTCATTCCCTTTTTTTTTTTTTTGGAGGAGCTTGGGTGTAAATCTTCTCCCTTGTTATTTTTATGGGCTCCTTCATTATGGAAGACAAGCATCTCCACGGTGCTGGAACTGACGTCCTGGGTTTAATCTTTCATCTAAATTTATTTGAAATTTAAATCCCCGCCGTTATCGATATTAGAGGTTGCTTTGGAGCACAACAGCTATTTCTGGGGAGCTGGGTGCATGGGGCTCCCTTATCAGGCAGGAATGTGCCTGTGTAACGTCACCTTTCTGGATGAGCCCCTCGCAGAGCGTACGGGTTATTTTGGGAAATCGCCACTGTAAAGGGATGCTGTGTTTGCTTTTGCAAGTAAAATTGGCCATGAGTCCTGTTTTTCATTTATTTTTGCCCCAGTGAATGAACAGTCCCAGTGGGCTGGCCCTGGTGGTGGTTGTGGTGAGGGAGTGCTGGCGGTTCTGGTGGGGCAGTCACGGGAACACCAAAACCCAAACTCTGATTGTAGGACAGGCACAGACCCCTGCAGGCACCCTGAGTTATCCCAGGCTGAGCTTTCACTCCTGGGCTTAAACTGCACAGTGGAGGTGAATTGATACCACATCACTGTGTTAGTGTTTGGGGCAGGAGGTCCCAGGGACTGGTGGTGTTTGCATTGCAGGTGGTGACACCAGAGAAGCCTGGTCTTGGTGGCCCTGCACATGGCAGGGGGTGGAGATGAGCTTTAAGGTCCCTCCCAGTCCAAAGCACTCCATAATTCCATGGCTTTCCTGCCTGAGGCCTGGTGTTTGTTGGAGATTTTGCACTCTTCCTTGCTGTGTCACCAGAGTTGAGGTTTCCAGGTGTTTATTTTGGTGGTTATCTAAACTACAGAGGAATGCCTGAGGGCTCTGTCGAGCTGGTGTCCAGTTCTCCCAGCATCACACCAGTGGTAGAGATTGGTTTTTGTCTGCTCTGATAGAACAGTGTTTGGGTTTTGATGGAGCTTGTGTGTCTGGACTCATCCTAGCCTACAATAATGTGAAAATACAACCATCAATTCCTTGTGTACCCTTGGAAAATATTAATGCTTTCAGGCTTCAGAGGATTGGAGGAGCAGTTGTAGTTCAGAAGTTTTCATGTGCCTTGCAGGGAGGCCTGGACTCCGTGGGGCAGAGCCAGGTGGTTTTCAGGACACATTCCCTGTGGGTGTCCTTGGTTTCCTTGTTTAACGTTTAACCTTAATTCTGAATTTCCTGGAGGTCTTGGCAATTTGTTTCTTAGTTTGGTGAAAGATGGGAGGGCAGCTGGAAGCCTGGATGTGTTCACGTGCATGTGCACCTCCAGCTTGGAGCTTACAATTACTTGAAGGAATTGGAAAAGAGGGAGGAGCTGGTCAACTTGATGGATGTGAGTGGGTATGATGGGAGGAATTCTCTGATTTTGATCATTTTTATCCTTTTATATAATTTTTCAGCTGTTGAACAGTACAGGGATTCAAAGGTCAGCGTTGAATAGCTCTGGTTATTCTCTGCTGGTCCTAAACTTATTGCTGGTGTCATATGAGAAATATACTTTCTTTTTATGTTGCACAGTCAGAAGAAAATTATTTTGTTGTCTTCAGTAGTTTTTACTTCATTCTTGTAGTCTTGCCAATATCCTGTAGTTGTTTTTTGCAGGAAGCCTTTCAGTGTTCTCTTAATTGGAATTAACTTTATAAGAGAAATGCACGTTTGGGTTGAAGATAATGTAGGAAATAAATATTCAGGGAAATTTAGGTTAGTGGAAAGGCATCATTGCTTTGCTTTGGAAACTGTAAGTTTGGAGAGGTTTAGGGTAGGAATAACAGAGGAATAAACCTGCTCCTGAGTCCTGTCTGGGAATTTCTGTGGAAGGGCAGCTCTGGTCTGTGCTCTGCTGACCAGGACTGTCCTGGGCAGGGCCAGGAGCTGGGCTGGATGATCCTTGTGAGTCCCTTCCCACTCAGGGAATATTCCATGATTATCTGATTCTCTGATTATTTTGAGTAACCTTAGAGACTGGTAGAGAGTCTACTTGTTATTGTCTGGTAAATTATGTTCATTAACATAATTACACAGTTTTAATGCTACATGGAAGTTACATGGAGTCAAAGTCAAATAGCAACAGGTAGTAAATAATTGGGCAAAATAAAAACAGGAAAACAAATAATGAAGAAGAATAATCATGTATTCTTTTCCTGTCACCAGTCGGGGCTGCAGCTGGATGTAGCAGCTGCCCAGTCCTGAATCCTTTCTTCCTCTCATTTTTAATGCTGCTTTTACAACAGTCTGAAGGAAATCTCTGTCTAAACCAACTGGTAGCAGCTCCTCTGGGCTTTGCCTTTGGCAAGGTGTCATACAGCTGAATTCTCCTTCCTTTGCTAAATTCTCCTCTCTTTCTCCTTGCAGTGTTTGGTTATTTAGTGCTATAAGGGGATCTTGAATATATGAATTTAGCCAAACCCTCGAGTATATAAAGTAGAGAAACTTCCCTCATTTCCTTGACCTCAAGCTTGCTGAGGTAGGAAAGCATTTAAAACACCCACAGCTCTATGTGCACATGCAGATGTATTTTTAAATGTCCCCTACTTGAAGGTCATGCACAATTCCAGTTGAAGTGCAGTTTGGGTTTCCTGTAGCTGGAAGCTGTCCTTGGGGCTGATTCCCATGGTCTGAGGGAGTGTGGGACCCCAGGGGAGGTTTTGGACCTGTCCAGAGGGGGCTGGAGCCCCTCTGCTCTGGAGCCAGGCTGGGAGAGCTGGGAATGTTCCCCTGGAGAGGAGAAGGCTCCAGGGAAAGCTCAGAGCCCCTGCCAGAGCCTAAAGGGGCTCCAGGAGAGCTGGAGAGGGGCTGGGGACACAGGATGGAGGGACAGGACACAGGGAATGGCTCCCACTGCCAGAGGGCAGAGCTGGATGGGATATTGGGAAGGAATTCCTGGCTGTGAGGGTGGGCAGGGCTGGCACAGAGCAGCTGTGGCTGCCCCTGGATCCCTGGCAGTGCCCAAGGCCAGGCTGGACAGGGCTTGGAGCAGCCTGGGACAGTGGGAGGTGTCCCTGCCATGGCAGGGGTGGGATGGGATGAGCTCTGAGGTCCCTTGTCACCCAAACCCTGCCATGACTCCGTGAGGGGAATGTGGATGAACATCTCTGTGCCCTCAGGAGCCTTCAGAGCTGCTCCATCTTTTTTCCATCCTTGTGGAATGGCAGCGGGCTTGGAGCTGGTTCTGTGTGAGCCCAGGCCACGGTGAGACTGAGGATTAAACTGCAGTGAGCTGGGCATAACAACAGCATGGAATTCCAGGGATGTGTTCTTGGCCCAAGCAGTTATTCCTCAGTGTCTCATTCCCAAGTGCCCCTGGGTTCTGGAGCAAAGGGATGTGAACAAAGCTCAGCTTTGGTGGTTCACACACTAAAAGTGCCAGTGAAGTGGTGAACTGTTGGTTTGATCTCCTCTTGGTGGTGTTTTCTGGTGCTTCCCTCTGTGATTTGGATACCTCCAGGACACTGCCCTGGGCTGAGACTGACCCCTTTGTAATGCTGAACTGAATAATATAATAAGGCATTAAAATTACCCTGTAATATAGTGATTTTCTGTGCTGTCACCATACAAATGGTATTGTTTTGAACAGGGACACAGCTTATTTAGGAATCCTGTGCTGCCACTGATGCCTCTACCCTGGAGGGATGTAGTGGCTTTAAGGTCAGGTGTCACTTTAAAGTGAATATTTTTGTGAGGGTAAAAAAAAAAATCTCTGTGCTGAGCTTCTTTTGCTCACAGAAATAGTTTCTGTATTAATATTTAATTTACAGTAGCTCCAAGGAATGAAGAAAGTCCTGGACTCTATTTTTTTCTAGTCCTTAATACATTTCTTTGGAACAAGTCTCGGATATAAACAAGGAGGACAGAGTGTCCTGGGCAGAGGAGTGGGACAGTTTGTGTTAAAACCAGAAGTGTTCATGGCTTTAACATCGGAATGTTCAGCAGCAAGGATACATCAGGTACCTTGGAGTAGCCCTAGTTCCCAATTGCTCTTTTTCAGTCTTTTTTTCTCCTGGGATTCTTCATGGCTTTTTTACCCCTTGATGCAGATTTAGATGTTTTTTATTCCTGAAATCCTCCTGTTCCTGATGCTGCCAGCACAGAGCTGTGCTCCAGCTCAGGAGAAAGCGGGCTCAGAATTCCAGACACGCTCCTGGCACGGCTTCAATTAAAAGGTGTTGAAAGAGGCTGGATTTTGCAGTTTTGCAAAGTTGGAATTTTTGTCCCTGTTAAAACCTTGGGGATCCCCAGGAAAGGAGCTTGATCCTGGCTTTTTTTCTGCTGGGTGAGGAAGAATTTATACCGTCATCCCCCTGCTTTGACCCAGTTATGAAAGCCTTGCCTGTAAAATTATTAATTTGGGACTCTCAGCCATTCCAGTGTGAGAATTCCAGCAGTGGGAGTTTTCCTGGAGAGCCACCTCCAGTTTAGCCATTAAAAGCTGGTGATAAATCCGATGAACTTAGTAAAATATATATTGCAGTGTGCCGTGAACCTTCTTCATTACTCTGGAATTAATCAATGACTTGCACTGCTTTTTCCCCCTGCTCAGCCATACTTTCACAAGGTATAATTAAAATAAAAAAAGCTCCAGTTTTCCTTTTTGTTCAACTCTGCTGTTGTTGAACTATGTGTGGTTTGGACTTCAGCCCTCTAGAATGTTGGCAGAAGTTCTTGTCTGGAAAGAAATGGTAATCCTTTTGGGGTTGAAAAATGGGGAAGGAAAGATTGCTGCAGCAGGAATGATTTCAGGCAGCCATAAGTAGTTTTGCACATATATATATATATAAAACGTGTGCTAATGTTTGTGTGATTTTATATAGATATTTGTAATTTAGGTGGTTTTGTGTCAGATTTGCTGATATTTAGTTTATTGTAGCCATTCCTATTTTTAATCTTTTTATATGAAGCTTAATGGAGTAGCTAAAGTTGCACATGGACATTACTGCAATTTCAGTATTGCATTTTAATTCAGATGAGGTGATAAAAAGTGACCTAAACCTATCTTTTTAAATTTGAATTGCTTTTCTTTTACCTTGTAAGCAGCCAGCAGAAGGCTGTGCCTATCCCTGTGACACTGCCTGTGTCCTATGGAATTATCTGTTCAGATTGGAAGGGGAAGTGTCCACTTCTTTCAGCTGGAGAGTAGTAGTCTGTCTTTTTCTTGGACATGTTAGGAATACTTCTGAGAGCAGTGCTCATGGTTTTTTACCTGCAAGAGGTGACTCTGGAGGTCAGGATAACTTCATAAACCTCCCAGGATGGGCTTCCCCTCATTCCCCAGCAGAAAGGCTGGCAGCAGCTCTCCCAGCTCCTCCTCTCAGAAGAATCCAGTTCTTGTGGAAAGCTCTGTTCACATGCAGGCTCCAGCTTGGAGTCCTCTCAGCCCAACAACGTTAACTCCCCTGTGGTTTGTGTTTCTGCTGCTGTGTTTGGTGTCCCTGCCCTGGCTGCAGGGATGTGTGGTGGCCAAGCCAGAGATGCCAGCCCCTCCAGGGGACACAGCCCCTCCAGGGGACACAGCCCCTCCAGGGACACAGCCCCTGAGCCTGGGGGCTTTCCCAGGGCTGGGAGGGAAGGTCAGCTGGGGTTTGCAGGACAGGGGCTGTAGCTGGGGTTGTTTGTCCTGGTGCAGGGTGAGGATTTGCAGCACTTAAGGGAAACAGATGTGGAAGTGATGGCGATACCTTGAGGCTGACCTGGACACAGCTAAGAGAATAAAGTCAGTATTTATGAAAAGGCCTTTAAGGATACACCTTGGGCAGGACAAGAGCCTGGCCAGGGCTACAAACAGGGTGGACCTAAGAGGGTCACAAAATGGTTGGCAGGTCCCAAGGTCTCACACTTTTATAAGTTTTGATCCTTTTGCTTATTTGGGTTAATTGTCCACTTACAGCTTCAGATGATAAAGTTCCATCCTCCTTGTCCTTCAGTTCTTTGTTGTTTATACCTTTTGGGCCTGAAGCTTGTAACAGCTGTCCTTGGTCTCCAGCTGGAAAAGGATTGTTTTGTCTCTCTGCTCTGTGAAGAGAGCTGACTGACACTTAATATGAAGCTGAAAGCTGCACACCTAGGCAGCACAGAATCTGAAAAATATGAAAGCTAAAACTTAAGGCATCAATAGGGTTTGTGACGAGTGGCCACTGTGTCCCACTGGTGCTTCCCACATGGGCAGGCTCCAGGCCTGATCCACTGTGGACATCACGCCCAGCTGGGAGCTGTTTGGAGAGTTTATGTGAGGAGCAGGAGGTGCAGACGTCACCGAGGGTTTGGGTTTAGCAGCCCCTTCTGTACCTTTGTGATTCTGGGTGCCAAGGAGCGAGGGAGTGTGGAAGCACTCGAACAAAGAATGTCTCTGGAAGTGGCCACTGGTCACTCTGGCACGCACTTCCAGCAAAGCTGCTATTGTTTTCCTCTTAGTTAAACAACAGTCAAGCTCACGCTGGGGCCTTTTTCTCTTCCCTTGCAGTAGAATGTTGGCTTTTCTGCGTCCCCCGGGCCCACAGCCGGCCGTGTGGTGGGCCAGCACACAGATGCATTGTTCGGGGTCCCACATTCCAGGGAGATCAAATGCTCCCCGCCACATCAGCTGCACATCTGCAACTGCTAAAGCCTCACAGCCCTGCCGGCTCCAGGTGCCATTCAGTTACAGGTTAAAGGCGCAGGGAGCTGCTGCTTCTCAGGCCTTTCTGTTGGATTCTGTCGCCTTTGATTCACTACAGCTGGTGAAACAGTCAGGCTTGGTTCAGGCGTGTGTGGAAGAGAGCTCATTTCATGCTCGGAATTGTAATTATGTTCTTTTCTTTCAAGCTGCCAGCGGTAAAAGATGTCTTCCAGTGTGTATTATCTAAATAAGCTGTAGTGTTTAAATGTTTTCTTATTTCATTTTAAGAATGTGGCAAAATAAATTGTGCTTACTCTTCTAGTTTTGGTTCTGGAGCAATTAATTCCCTGTAGCTGTCCCGTGATCGGCACTCGCAGGCTCTGTGTTACTGCAGTTCAACAGCTCTGGGCACTGTCCTGGCCTGCCTGGTTGGCACTGGTGTCACCTGCTCTGTCACCTCCTGTGTGCTCCCACTGCAGGTGGTATTTGCTGTCAGTCCATCCCAGACGTCTCTTGGAGTGGTGGCTGCCGAGTTTTAGGGAATTCTAATCTGGGTAGCACATCTGAGCAAGGGACAGAGAATGCAAACAGAAGGGGGAATGGTTTTATGCTGAAGGAGGATTGATTTAGGTGGGATATTGGTCAGAAATCCTTCCCTGTGAGGGAAGTGAGGCCCTGGCACTGGGTGCCCAGGGAAACTGTGACTGCCCCTGGATCCCTGGAGGTGTCCAGGGAATGACTGGACGTGGCACTCAGTGCTCTGGGCTGCTGTCAGGGTGGGGATCAGTCAGATTGGACTCAGTGGGCTTGGAGGTCTTTTCCAGCCTCAGTGATTCTCTGCCTTCTGTATCCTCCCAGGAAACAGCTCTTCCCTGAATGTCCTGGGTCTTTGGGAGGGCTCCCTGCACGTGCTGTGACCCGGAGCTCTTCAGAGCCGGGCTCTGGGCCAGGACTTTTGCCTTCCTCCCAGAGATGTTTTTCATATGCAGCTGTTGGAGCTTCTCTGTGAATTTTGGGTGTCTGGAGTCAGCGCTTTGATCCGCCTTCCCTCCTCTCTGGAGTCTGTCTGCTCCGCTGTGGTCTCGAGGAGAGAGCCCGATAGCCATTTCAGTGTCTCTGTGATTGACTGGAAGTCACACCGGATAAATCTTTCAGGATTGGAAACCACTTAAGCCACGACGTGGCTGGTGATCACTGGATATTAGTGGAGAGGTTCTACCAAACAATCAGGGAAAATTGAGTGGCAGAACATATAATTTATGACTTCATCCCAGCTCTGTGGGGGCAAGTCAGTGAGAATCGAAACACTGAAAGAATTATATTTGACAGATATTTTAAAGAATGACTCCAGTTAGTGTCATTTATTGCTGGAATGTGTGGACAGATCCACAGTCAAAGCCCTTGTAAGGGCAGTGCCAAAACCAGATATGAAAGAGTGTGCAAGAAAATGAGAACACGGGATGTGGCCGAGGGCTTGAATTTTCTGACAATGGGCAGAAAGAATGTTCTGAGGGCTTTTTTTTTTTTTAGGCATTTTCCTTAGATAATAAAGTTTACTAATTCTGCTTGGTGTTTGCTGAAACTCCTGCCTGAAGGGGATTTGTTGGAGTTTGGAAGTTGAGCAATGAAGGTGTCATCAGTGTGCAGAGACAGCTGGAGAAACTTCTGGAACATTCTGGACTTTATCTCTAGGATATCTTAATTTTGCCTCGCAGTGATATATGGCATAGGAGAAATCCATTGCCCTGTGCTGGAATGTGCATTAAAAATACCTGGGCAGGAGTTTTTCCAGGCAGTGGCAGGTAAGGACCCTCTCTCTGAAGGAGGAAACATTCTAGAAAACATTCTTCCCTCAGATGTTTTGTAGTGGTAATGCCTCTGGCAGTATTAATCTTTCCTGTCACAATTTGGCACTCACTCCAGTTCCCAGCAGGGGTTTCTCAGCTAATCCCTGTCTGGAAGATTTTCCCTTACCTTACATTAATTTCTGATCCTGACATCGTTTGAGGGTTTGTGTTCAGCTTAAATAAATACACCCCAGGCTATCCTGTCGACTCAGGGTTGAACATGGGGGCACTGGAAGTACCTGTGTTGCTGGAGCCCTCCCAGGTGCCACCCACCTCTCCAGCCATCCCCAAAACCTCCACCCCTGGACTGTGCCAGCGTTATTCCCCCATGGCCCTGGAGAGATTATTGGAGAATTTTGGTTTCTGTGCAGAATTTTCTTGCTGTGAGAAGCTCCCTTGGAGAGGAGAGTGGCAGATGTTCTCTCTTTAGCCCACGAGTGACAGCTCCTGAGTCAACATCTGCCTTGCTGCTGGAGTTGTCCCCGAACGCTGCCTGAAACTCGCTGGAGCCAGCGGTGCCCGTGTTCCCTCTCCTGTTCCGTGCTCTGGGAAGCAGAGGCAGCTGCCATGGCTGCTGGGCAGAGGCAGCTGTGGCTCCTGATGCACCCTGGAGCACAGGGATGGCATGGGGAAGGGCCAGCCCTGCCCTCCCATGAGGATGGGCTCATCCTGGACGCCGCGCCCGACCCGTGTGGACACCTCGGTGTCAGACCCAGTCTGGTCCTGGGACCTTTGAGTTTGGGACATTTGCCCCCTGGCACAAAGAATTGCTGTCAGTGAGTGCTGGAGAAGGTTGTGCAAAGCAGTGTCCCAGTCCATGAAAATACTGGGGTTGTTCCTTTATCCTCAGACTTGATCTTTTTAAAAGGTTGTGCTCAGACTTTATCCTTTTAAATGGTTGTGTTTCTCCTGTTGTTCTCCTTTCTGACCAGCATCCTGGTCTGTTCTGTGACTGTGAGGGTGTGAAGCTGCAGTCCTGGATTAGGGCTCTGTGTTCCATGAACATCCCAGTGTGAACACGGTCATTCCAGGGGAATGGGTCTGCTGGTTTTCTTCCCGAGTTTTGTGTCTAAAATTCTTGGAAACTGAAGTTTCTGCCAAGTCACTGCAACAGACCTGAGGAAAGGGAAGAAACCCCTTAGCTAATAAAACACTCTTGATTACCTTTTTTGGCTTTAGATTTGTTCAAAAACAGTTAATAATGACATTTTTTGAATAAATCATCTTAGTTTTGAACTTTAAAGGCTTGGCCCACAAATAGGCAGCTTTGCTTGATTTGTGCTTGATTTTTTTTCTGCCTCCCAGTGGAAGTGTATCTCCTGGTCATGCATCTCAAGGTGTTTGTGCTCCCCTCCAGGTTTTTAGCTTTGGCCCTGCCTGGGGGTGAAAGTGCTAAAGCTTAGTCTTAAATTCAACCTTAGTCTGGTGCTTATCTGGTGCTGATTTTGGAGTTATCCCTCAGCCCTGCCATGCCTGGGTGAAGGTTGTGCTGGTCTTGGGAGAGTTTTTGTGGTGTCTGAAGAGGAGCCTTGAGAACTGGAGCTGGCAGTCACGCTGTGGGGGGAGTGTGTAAACTCAGTCTAAAGATAATTTATGGTTTCTAAAGCTGCTGCTGAGTAAAACTTTCCAAGGCTGGCTCTGACTTAGCTCTCATCAGTGTAAAACCGAGAACAGTCATCTCAAAGTAGCATTTTGAGTTGTGCAGAGGGGAAAGAGGAAAGCTTTGCTTTCCCAAAGGCTCCGTTGGCTGTGGCTGTGCAGCACACGAGCAGCTCTCTCCCTCCGAGCCCTGACCACGGCGTCACCGTTCCGTTACCTGGGCCTCGGCCGGTTCAGACTCTGCTTCCCGGTTCAAACTTGGCTGGGTTTTTCTGGGGGTTCGTTTTGCAGCAGCTGTGATGTCAGGGTTGTGCTCAGCCCCCCGGGCTGTCTGTGCAGCCCCGCTCCCTCCCCGCCCTCCCGCAGCCGCGCGCCGGCACCGCCGGCAGAACTTTGGGTCACGCCGGGTTGAGCTGTTGGCAGCGACGCTCGCGTGTTGGCAGGAGCTTCCCCAACAAGATGCTGGAGAGCAGGGGAAGATTTCTCCTTGTTTTTGCAAATTAGCAAATGAAACCCTAAATAAGTTGCTAAACTCAGTTTCCTTCTGTTGGGTTAAGAGGAGGGGAGTGCTTGGAAACCTTCGAGATCTTAATTGGCCCGAGCGTGCTAAAAACACCTTCTTTCCACCCTAGCGCTGCTTCCATCTTTCCAATACATTTGGCTCGTTCGGTGGCAAATCATTTTTATAACACTTGAGAAACTGTATAGCTCCAGAAAAACAGGATGTGTGCCCTGCCTTATATTTTGGATTCGCTTTCCAAGTATTTTTGGGGGTTGCTGAGAGCCCAGCCCTGTTTTGGGGCGCTGGGGCTCTGGCCTGTTGGCTTGGCTCTGGTGTGGTGATAGTGGCAGTGTTGTCCCTTCATGGAGTGATTTTCTGTTGGGGTAACAACTGGTTTTATTTGAGCACAGATACCCAGCCGGGCTCCCTGGCCCTTCCCCTGTGCTGGGTAACAGAATTTCCCTTTGCCAGGGACAGTTCTCTATCAGCTCCCAGCCAGGAGCACGCTGAGGTCGTGTCCAGATACTGTCCCCCTTCCCCTCCCAAGCTGGGGACAATGAGTTTCTGGTTTCTTCCTTGGGCTGATAACGGTGATTCCTCCTTCTCACAGAAAGCTCTGGAAGTTTTTATAAGTAGTACAGTATTGTTCCTGTTTTCCAGGGTTTTCTGTGTTGGATGGTTGGTTTGTTCTTCATGGCTTTGTCCACGTCATTTTGCACCTGATTCAGTGTTTAAAAGCTTACTTATTTTAATTGAAGTTGTCTGTGAGCTGCAGAACTGCAGGATGTCCCATTTGTATTTCAGTTTGGGCAAGGGGATGGGATTATCAACAAGCCCATGATAGGGCTTGAAAACCTGGGAAAGGGTTGGTTGGGCATTCAGGGACATGATGGGAGAGGAAGGCCGAGGGGGAAGATGGAAAATATCACTGACAATCAATTTGACGTGGAGTTTATCTGACAGGACCAGCCAGCCAGCACTGGGAATGGGAGACCATTTCTCCAGTAATTAAAATACCTGTTTGTAACCAGTTTTCAGGGTGAAGAGCCAAAGTTTGGGCATCTTTTGAGACTGTGAGTGATTTCCTCTGAGCCAGTAGATGAAGTTACCCCAAAAGGGGTGACATGCAGCTGGGGTGTCCCAGTTCCTTCCTGGCAGGAGCTGAATGCACATCTGTATATTTAGTTCATGCAGATATGCAGGGTGGATCTGGAGGTAGGAAAACCTTCTCAGAAAGACTTAAGTTTTCAGGTATGGCATGAGAATTGTTGCTGCTCTTCCGTTCAGCTGATGATAGCTGAGCAGTGGTGGGAGAGGAGCTGGCTGGGGTGAGTGGTGAGTGCTGCTGTCCCTCCCTGCCTGCTCACTCACCAGGGACTGCAGGGAATGCTCTCCATTTCCAAAACCTTCAGTCTCACCTTACATTTTCTTCCTAGTCAGAGTTTTATTGTTTTTAAATAGCATTTCAGTGCTTCAGAGCATAACCACATTACAAAAGGTTTTGTCTCAAATACCACATCTGAGCTCTGGCAAAGGTGACCCTTTGGGTCTCTGGCTCAGAGACTCTTCTGATCCATTTCTTTGTCTGTTTTTTTCCTTGAATTTTCTGACTTTCTCCCATTTACTCTTCCATAGTGACAAGTTATCTGAGATCTTGCTGTGCGTGGTGATTTCTTGCTTTTAGGGTTCTGTGTAGAGAGCGAGTCAGTTTTTACGGTTCCCCAAGGAAGTGATGTGCCGTTATTCTACAGAAACCACTGACATAGCACATTTTAGGCCTGGCCTGCTGACTTGGGATTGCAGCGAGCTTTAAAGTGACAGTAAATCACTTGTGACCATCTGCAGCTGAGGTGGCCCCAGGGATGATGGTGGGGGAGGCAGAAGAGCCCACGGCCACCCACTGCTGCAGGTCTGGTGACACCACACCTGAGCAAGCGTGGCCTCAGGGCCGGTGTCCTGTCAGCCAGAGCCTGTGCTGGTGTCCCCAGGGTGTGGAAGCTTCTGAATGGGGGAGAGTGAGAAGCTGGAGAAATAATCTCAGCATAGGGAACGTGTCTGGTTGAGCACTTGGCAGAATCATGAAATGCTTTTGGTGGAAAGAGACTTTAAAGATACTCCAGTTCCAGCCCCTGCTGTGGGCAGGGACACCTTGCACTAGACCAGGTTGCTCCAAGGCCTGTCCAGCCTTCTGTCTCTTCATCCCACAGGAATTTGGGTGCCTCTGTTCCAGAACAGGCACAGATCTCGTTGTGTAAAATGGAGTCCCCCTTGCAGTTCTTCTCCTCCCAGTTCCCAAACCCCTCCTGGCTGTGGCAGGACCCGCTCAGCCCCGGGCTGGCCCGGGCAGTGACCGGCGCTCCCTTCCCCAGGGATGTGTCTCCCCTCAGCTGCTGAGCCCCTCTTTCCTTGGGCTGTGCTGGGGGGCTCGCTGCAGCCTGGGGCCTCATTTCCTCAGGAAACCAGGCTAAAAATACTGGAGCAGTGCTTGGGGAAGTGCTGCACATCGTGGGTCCTGAGCAGCCTCTGCTCAGCCTGTCCTTGAGTTCCTCACGTCCGCCAGTCTCCCGTTAAATGTGGCCCTTTCATTCCTGACCTTCCTCCTGCCGTCCCTGTACCCTCTCCAGCCCTGTCTCTTAAAAACAGCCCTCTCTGAATCCTTACTCCAAATATTCATGTCCTTTTTGGTGGTGGGAGGGCATCCAGCCCAACGGGAGCTCTCTGTGGAGAACAGGGAGCTGCAGCTGGAGGCAGAGGGGTGGATACACAGGCCAGTAGGAGCTGTTGTTTTTATGGAAACCATTTTTCCACTTTTCCTCATGGATAGTGGTGGGATCTGCTTGGAGTTGACTTGGCTGCAGTTGGGCTGTGTTAAATAAAACAACAGGAGTGGTTTATGCAGGCAAGAAGTCAGGGTGTAAAATTGGGGTACGGCCTTGGGTGCCAGCATCTGCTGGTCCCTGTCCCTCGTCCCTGTGGGATGTTCCTGCTGGGGGAGGAGGTTCTCCTGAGCCCTGGATCTGCAGTTCCATCACCTGAACCCCGGGCTGGAATCAGGGAGAGCTGCAGAGAGAAACCTCGTCCATGGGGAGTGATCTCAGGCAGGAGATGTGCATGAGGGAAGCCGAGTTCCGTGCCTATTAAAAGAGCGATTTTTTTTCCAAATATTAGTTGAAAAACTGGCTGAAACTCTGGCTGTGATTACTCCTAAAGCGTTTTGCAACATCCCACTGAAATTACAGACAAATTGAAGCCGAAATATTGCATTTTTCCACAAATGTGGCCAGGCTCCAGGACCATAAAAGGAGTTTGGAAAGGCTGTAAAACACAGGTTAAACAATTTTTTACTTGAGGCACCTCTAGAAACATTTCTTTTCAAATAAATAAAAAATTTAACTTAAAAAATAATCTTTTAAAAAATGGTAATTAGAAGCAGAATGTTTCTTCCTTAGCAGATGCATATTAAGAAAGTGATACAGCAACAAGTAATAAATGAAATATAATGAAATTTGGACTGTATAAACCAGTGATTGTAATTAGGGATGTTCCTTTCAAAGGCAAATGTTTTGATTTCATTTATTGGTGGTTCTTTCAGTAGTTACTATACAGTGTATATACTAAATTGAAATTTAAAAAATAAATGACTGTGAGATTTTAAATCTCTGAATAACTAGACACTGCAGAGGTCATATTGTTTTAGGGTCTTCAACTCCTAATCTGGTCAGAGAACCTCAGTATTTGATGCTGAGATGAGTTTATGAATCAAACACCATTGTATTTTTGTACAGGCAGGAAGAGTAGCATTAGTGATGTCTACAAATGATATATTTAATATATTTTAATTGATGTAAAACGTAAAATTTAAAATTATTTTAAAAGCATATTTAAGCTCAGCATTATTTGCCAAAGAGGACAGACTTTAGATCTCAGCACAGAAGGTATTAATACAACTGCAATGAGGAAGCAATGGGCACTTCCCATATTTTTTGAGTCTAGATGCATCTTTTTAAATTAAGGAGGGTTTGAAGAGTGTGCCTGCAAACTGGAGATTGAGTCAAGCTGTGAAATGCCAGCGATATGTCATGTGTTCTGTATGTATTATTTTCAGTTTTTACAGAGGAGGAAATTTTGATATTTAAACTTTTCCAAATGTCAGCTGGTTTGGCACAAAATAATCTTCAGTCTCAGTCTCACCAGGAGCTGCATGTCACCGGGAAACCTCCTGGGAGCTGAAAAACAAGGAAGTTGTTCCCTGTCAGAGCAGAGTCCTGTGGGAGAGGATGGAGTTGGGGGGTGGGAAGAGCTCTCTGGAAGGTGGATGTTGGAAGTTGTCCCCTCTGTACAGAGGTTGGAGTGCCTTGAGCAGAGCTCCAAGACCACATCAACCAGGGCTTGGAGCAACCTGGGCTGGAAGGTGCCATCCCAGATGGGACTGGATGACTTTAACATCCCTTGGCACCCAAACCATTCCATGAGCTCCATCCTTTCCCTGCTCCTTCCAAATCTGGCATTTATCAATGCTTGATCCAAGACTTGGGCTGACTCCCCAGGCTTTGCCTGCAGGACCATCTTTGGGAAAGCAGCTGGAGGTGTGTTCCCTGTGCAAGATGCTGCTGTTACTGTGTCCCATTGGAGCTATCAGACTGGGAATTTCTGTATCCATTAATCCCATGCTAGGAAAAACACTCAATTCCTGACAGCCTGAGGAATCATTAGGACCAGTGACTTCCAGTATTTTTCCTAAGCCGCAGCAAAACCTGACTTAATCTTTAATGAAAACTAGAACCCAGCTGCTTGAGACTTTATATAGCAACCAGCCTGACCAGTCCCACCTCCCTGGGAGGGAGTGTAAGGAGCTGGTTGGTCTGGATGCTTCTAAGGATGGTATTTAAGGTGTAAATGTGGTTAAATTTTACACATGAAAGCAGTGTTCTAGCCCAGAGATAACTCTGCACACGCCCTCGGCAGCAGAGCTCACAACCCACTGTTTCTCTGAGGAGTGAGTTCTGCTGATGGCTCTTCTGACCTGTCTGGTCTTTGGGAGTAATGCTAGGATAAAGTTGCTGTGTATTTTCTTATGGATGGGGGAGTGTTACGTGCTTGTGGTTTAATAGAAAGTGCTTTTATTCTGAGAGGCAGCTTCTGTGTCTCCTCGGGGGATGGTGAAGGACTCTAAAACCTAAAAACTGGGTGGTGGGTTCCAGGTCTCTATTCATGAAGCCCTGGGCAGCTGTGGGGGGTAAATTCCAGCTGCTGAGAGGAGGGATGGGGAAAATTTGTAAAAATGAGCTTTGACTCCTATATATATATATTTTTTTTTACATGCTCTTTTCCTCACTTTGTTGTGGTGCATCTTCCAACCCTGAGTGCGGGTCACTCATTGCAGCAGCTCAGCTTGATGGGCGTCATCTTCACTTAGTAACAAACTTAGGAGCTGAATATTGGGAAAGAATTCCCAATGAGGGTGGGCAGGCCCTGGATCCCTGGAAGTGTCCAAGGCCAGGTTGGATGGGGTTTGGAGCGCCCTGGGACAATGAAAGGCGTCCCTTCTCATGAATGGGGGTGGGACTGGATAAGTTTTAAAGTCCCTTCTGACCCAAACCATTCCAAGATTCTATTAAAGAAACTTCCCCAAGCCACTTGATTCCTCAGACTGTGAGTGCTGGGAGGGACAATGAGCCAACTACTCCAAAGTAAACAACATGGAAAGACAACTTTCTGTGGAGTTATCTGTAAACGACAGATCATTATAGCTGTGAAAATCGTGTAGAAATCCAAACTGGTCACCAGACGTTGCAGAGGTGTCATCAAAAAACTGCTTGGGAAATACAAATATGGATTTTAGAAGAGCTGCTTGGGGAATATCATCCTGTGTTGTGGAAAAATTCCTTGGGGAGCCTCGTGGGGCACCTCCACCTTCAGGGAGCCGAGGCCCAGTGGGGCAGGTATGTCTGACATGGTGGGATCCTTCAGGCAGCTCGTGTGGATGGGATTTGGGTCAAGTCCTCAGTTCCAGGTGAAGGGGGAGCCCTGGTGGTGTCTGTCCCAGCAGAACCCTCCCGGCACGGTGTGGTCACCGCACGCCCGGACTCGGGGCTCTCTGTGGGAAGCGCTGCTGAGGAGGCGGCTGCCGGAGCTCTCCTGGCTGGGAGGCTCTGTCCCAGCAGGATCCCCTGAGGAGGAGCTGCAGGAGGCTCCAGGAAAGGCACATGAGTGGGGCCGGCTGCCAGCTCAGCACGGTGCCGGCGCACGTCGGCTGTACCGGCACGGCACGAACCGCTCCCGGTCCCGGGGTCCTGCCAGGGCTCCTCCTCTTGGGGATGTGATGCCATGGCATTGCATGGCTTTGGGGCACCTTGTCTGGGAGAGACAGAGGGGTGCATTCCCCACGGAGAGGCTGAGCAGGAGCCACCCAGACACACGTGGGGCGAGGTGGTCACAGCCTCCCTTCCTGCTCCCTCCAGGAAACCAGACCGGAGGAATTTTTCACATCTGGCAGTAGTGGTGCATTTTTAAGTTATTTTTTGTCGAGGCAGAGCAGCTTTACAGAGAGCTGAATGTCAGCTGTACCCACCGGAGCGTTGCGTGCGGTGCCGAGGGCTGACTAACAGCCTGGGTGGGTCACGGTCCTTCCCAGTCCTTCCCAGTCCTTCCCAGTCTGGCGGATCTCCCTGCTCCTGGCAGCGTGGCCGGAGCCCGGCGTGGCTCTGCTGCCTGAGTCAGTGCAGCTGCTCCAACAAGTTGTGGTCCTGGGCAGCAGCGAGGCTGGTGGGGGTGGCTGCAGGGATCCAACAGCGGCGTTCCCATATGGCTTTCATGAAAAACACCTCGTTTGAGTCTGGTTTTTGATCTGCTTCCTGCTTAAATGTTGAATACAGAAATATATTTATTGGAGTGGAGGGAATTAAGACCTTTTCTGCGTGTTGTAATTTCTGTTACTAGTCTTGGTTTTCTGTAAACCCGTTAAAAAGGATATTTCATGTCAGCTCCTTCTGCTGCAGTCCAGGCTTAAACGTTTCCCAGCCACTTGTGGGCCTGTCGGAACTGGAGTAAAGACAGAAAATTTTATTTTTAAAAAAGACAGGTTTTTTTTTGTCTGGATCTATTTGTTTCCAGCTGAATTAGTTCCCTGCTCTGATGTGCAAGTGTGGCAGGTCACTGAAGAGGGTGAAATCATTGGATGTGGTGGTGCTTTGGGTGAAACCTTGGGTGTGATGAGGACTTAAAAGTGGTCTTTAGAGGCAGTGCAATTATTATGTACCAGCTGTGGTTTTCAAGGTCTTGGCTCTGTGTTTTCTGTTGTATGTGTATGAACCACCTATTATGTATGAAAAAATACAGCTAAAAACATTAAGGTAATTGGATAAGTTGGTGGTGTGGTGGCAGTGGAGCTCACCTGGCCTTCCTGGTTTTTGGTGTCTTGGTGGGGTCACATGTCTGTAACTGGCTGGGAATTGTTCCTGCTGGGACATGTCCTGGCAGTTACCTGAGCTTTGTCTTCTGTGCCTAAAAATCCCTTCTGTAGGGAAAATTGGTCAAATGGAGTTGGAGCTCTGGGAGATGCCATGAGAATCACCAAATATTTAGGGTTGGAAGGGGCTTCTGGAGATCATCCAGCTCCAGGCAGGGGCACCTGGAGCAGGTGACAGAGGGACACATCCAGGTGGGTTTGGAATGACACCAGAGAGGGAGACCCCCACACCTTTCCTGGGCATCTGTGCCAGGGCTCTGCCACCCTGCATGGGAAGCTCTTCCTCGTGTTGAGGTGGAACTTGCCGTGGTTTGGTTTGTGGCCATTGCTCCTTGTCCTGTCACTGGGCCCCCACCAAGAAGAGCCCAAGAGTGTTTTGTTCTGAACATACCAGCAGTGCAAGGCTGCTCTGCCTTCAGGGTAGAGGGGTTTTTCCCCCACCTTCCCTACAAATGCTTTCCATACTTTATCCTGGTTGGGCAGTGAAGTTGCTTCTTTGAGATGAGCTTAGAGTTTGGAAGCTGTGCCTGTCTGTCCTTGTTCCTCAGCTGAGCCATGGTTACGGTTCCATAAACCAGGTTTGCTTTGGATCACTGGGAGAATCGATGGAGCTGGAGCCCGTGCGTGTGGTGGGAGAACTGGGAACGAGGGGCAGAGCGTGGCGCACTCCCCACCACCCCCAGCCCGCTCGCTTCCTCCCAGCCCATTGTTGGCATTCCGTGTGGATTCTCCCCAGGAATTAACTTGTCCCCAAACCGCGGCGCCGCGTACGCACCGATTTTCCAAGCTTCCCTGCACCTGTCTGATGCGCTTTCCAGCCTCGGCGTCACCAAACTGTTTGTCATTCAGGGGGGACAATGTCCCCTTGTGTGCCGGGCTCCCGGAGGGAGGGGCCGGGCGGATGGGCTTCCCATGTGAAATGAGACGGGAAGACAAATTGCTTCCAGAGCGGCGTTTCACACAGGCTCCAGCGGCGGCAGCGCCCGCTTGTCACTCGCATTTCCCTTATCTGGGTTAAATATAAAAGGGGGCAAATGGGGGTGAAGAGAACACGGGAAGAAAAGAGCTTTCCGAGGGCTCAGAAGGCCGTGTTGGCGAGCAGCCGGCCTGGGATCGGCCGCGGGTTTGGATGGCCTGGAGCTGATCCCGTGCAGATGGTGCACCACGATCCCTGGTGGAGCCGAGGAACTTCCTGGTCGCTTCTGCAGGAATAACTTGGTTCTTTTTCCATGTTTGTTTTCTGGTGAAACTTCCTCTGTAGGATTCTTCTCTTCTGCCTGGGGATATCATAAAACCTTGTGTGTGGTTGGTCTTTATGTTGATCTTTAGGCTTTGCTGTGGGAGAATCCAGTGGTTGTCCTGTACTGAGTACCTGTATCTTAAAGAAGACACAACAGTATGACACTAATCTTCTTATTCTGATAAATAAATATGAATGCCCAGAACTTTAAATAAATGTGTGAATCAAGTCCAGTGGAGGGGACAGAAAAGGTAAAGGCTCTGAATCTGAATTATCTGTACCTTTGGAAAGCACAGTGAGGTCTATAAATTGTTTCCCAGTAGGTGAGATTTCAGTACATAGCTGGGGGGATCTTGATTTTTCTAACTTGTCCCAGGTAAAGGCAGGAGCAGAGTTCAGTTGGACTCCATTAAGAAAGAGGGGGAGAGGATAATTTCCATGCTCTTTGCTGGCCCTAGGAGTGGATCCTGGCCATGGGAGTGAGTCCCACTGTGCTCAGCACGGTGTCACTTTAAGGGCTGCATTACAATATTTCATTAGTGGCAAGTGCAGCATCAGCACAGCAGCTGCCCGTGTTCCCTGCTGGCAACCCCTGGAATGCAGCATGGGAGCCTCATGCCAGGATGCTCCCTTCCCATCCTGTGGGGTGCTCCCTTCCCATCCTGTGGGGTGCTCCCTTCCCATCCTGTGGGGTGCTCCCTTCCCATCCTGTGGGGTGCTCCCTTCCCATCCTGTGGCCCAGCTGTGCTGGTGGCAAGAGGTGAGTGTGGGCACACCACATTCCCAGCTGGCTGCTATGCCCAGTAGGATGGAGGGAGAACTGCCAGGGGAATGGGCAGCAAAAGGGAGAGATTCTGGGGAGACAAGGGGTGACTGCAAGAGTGTAGGGAAGGAGTTTCCACAGAGAATTTCCAGATGGAATTGTTCAAGGCTGGATTGGATGAGTCTTGGAGCAACCTGGTCTGGTGGAAGGTGTGTCCTTGCCCGTTGGAGGGTTGGAATTTTAAGGTACCATCCAACCCTAACCATGGTTCAGTGTGAACCCACACTGTGGTCCTGCTCCATCCCACTCAATCCCATCTGGTGAATCTGGCCTTGGAAGCCTGGACCAGGGAGTTACTAGATTTACTTTTTGTTCTTTGTGTTTGCTCTTGTACCTTTAACATGCTCTCATCCCTGGAAGAATTCTAAAACCAGGAGTTGGTGTGGTACATTTGGGTATGGTTTAGCAGGCATAGTGGGATTGGGTCAAATGCTGGACTTGATGATCTTGGAGTTCTTGCAGTGGGAGTGGTGTGGAGGAGGCTGTCAGGACTTCTCTGTTGTGTGTAGTTTCCTCAGTCCAGTCTGGAGGAAGGGAAGGAGGAAAGGGAAAAGCTTGTGTTGCTTCACTCAGCAAACACCATTTCCCGAGCCTGGGCAGTGGTGGATCCTGGGGTGGCTGTGGGGCTGGGCTGGGGAGTTTCTCAGACACGGAGATGCTCCAGGGGGAGGCCACGTGCTCTGGCTCGGTGTGGGCGAGGGAAAGCGGCTCCTGACCCGGTGTTATCCCGGACACGAGGATGTGCAGCACGTCTCATACCCGGCTCTGCAGGGTGGATTTCAGGGCGGCACGGGGAGAGAGGATGTAGCAAATACAATATTGGGAAAGATGAAAAAACGAGTGGGTGGCAATCAGAAGGAAGAGGAGGAGACAACCCAGACGATGAAGGAAAACAGGATCTTCTGTAAGAGATGGGAATACTGGAAGGAAGCCAGGAAGGAAGCCTGAGAAAATGGAGAGAGCAGTAGGAAGGCTGGTGTTGCTCTGATAATTCCAGCAGGTATTCCTGGCATTCAACTTCCAGAAACGAGAGAAACCTTTGAAAGTCTCGTCAAAACCAGTGACAGGCACGGAATATTTTGAATATACCGGAGTTAACCTTTATTATCTTGCTGTTTCTTCCACATGGGATTTGGTGTGTGCTGTTGACTTGTCCAAGCTGACCTTGGAAAGGGATTGGGGTGTAGGTGGGTGTCACCATGGCAGGACGGATTGATCCATTCAGACTGGAAGATTCAGGCTTTTCTGTGCTAAGTGGTTTAATGGATTTTTCTGTGGATTCTGCTGGGGAACTCTCTTGGAGACGGTGTGGGCAGAAAACCTCGTGCTGTGTGAACGGTGCCTGAATTCCACGCTGGGCCCCGAGAGCCGCCCGGATCCCTCCGGCCCGGCTGAGCACGGCGAGCTGGGAGAGGAGCAGCAGCTCCTGCTCCTGCTCTGCTTCCATTGGTTGGTAAAAATAGCTCTGCTGCTGGCGTCAGTGCCAGGCCGGGCATCTGGCTTCCCCGAGCGGGGATCGAGCGGCTCCAGCCCCCTCCCTCCCTGCAGACAGGGTCTGCTGGAGGACACGCGGCTGTGGCGGCTGCGCCCNCTGGCCGGCCTTTGGGAAGGGCCTTTGTGCCCGAGGCTCCCTGCAAACCCGGCCCTGGGCCTGCAGTCCTGGGTTTCCCCGCCTTAATCGATCCTTGAGGGGAAGCAGAAATCGTCTCCTGCATCCCAGGGGTTGTTGGGAGCCTTTTGGGCGTTCGGGGAAAGGTGAACGCCGGGCTGAGTGTGCAGATCGTGGTTTGCTCCCCTCTTGCGCAGGTTTGGCTGAGTAGGTGTTTAGAAACAGTTTTACCAAGTCGGCTGGTTCAGTGTCGTGATTTCTTTTTTTAGTCTTGCTTTTTTCAGCATTTAAGCTCTGGAAAACAGGGAGATACCAAGTGCAGGCAGGAATGCTCTCTTTGTAGACAAGGAAAGAGACCTAAGCGGCTTTGCAGATTGCCTTGAAAATTCGGTGGTGTGCTTGCAGCTGCTCACCTGCATGACTGACAGTGAACAGTGAATATTGTACATAATTGTTTAAAAAATTAAATTATTCGAGCTCCTAAGGGTGCTGCAAAACTCCTCCATACTTAGGCTCAGTGTGGCCACATGGGCTCTGTTCCCAAACCCCGACTCTCCCCCTTGCCTGCTGATCAGGGTTTCAGCTGCCATCACACACGTGCCAGGAAGAATAATTTACCCAAAAAACCTGCTGTGGGTGTTTTCTGCTTTGATGGCAGCCTGTGAGCAGCAGTACCTCGTTAGTGGGGCTTGCTCTGCTCGCAGTGGAAGGTCCGCAGAGGATTTCCCTTCCCGAGACGCGGGTGAGCCCGGATGGCTGCTGCTACCCAGCAGATGTTCCTTCTGTTTGCTGCCCATAATTCCTAATCTTTCTCATGAGAAACATCTCCAATGGAGCTTCAGGATCTGCTGAGCTCTTCCTTGTGCTGTCCCCACGCCTCCAGAGCACCAGGCCACAAGCAGACCTGGAATCCTGGCAGTGAACCTAACTGGGAGCTTCCCTCACTGCTGCTTAAACCAGAATTATTTTTGTTGTAGTCATGGACAAATATTTTCAAGTTATCAACAGTTTTGTTTTCAAACAACTCATGAGAAGCTCCTAGTTTTCTTTTTGGGGAATTCAAAGCAATTGGTGACATACCTTGTGGAGTTACTGCTCTGCTGGCAAATTCCCTGTTTTTGACATACGTGTATGGGGTGTGTTTGTGTGCTTGAATTTGGGAATGCTTGCTTGTTCTTTCTCCAAACTGCCTGTTCTAGGGCCACCATAATATTTTTATCACAAAAACCTCTTTAAAGCAGAGGAGAAATGGGAATGTATAACTTGGGAGCAGTCAGAGGCACAGCCCGACTGAAGGAGGAGTAAGGAATGTGCCCTGGACACCCCCAGGTTCTGAATTTCGTCTTTTTGTCCTTTTCAAGGCACAAATCTGAGCGCTCTGTGTCCAGTGTGGTGGAGCTGGCATTGCTGGGGAGGCCGGGGCTCTGACACCTGTTTGGTACCAGGGCTCCCACAGCTCTCTGTCACCAAACCAGTGTGTGTTGGAGGAGCCACAGGGCCACTCTCCACCTTTTGTAAAAGAATTTAGGTCAAACGCTGCAGTTGCGTGAGCAAAGTCCAAACAGGTCATTAGTGTGATGTTGGGTCATCACTGGGCCTGCAGGGAGTGAGCTGGGGTGAGAACCACCCCTCTGTTGGCAGGTTTTTTATGTTTTTAGGGCTGCTTTTTTGGGGAAAATTTGGCAAATATCTCATCTCCACAAATATTTAATGATAGGCTGTGAGATTTTTTTTTTTTAAGCGCTTCAATACTGTGAATTTTGCTTGAATTTTTCTCTGCCCCTTAACTAAATGAGGCCAGAGTAGCCAAACCTGGGCTGGGCTGCCTGGGAACTTTTAGGCTCCTCATTTCCCATGTTCTTTGGGGGAGGCTGTGTCCAGCTGTGGAGTTGTCAGGTAGATTTTTAATGAGATCTTATTCCATAAAAATAAAAGCTCTTTGCATAAAATTACATTCTCTTTAGTATTGCCTTAAATATTTTAGAATGTAGTGATGGTACAGAAATAAACCTGATGTGCAGAGAGTTAATCTCTGTTCCCTGTGTGCATCATGGAAAGCATCATCTTTCATTTCAGTCATTGATTAGCAGCTCCAAAACCTGCTCCATAGCCTGCAAATCCTGAATTCTCAACAGCAGACTTCAGAGCTTGTTGTGGGAGCAGCATAATTCAGCCTCAGCTGTTTTTTGCTTTCTTTGTCTGGTCAGTCAGCTTGAAAATTTACCTGTAATAAAAAAACCATAACTGTATCCTTTTCATGAGGTTTAATTTCTTTTAGCTTAGAATTGGGCCTGTGGCAGTCTGTGCTAGGCGTGGGGACAGCTCCTGCTGTTTGTCCTCACTTGGCTTCTCCCAGAAATATTCTACTTTATTTCTGCTCAGGTTGTGGCTGCTTTGAGGTGCAGACCTTGCAGGCTGCCCCAGCCTCTCCCCTTAACACCTTTCCTGCCCAGGTAGCCTTGGCCACTCTGGGATGGAGTTGGCTGCTGGTGACTAACCCAGCTCAGAAATCCACAGCGTTTTGGGGATGTTTTGCTTCTTGTTGGCTCTTTACCCCTGGCAGAGCCGGACTCTCAGCCCTGCCCGTGGCATCAGGCACCCCAGGGCCCCTCACTCCCTCACAAAGTAGGGATTGGTTGGAGGAGAGGTTTTTTCCATCCTCAGTGATTCTGTGAAGAATTTGAGTATTTAAGGACGTGCTGTTTGAAGTGATGCTTTGGAGTTGGAGGAACTGGGATGGAAAAGCAGCTGGTTGGTGTTCCTGCTCAGGGTTGAAGGAAGGCACAGCTGTATCAAACCCAGGCTGCTGTACTGGCACATAGGGGCTTTTAGGAGCTGGCTGAGGCTTTACCCTGCCCTGCAACAACAGAATCCTTACAACTGGAATCGAGAATAATTTCTCCTAGAATCCATGGGCTTTGGGAGGTGCAGTTGTCTGATTTTCGTTTTTATTTATTTTTTAAATGATCACATTTGTGTGCTCCTGCACCACATTTACCACGCTATCAGCTGCTTGTAATTGCTTCCAACTGAAACCAAACAGCGAGCACTATGGTGGAGGTAAAATGCTATTTTATTTCAGGAGGAGATTGGGGAATCTCTGGGTAAACAACCCAATTCAGCTTCAAAGCCTTTTCAGCCCGGGCGCATTGTTCCTCCTTGGAGCGCGCTGCCTCACACCCTAATAAAAGTGGAAATCAGGAGCGGGGGGATGGGGACACAGCAGAAAACACAAGCTGAGAACTGGAGATCAAAAGGACAAACAGAAGCAGAAGGCAGGGAAAGGGAGGCACAAAGAGTCACAGCTGAGCGTGTGGAGCCTGGGAGGGATGGAGGAGAGACAAGAGCTATTAGAGGAGGCCGGGAACAATGGGCTGAGCAGAGCCCGGGTTTAGCTTTCATTTCAGTTTAACAAAGCTGCCTTCCACCAGCAGAACTCCACGGACGCTGTGCCCTTAATTCATCTTGAAAGTTGTTGGCTTGGTGCTCTCTGCGGGCTGGAGACGTGCTCTGGCGTGGTGGCTGTCCCCTGCCAAACACATGGATCTCTCCATGGATGGGCCCTTTGGAGGGCCACAGTGATGAGTGTTTGTTCCCACTTCATGCTGTGGCGAAACCTGTCTCAGTTTGAGTTCTTTTGGGTTATAGAATCATTGAATCCAGAAGGGTTTGGGTTGGGAGGGACCTGCCGTGGGCAGGGACTTTCTCCCCTATCCCAGGTTGCTCCAAGCCCCTTCCAGCCTGGCCTTGGACACTTCCATGGATTGGGAGTTCACAACCTGTGCCAGGGCCTCACCACCCTTATTAGTAAAGGAATTTTGGTTGCTGAGAGTTGGAGTGGGGGGCCTGTGGGATCCAGCCCACAGCAGCTCTTTGAGCTGGGAATGTCTCCCACAGCCGGAATGTGCTCCCTGAGCTTCCCCAGCTGATGAAACCAGTTCCCAAACCTGGCAGCCTGTGAGCAAAGCCAGCTTTGTTAGTAAAGCCTCCGGGCTTTCGGGGCAAGTATTTATTGTAACAAATAATTTCTACTGGCTGAAGAATGAGGAATATTATTTCTGCGGAGCTGGCAGCGTTGCAGAGGTGAGAAGCCTGGCCGCTGGTGTGGTCCCGTTCCGGCTGACTCCGGCACCCTGTGTCCTGGGAATTCCGTGCCCCCGGCATGTGGGCACACAGGCTCAGTCCTGCCTTCCCCAGCTTAGTGCTGGAAGCTGCTTATTCCCTCTCCCCATCTGCCTCGCTCCACTTGGAGCTGTGGGGGCTGACCTATGGCAGCTCCTGGTCCTGGGGTGCCCCCGGAGCTGGGAGATCTCCAGCGAAGGAGCGGGGTTTATGCAGCAGATGGGGAGGCCGTTCCTCAGCCTTGGAGCCGGGCTTTGGGAGGTTTTCATTCCTGGCCGTGCCAGGGAGGTGGCTCTGGGTGTTGGGAGCCTTCCCCTTGGCCAGAGCAGTTTGTAGAGCTCGTTTGATTGCGAAAAGAATGGCTGGGCAGGTCAGTGCTGCTGTATCCTGCTCCTCCCTTGCAGGCCCTGTTTGCTTTCCTTTGTTTGGGTCCCTTCTTGCTCCGGCTTGTCTCCCTCAGCTGCGCTGGCTGCGGCTTCTCGGGGCGAGCGCTCTACCTGGGAGCTTAATTAAAAGGAGGGAAGATGTATTCCAAAAATCCTTGGCTTCCTCATCTGCGTGGAGCGAGTCGCTGAGCTGGTGCCGGGGAGAGGAAGCGAGCGCGGCGTTCAGCTGACAGAGCATCTGAATCGCTGGCTGGGGCCCGGGAGTTCAGGAGGGGGAGGGAGAGTGAAATGGATGCTGAAATCCTGAATCTGCTGCTTAAATTTCCTCCTCCCTGGAGAGGGAGGGAGCGAAGTTCAGCGCGGCGTGTTTGGCTTGGCTCCCTCTTACCTGCTGTCTCCTCCCGAGCGGGGTGCTTGTGGCAGGGATAAAGGATGGAGGTTTATGGTGGGAGAAAGGACTTTTTCCTTCAGCAGCATTTGCTTGTTTGTGGTGGAAGCGCATTAAAAAAAATAATCCAGCATTATTGAGGAGTGAGTGGGCGAATTGCTGCATCAACTGCCATGGTAACTCCTAAAGGGCTTCACCCAGAGCTGTCAGAGCTGGATTTTTAGTGCTGGAGTGACTTTTAATGTACAATCCTTTCCAGGCCATTTAATTATTTGGTCTCCTCATTTAATAACAAAACAACACAAAACCCCTCCTCTCTGAGCTACCTTCTTGTTGATGTTTTCCTCTTTGACCTGAATTCATCTGAACTGCAGGGCCCTGAGTCAAGCACTGCGCTGGTGTTTGTGTGCAAGGACTGTGTGTGCTGCTGCTTCTGTAGCCATGGAATCAGGGAATCGTGGCACAGCTTGGTTTGGAGGGGACCAAAGCCCATCCAGTGCCACACCATGCCATGGGCAGGGACACTTTTCACTATCTCAGGTTGCTTTAAGCTCCATCCAAGCTGGCCTTGGACGATTCCAGGGATCCAGGGGCAGCCACTGCTTCTTTGGGCACCCTGTGCCAGGGCCTCACCACCCTCAGAGGGAATGATTCCTTCCCAGTATCCCATCTAACCCTGCCCTCTGTCAGTGAGAAGTCATTTCCCCTTACCCTCTCTCTCCATGCTCTTGTAAATATTTTCTCCAACACTCTCTAGTCCTTACAGAAACAATCTCGTGGTGGTCTTGAGCCCAGCAAGTGTTTGGGGGACCTCTCTGGGAACCCATCCCATGGCAGGAGGGCAGTGAGATGGCTGCTGTCCTCCTGCCTGGTTCCATTGGCAGGGTGGCCCAGGGCTCCTGGCAGTGTGGAGGGTGGTGGGGACACCTCCATGGCCTCAGCACCACGTGCTTCTCATGGGAGCTATCTCATCCTACCCAGCAGCGTGGGGAGCCTGGGTGTGCTGGGTCACCCAGCAGGAATGTGGCACCCAGGAGCGGGCCAGCCCTGCTTTCATCTTCCATCCCTGGCTCTGCACGAGGGACCTGGGATGGCTGGGAGTGTCTGTGAAGGACATGTGATGTCTGTGAGGCCACTGTGTTGCTCACCAGGCTGTCCTGGCACGTGAGGGTCACCATGCAAACCACACCCGGCCTGGCTGTCCTAATTCCTGCTCCCTTATACTCTGCCACAGGAGGAAAATCCGGGAAAGAGGGCTTTTAGTGCTCAGATATGGCTGATGGAGTGGCTTTGGGGAGCCTCCCGTGGATGGAGTAGGTGTGGGAGGTCCCTGGGGGTCACAGCCCTGTGCATGGGGTGTCTCTGGGTGTGGTGGGTACCCCAGGATCTGGGTGCTCAGAGATTTTGGGGTGTTTGCTGTCCCAGGGTCCCAGGATGGGCTGGGCTGGAGTCTCTGCATGAGGAAGCCTGGGATTCTGGTCATGGCCCTGGCAGCTTCCTCTGCAGCACCACCCATCTTAGCTTTGCTCAGCATCCCAATGGAGTTTAAAATGGTTTCATCCTGAATAATTTATCTCCCAGAGAGAGACACGGTGGAGGGAAGCGGGGAGGGGAGGGCTGAGCGTGAGCAGGGCTGGGGCTCACCCCGGAGCAGCTCCGTGCACCGCCGGCCTTTGTTGCTCCGGCATTTTCTGCTGAACAAAAGCTCTGGATCCGGGCAGAGGCTCCCGTGGGAGCCCTCCTGACCCCTGACCTGCCCTCCTGCCACCCCCAGCACCTCTTTGTCACCCCGGGTGAGCCTGGGCGTGACACTCCGTGGTGCAGAGCAGGACATGGCTTTACTACGGGCTGGGAGCTTTCCTAAAGGGTTACACACTGCAGGACACGGCTTTACTACGGGCTGGGAGCTTTCCTAAAGGGTTGCACACTGGAGGCAGGGCTGCCTCCCTCCCCACCGTCCCTACACGCTGCCCTACTTCTCGCCAGGCTCAGCCAGCTCTTGCTGCAGCCCTACAAAGAGGTTTGAATGCATTAGTTTACATGGAATTAATCTCCAGATTCCAAACATGCTTTCAAGCTGGTTTGGCCTTATTTTCCTGCAAAAGGAGGCCAACTCCGTGTTGTAGGCAGGGGCTGTTGTAAGTGAGGGTTGAGCTGGAGCGAGGAGAGACCAGCACAGGCACCATATTCAGGCCATTAAAAGGAATTTTTGGCTCGTGGACAAAACAAATTGAAAAATCTCCTTCTTTGTCACCACATCAGCAGTGATGGAAAAACAGAGCGAGGTTGTGGGGTGATCCTGCTGGTAGCCACTGCTTTCCGAAGGGATTTAAGGTTCAGGTTTTGATAGGAAAATAATTAAATATTTTAAATGTGTCACAAACTATTGCATAGAAAATCGTGGGTGAGGGGAATGATGGAAAAATGTCGTTATTGGGGATCAGGAGAAACTGGAACACTGAACTCTGAGGTGAAGTGCTTCCTGCAACAGGTTGGTCTGAAATTCCCAGTGCTCCTTTGTCTGCTGGTGGAGCGATGCCGGCCGGGGAGGGAACAAGGAGCTCGAGTGCTCCTGGGATTTTTTTGGATAGCCTGTCATCCCTGAGAAAGGAACAGTTGTGTGGGGGTGGGGAGTGTCGTATTCAAAAGTGGGTGAAATGGAAACGAGCCAAAATTCTGCAAATTTATAAGGAGCAGCAAACAGAGATTTCTTTGAGGAAAGGTCGGAGCGTTTGTTGTGAGCACAGCCCTGGTAGGAGTGTGCGAGGAAATGGAAACTGTGCTCCACTCTGCAGGGCTTTTTTCATCCTTTAGCCGGGCAAAGATACACAAAGCTGCTTATTTTGGGAGGTGGTGGAATGTTTCTGTAATAATTTCAGCAAATTTTGGTTCACATAGAGCATCTGTAAGAGGAGCTCACCCCCAGCTTCATGGAGTGTGTTCTTTGTGGGGAAAAAAATTGATTTCCCTTGAATTTAATGGCTTTAAGCTGACAGAGGGCAGGCTTAGGTGGAATATTGCGAAGAAATTTTTCCCTGTGAGGGAGGTGAGGTGCCCAGAGCAGCTGTGGTCCCCCTGAGTCCCTGGAAGTGTCCAAGGCCAGGCTGGATGGGGCTTGGAGCAGCCTGGGACAGTGAAAGGTGTCCCTGCCTGTGGCAGGGGTGGCACTGGATGGACTTTAAGGTCCCTTCCAACCCAAACCATTCCAGGATCCTATAAACATGAAAGTGGTTTCACCCAGAAGGTTTTATGCTGGGTTTGGTTTTCCTCCCTGTTCATTATCCCACATCTGCCCGGTCCTGATGCCTGGCTCATGGACGAGCACCCCAAGGATACCAGTCCTGGCTGTGGATCCTGTGGAAACCACGCCGGGCAGAGCTGAGGAGCACACGGGGCTCAGCCAGGAAAGGATGATTAGAGAAGGAGCTGGGATGGTTCTCAGGAGGGGAGGGCTGAGCTGAACACAGGAATAATGCAGGAATATCCCCGCGGGGTCCTCGCAGCGCACCTGGGAGCTGCTGGGTTGCTAACAGCTCCCATTAGGACTTCATTTTGGGCTGACAATCCTTTCCCCTTGTTGACACGGAGCGTGTAGAAGCATGCAGCGTTTGAAACACAATATGCAAAGCGCAGAGTTAGTAACCGACTCCAGAACATTCCTGCGCTGCAGCGAGGCTGCCCGCAGCCTGCGGATTTCATCAGCTCCTCGGAGCTGGCACGGGGAGGACGTGGAAGCGGCGAGCTGGAGTCACAGGAGAGCACGAGCCACTGGCTCGAGCCGTGCCCACGGTGCCCGCTGGAGCCCGTGGGCTCTGCCCTTTCCAAAGGGAGGGAGATCCCGGCCTCGCGCCTCTCCAGCGTCGTGTCTGGGGAGCCAGGACGGAACATTCCCGTGCCGGGGCTGCCGGGGCTGGGCCGCGCTTCCCGGAGCAGGGCGAGGGTTTGGCCACGTGAAGCGGCCACGAGGAGCGGGGAGGTGTCGGCGGGGAGCGCTTGGCTGGGTGCCCGTGGGCAAGCAGAAACCCGAGTTATCTCCGGCAGATAAGCGCCGGCAGGAAAACACGGCGGCCTGGTTTGTCTGTAAACAAGTCCTTTCGCAAAAATGTCCGCCCGGGATGAGCGGCAGGGAAAGCGAGGAGCCGGGAGCGTGCCGGCGTTCGGCCGGGGAGCAGGGAGCGTCCGGCTGGGCCCGGGAAGGAGAAGCTGCCACGAATGGCTTTGCCTCTTTAAGCCCAGTTCAGACCCACACTGAGCTTCACAGCGCTGCCGGGCCCCGGCGCAGCCGCTCGCTACAAATACGTGAAGGAAAAGCCACCAAAATAGAAAATGTCATCATCGCTCACGGGGCGGCGAGAGCCGAGCGGTGGCAGAGGGGGACAGGAAGTCTCCTCCCCCTCCCCGGGTAGTGCTGATCAAAAGGATGGAAAGCTTGTTTACAACATGTATGCAAAACCTGGTTGGGAAGGAGTCTGAGGGCTTTGCAGACGAGGGTGCACTAGCAGTGACTGATGTCATGTTAATGTAGGTTAAGCCTGCGGAGCTTGTGACCCAAAGTCAGAGAACTGTGGAGTATCCTGAGCTGGAAGGGACCCACAGGGATCATGGAGTCCAGCTCCTGGCCCTGCACAGCCGGCCCAACAATCCCAGCCTGTGCCTGAGAGCATTGTCCAAAAGCTCCTGGAGCTCTGGCAGCCTCGGGGCCGTGCCCATTCCCTGGGGAGCCTGGGCAGTGCCCCACCACCCTCTGGGGAAGAACCTTTCCCTGATCTCCAAGCTAAACCTCCCCTGACACAGCTCCATCCGTTCCCTTGGGTCCTGTCACTGTTCACAGAGCAGAGATCGGTGCCTGTCAGGTCACGGTCACGTTGAGAGGTGCCTGTCTCTGTAGGTTGCATCCAGTGGGCTGCTTGGAATGCTCACTGGAAGCATCCTGTACCTCTGCTAACAAATGCTGGCTGTCGGGAAATCTCCATAGTGCTCCAAGTGAGTGTCAGGACCCAGTGGGGCTGCCATCTGTGGGGTCTTTTTCCTTGGGATGAGTGTTTTGTGAAGCACTGATGCCCAAAGGAGGAAAGAGCATTTAGCATTGGAAGGATGAAGGGTTTGGAGCTGTTTCAGTCTGGAGTGAAATGGCAAAGGTGCATCCAGGCTGATGATGGATCAGGGATAGACTCTCTCATGTTTGTGTGCATGGAACACAAACACAGAGGTGAGCTGTGCACTCTGAAGTGGCTCTGTGCAGCCTTCAGCCTCACTCACCTCTCTCTGCCTCGGCCAGAGGCATTTCCTTGCCTCTTCGGGAGTCTTAAGGCTTAATCCATTGTTTGTAAAGCTCCTTAAGATCCTTGTTTGGGAGTGCTGGAATCTGGAGGATTAAAACCAATTTATTTTTGTGTGTCTTGTATAATATGCATCTCAAAGACTTTCCAAGGAAGAAGGAGTTGTGAGCTGGATGGAGATGGAAGGTCCAGAAGGTAAACAAGAGGGAGGAAGTGGCAGGGAGGAACAAAGAGGGAAAAAGCCAAGGGCTGATTCTCTGTGGTGGAGACCTGGCTGTAAGGACGGTGAGTTTCTAGCCCTGGAGCTGGATGTAGGAGAGCTGTCTCCCTCTTAATGCCACTTAAAGACCCATCTGGTCTGTGCTGCTGCCTCAGGGAGGGCAGTGGCAGCTTTTCCCTTGCTGTGTCTGTGCCCTTTGATTGGGAAGCAGGAATCTCACCTGTCCTCACCCAGTCCCTTTTGTCAGCTCTGAACACCAAATAAACTCATGAGAATTAATGTTGGTGATCTGGACAAGGGGGATTTTTAAAACCAGGTCTAGCACAGTCAGCACTGCTGCCTTCCACCAGAGCAGCTGCCACAGCCTCTCCATCTCCAGAGCCTCATGTGCCACGTGTGACAAGCCAGGGAAGAGGTGACAAGGTGCTTTGGACACAGGAGGTGCCTTGGCTCCCGTGGGGAAGCAGAAACTGGTGATTAAATTCTTTCCCCAGGTGCAGGCCTGAGCGTTCTGTGTAGGTGTGTTGCCATCATGTGACCCTTTGCATGTCACACACGGTGTTTTCCACATGAACTTGTTTGGGGTCATGGGACAGCAGGGGTAGCCAAATGTAGGACTGGTCTCCATTGGGATTCCTGGTTTGAGAGCTCCCCAAGAGATGTCCTAAATCCTTGTGAGGTCACAAGCATCAAGGCAGTGGTTTCCAAATGATGTCAGAGCACCCTTGAGACCCTCAGGACTGTGTTGTTCAAGCTCTATAATCCTACAGGGTAGGAGAGCTTGGCAGGAGCAGCCATCAGCTGGTACTGGGGGTACCAGTGGTGTGTGGGGGAGGCTCGTGGGGCTGCAGTGCCCCAGCCAGTGCCATGTGTTGGCAGGCAGGTGTAGGTGTGGTGCAGGAAAATTCCTGAGGTGTGGGTGTGCTGGAGCAAGGGAGGACGAGCTCCCAGTGCCAAGGGCTGGGAACAGGCAGTGCCAGGGACAGCACTTGGTGGTGTTGGGACGTGACAGAAGGGATGCTCTGGCTCCTGGGACACTGCTGGTGTTACATCTTGGCAGCACCAGGATGGGTTTATCCTAAACCCAGTGGTATTTGTTGTTCCCAGTCCCCTGGGATCCGAGCACTCTGAGTTACAGATCCTGTGGGGAGTGGGTGGGATGGGCTCCCCATGTGGCTTTGCACTTGCAGAGCTAATGGGATTAAAGGAGAATTCACTGGGAGAAGAAAAGAAGAGGCTGGGGGCTTCAGTGGGGCTCAGAAACCTTGTTTCATGCATTGGGAGTGGGAAACACAGGCTGTTGAGCTTAGCAGGGAGAAAGTTGGGAGCATCTGGTGGCTTGGAAGCCCGGCCGTGCTGACTGCCAGCACCAGGGCAGGCTCTGGATGGGTGTTTGCCTCCAAAACATCTGCTGCCCTCAGGTTTGGGATGATCTCAGCTGGTACCCACCCTGCTCCCCTTGTTCTGGGAGGGTTACAGATAGAGACATCTCTCCCTGCTGGAAGTGGCAGCTAAAGAAGTTAAAATCAAAAATAAAGTACCTGATTCCTTAGGAGTGTTGCTAGTGGAAGAAGAGCTCAGGTTGTGGCTGTAGCAGCCCTTGCCTCTGTAAATATGTAATTAGGCTCTCCTTTAGTTATCTCTTCATTTGAAAATACCTGCTGTGGTTGGTCTGAATCATTAGAAAAGGAAGAATTTACTTGGGGGAAGTTCTGTCACCTGTTTGCTGAGCTCCTGCAGCAAGTCCTTCCAGCTTTGAAAAAGTTCAATAATTGGAACTATTCTCCTATTTTTGTTGTTCCTCACCTCTCTCCCTTATATCTGTGACTCTCTTACCTCATCCACTATTTCCTCCTTAAAATCCAGTTGCTTCACACTCCAGCTCACCTGTTCCTGTGCAGCTGGACTTAGTACCTGCAGCTCCAGGTGCCTTTGCTTTACCCCCCATGATCCAGCACTCCATGATCCAGCACTTGGTGCTGCCTTCCCTGCTTCCTGTCTCAGCTCAAAGTTATTTAATGGGAACTTGAAGTGCTGTTTGAGGTCTAGAACTAACATTTCCCTCCAAATACATCTTTCCTTTTGTTCTGCTTGATCTCGTGACTATCAAGTAGTTTAAATAAAGCTCTTTTTTGTCTCCTGCACCCTCAGCACTGAAAGATGGGAGCTCTGAACAAGCACCAACATTTTCTCTTGCACAGCAGAGAAATAATCCCAAACAACTGAATTTTCCCTCCCTGGTGACCTTGTGCATCCCCCAACCCCAACCCACTGCACTGTGATAGAGCAAATGGAATATTGTGCATTTCAGGAGAATTTTTGAAATCCTCAGGGTTAATCCACAGCACGTGAAGAGCCTCAGAGCAGAGTTTTATGAAGCTCCACTGCTGACATCAGAGCCAGCAGTGGATATTGCAGGTTTTGCTGCTGTCAGGGTAAGCTCAGCAGGGGCAGAGCTGCTGTAGGGAGGGACTGGGGGTGTATTTGAGGGGGAATTGAGACCTGTGTGCAGTTCACAGGGGTTCTGCCTGTTTTGGGGTCGGGGTGGGATGTGCCTGCACTCTCTGGCTGAGCTGGGAAGGAGCAGGCAGGGGCTGAGTTCGGGGAATTCGAACTGCAGGTACAGGTTGCATCAGAAACCTGCGACTGATCTGTTGTGAGTGAGCAATAGCCAGTTATTCCCAGTGTGTGAGCCCCTTCCTCTGCTGGGATCTGTGGGTTTGTGCCCCTCTCTTTCACTGCTCTTCCCTGGAAGTGGCCAAGGCCAGGCTGGGTTTGGAGCAGTCTGCTCTAGTGGAAGGTGTCCCTGCCCCTGGGGTGGAACTGGATGAGCTTTGAAGTCTCTTCCAACACAAATCTTCCTGGGATTCTGTGTTTTGGCCCCTCTGTGCTCCAAACCAACAGGCTGGAGATATCCTTCCCTGAAATATCCCACCATGCTTTTATTGTCCTCCCCTTGACTTCATTATGTCTTGATCTCTGTAACCTGTTTAACATGTGTAAATACTGAAATGAGATTATCTTTAAAGAGCCCTTTATTAAAAATGTACTGACCGTCCTAATCAGGAGAAATGTGCCTGTAGCTGCTTTTCTCTTTGCTGCATTTCCACAAGTAGCAGGAGCAGGATGGTGAATCATCTCACTGGGCTGACAGCTTGGGCTGCAAGCTGGGCAGGTTTCTTCACACACCGAGCTGATGTGATGCTGCCAGTGTGGCACAACCTGCATGGGAAGGTGGGCTTGCTCCCGAGGGAGGGTCCCAGGGACACGTGCTCTGGCTGTGTCTGCAATATAAACATCTCCAAACCTCCCTGATCTCTGTGTGCTGGTGTCTGCTCAGCTGACACCACCAGACTTTCTGGGTGTATCACAGCAGTGCCAGGGGGTGTGTGCCTGGTGGCTGGCTGGTCTCTGGTAGATCAGGAGGGCCAGGGAATATCCTCATCCCTTCCCCTCCCAGAGCAGCTCCGTGTCTGAGCAGGTGGAGCTGGCGTGGGACCTGCACCCCAGTGCTGTGTTCCTGCATCCAACCTCCCTGCCCAGGGCTTCACCCCACAGCCCCTCCCTGGGGAGGGGGTTTAGAGCACAGGAAGGTGGGGTACAGCCAGCACGGGGAGCTGGCAGGGCACAGCCTTCCCTGGGCACAGGGGATGTACCCACAAACAGCTTTGGGCCTTGTATGGGCATTTTGGGCCTGGCTGTGACAATGATCTGTGAGGGGCTCAGATGAAGCTGCCTCTCAGTCGTGATTTAATGATGTGCAGCCATGGGAATTGGGTGTTTGCTGGGTAGAGCAGGGCCAGGAGGGCAGGGGGGCCCTGGAGAGGCAGCCGAGGCCCCAGGGCCACCTGAAGGGCAGCTGTGGGTGCCGTGCCAGAGGTGCCATGCCAGAGGTGCTGCCCATCCTCGTCACTGGGCAGTGGTGCCAGTCCTGCCCTGGGCAGCAGAGCCCTTTCCTGAGGCCTTGCTTGCAGCTGTGCCTGCCTGGGATCCTGGCTTTCCCCAGGGATGGCTGGAAAGTCCCCACACCCATGTGCTGTTTATCACAGGGTGAGCAGGGTGGTCTCACTGCTTTTCCATCGGTGTTTATTGCTGGAGCTGAGGAGTCTTTTCCGTACGGTTCTGGTGGAGCCTTGGGCGCGTGAGGATGATCAGAGAAGGGTTTTTTTTCCCCTTGTAAAATATATTCCAGCTCCAGTTTGTAATGTGGCGAGAGGGGGAGCGAGAGAAGGGAACAACAGCATTAGCGGATGTAGAAGTAGCTGGAATGAGAAGCTTTTGTGCCATTAATAACAGTCCTGGCAGGCAGCCAAGGCTGGGAGTGTGGGATTAGCCTGAACAATCAAGACTGCAGGATCAAAACAAGGAGGCAGGAACAGCGAGGTCACACTGCTGCCATCTGCGCTGCCGCAGTGGTGGGAGGGAGCGGAAGAGGGGGATGCTCCGGAGGAGCGCTGCGATAGCGCAGGCAGTGGGGGGCCACCGCCCCCAGAGCGGCCCCAGCCCCTGCCGGGGGCTCCGGCCCGGGGGCTTCACCTCCCGCCCCTCCGCAGGCGCTTCCCGAGCCCGGCAGGGGAAGGCGGCTGCGGCGTGGCCGTGTTAGGAAATGGCTTCTGAAAAACCGGCAGCGGCTCCTCGGGGCTCCGAAGGGCTTTGGGATGGGGGGCCCGGGTGGCAGTGCCGGGGGCTCCCCCCAGGCTCTTGGTGACCCCATCTGGTGACGCAGGGCTGGGGAGAGGTCAGCGCCCACGGCCGTGTGTGGGTGAAGCAGCCGTGTCCCTGCCCGGCGTGGGGCTGGGCCGGCCTTTCCGGGGGCTCCGCGTGCAGATGGACATCGCCCTTCCCAAGGAGCCGCTGGGGATCGCGCCCCAAAGGCGATTTTTGAAGCAGATGGAGGCAAATCTTGTTCTGCTTCTCTCTGGCCTCCATCAGCCTTTGCTGGAAAACCTTCCAGGAGTATCGGAGGCAAAAGGATTCGCGTCAGTTGTGCCGCTTCTCCTCTCTTTCTCTCTGACCCAGTAAATCCCGCTGTCCTGTGAATGTAAATACAAAAGCTGAAGCGCGAGAGAAGCGAAGCAGTGTCCCACAAACAGCCTCCCAGCTCTTGCTAAAAATATCTCGGTGCGGTGCAGTAACTCCCAGGCATTCTTTTGTCTGACTGCTTTTGAATTCCCTAATTGAAGTTGGTTGGAGGGCAGTGCACCAGCTTCCTGAATAGCTCAGATGTTGATTGTGAGTTAAAAAACAAGAGCAAAATTGTTTTTCCTTTGTGCCGCCGCGCTTTTATTTACCTTCCCCCCCCCTCCCCTCCCTCATTTTTAATCTCTGGGGTTTTTTTAACTCGCGATTTTATTTTGTGAGACAGCCGCATTAGATCGGGCTGTGGGGAAGGGGCCGGGAGCTGCGGGCAGGAAGGCGCAGCTTTGGGTACGTGATGCCACGTGCGCCTCGGAGCTGGGGCTCTGTCGGAAACGTCCGGGCTGGCGCAGAGATGCCCTGCAAATGGAGCTTAACGTAGTAGGAAGTGTTAATAATATTCCTAATTGCCTACTAATAACTAAATCTGTGGAATTTGGCAGCAACGGGGATATAGTTTTCTCCTGCAATCTGTCCGTTCCCTCCAGAAAGAGCAGACTTGCTTCCCTGACACACAGCAGCGAATCTTGAATTCACTGGAGGTACTGGGGGGAGCTTTCCAGGTTCCACGTGGTCTCAAACCCGTCAGTGGAGCTTTCAAGGGTGCTTCCCTGGCTGAAAACAGCCGTGTTTTGGTCCAGCACTCCAGACCTAACAGAGGAAGGATAAAACCAGGCTGTTTTCCTCTTTTCTGCCATTTTTAATGTTATTTTTCATTTGGACCTGGAACCTGAGAAGTCCAGGCGCTCCCAAAAGGCTGCTGGAAGCACACACGGTGTGTACAGTTGGCTGTCCTGGCCATCCAGGGATAGTTCCTGGACTCCCTTTGGGGCAGGGAGGAAAAGTTTGTGACCAGTACTTTGTGATAAGTCGTAGCCAGTCCAAGAATCTCCCCAGAATACTGGCATAAATAAAATAAGTGGGAGTATTTGGTATATATTGGGTAAAAAGGATAAGCCATGAATGCTCTGGCCTCTGGCAATCTCAGGCACAGACATTGCTTTTACCTTAATAAATTAAAGGTTTGAAATTATGATGGAGGTTTGGAGAGAAGCTGAATCAGATGCTGCTTCAGGAGCCAGAATTTATTCAGGCTCTCCGTGGTGGGAGACATTTCATAGCTGCTCAGCAGCAGCAGCAAAACAAGCACAAATTTTTCTGTCTTCAGGGATAACTGCAGTGAGGCCTGTGGGGGAGGGCTGTGCTGGGACTGGAATACCTCCCTGGAAAACCTCCCCATCCCCTGCACAGCACCAGGCCCCAAAACTCCCCCAGCACCTGGGGATGGGGCTGGCCTGGGGGGCCCCTGGGGGAGCCAGGCTCCTCCAGAGCTTTCCTTGGAAATGGAGCATCTTCCTGGCCTTAACGTTAAACCAAGATGCCACACAGAGTGAGTGGGCAGCCTGTGAGCCTGGTGTGCTGCTCCTGCCCTGCTGTACAGGAGGATGAGTCTGGGAAGAGCAGAGTCCTGCCTGAGCTCACCCTGCTTTTGGTGCAGAGGTGGGGGCCAGGTGCCACATTTCACCCCCTTTCCTTGCTGCTCTTCTCACAGGCAAATGGACTCTGCAGCAGAGAAATGCTCTTAAATGGATCCCCCATCCCTGGCAGTCTCCCAGGCCAGGTTGGATGGAGCAGCCTGGGATAGTGGAAGGTGACCCTCCTTGCCCATAGCAGCAAGTGGAACAAGATGAGCTTTAAGGTCCTTCCCAATCCCAGCTATCCTGGGATTCTCTGATTGTCCAAAGCCTCCCTTCCTGTCGGTGCCTGCCGCTTGTGGGAAGTTGAGCATGGCTCGGTGGCGTGGGGCTGGATCCGAGCTGTGGGGCTGGAGCAGGATCACGGCACCACGGTTGTGTCCTCTCTGCTCAGCTCCCAGGTTAACGTTTAACCTGGCTGGGTTTCAGTCCCTGGGGTTGTTTGGTGTTTCAGGGCACTTTGTGTGGCTCTGAGCAGCCCCTTGGAGAGGCCGGGCTTATCGGCTGTGCAGGAATGCAGAGAATTCGTGGGGAGGAAGATGAGTTTTCCCATTCCCAGTGGAGGGAAACCGAGCCTGGCAGGTGACACGGTGATGTTTTATACACACGGCAGCTCCCAGCTTTGGGAGCCTCCGTTCACTTTCCACCTGGCCAAAGCATTCTGCTCTGACTGTGAACCTTAGAGAGGGGAGAGAGCTCCAGTGGAAAAGTTGACGCAGCTTTATCTGCGGTGCAGCCTCTGCGATAGAGGAATCCGAGCCCTGGCTTATGTCAGGCTGGGAGCTCTCCCCTTCCCTTCCAGCAAACTGCATTCCGTTGCCTTGGAGCCGCTCCTTCATCGGGGGCACATCCTTCAAGGAGTGTGGTCAAGAATACGGGCCTGGGTTCGTTTGAAATACATCTTGAATTCCCCCATGGCTCTCTTTGTTAGCCCAATATCTTGTGAATGGTCCTCCTTGGAGTGCCACAGCATTCCCAGCATCCCTCCTCCAGAAACTTCAGCCCTTGCCTTCAGCGTGCAATTATTCTTGCAGGAGTCATTCAGGTCATCCCCTCTCCTCGTGCAGTAAGTGACGCCTCTACCCATGACTGATGCTGAGCATCGTCCGGGGTCACCTTACCCAGCGCTCGCTGCCCGAGGCTGCTGTTGCAGCCTGAACAGGCTCCCAAACTTCCTGCCAGCGGTTTGTTAGCGGGAAAGAAACCCTGGAACTGTTTGCCAGCAGTGCCCAGACCCCCTCGTTGGCAGGGTGGGGCCATCCCCTCTCAGCCTGGCGAGGGGGAACCGCGGCTCCCCTCGCACCGTGACCCCGTAACTGACCCGAAACAGCGGCTCCGGGGTCAGGCTGACATCTGGCACCACGGCCGGCAGGGGAGGGAGGGGGAATGCTGGCTGGAGGAGGAGGGGAAGGGAAGGGGGAAGGACAGAGCTGGGAGCTCCTGAAGCTCCAGGGTGAGACATTAAGCAGGAGAAGGGGCAGGATCTAATGCTCAGTGATTTTTGCGGGCGGCCGAGGGCTGGCTCGGGGCTAAGGGCAGCTTGTTTGCAGCGAGGCACTGCAGATAACAACAACAACAACGAGGGCAGTTAATTGCCATCTCTCCATCACGCCTTGGTCTGTTTGTCTCGGGGCAGGATGCGTTTGTGGATGCATTTTGGAAGTAGCCGGGGATCAGATGTGTTCTGTTCTTTGGTTTTGCTCACTGTCGGTGCTCAGTGACGCGGAGCTGCCTCTGCCTTCAAAGGCCATGGTTAATGTTACAATTTCCTTCCTGCTATGAGCTGCTGTTTTCTCTGCTCACACCTTTCTGGAAGCCTTTCAGGCTACAGTATTCCCTACTTGGTTTTGTATTACAGGAGTCTTTTTCTGGGAGAGTTGGGAAAAATATTTTCCTTTTTGATTTATGAACATTAAGAAATAATGTTCTGTTCACCTGCTAAAACCAGCCCAAGGTTTCAAGAGGCCAAGCCTGCTGTGGTGTGTTCTGGTGAGGGAAAACATTCCCCCAAGTGGGGAAGCTTTTGCTGCTGAAGCAGAGCTTTAGGGTTGATGGTTGATGGTGTGTTGTCCTGGTCAAAATCCTCACCCCTGGGTCTTGGGGGTGAGGATTCCCCTGCTCCCAGCTTCCATCCATTTCTTCATGGAAAGAGTTGCCAAGCATTGGCTGCCCAGGGAGGTGGTGCAGTTCCCATCCCTGGAGGTGTTCAAGAACTGACTTGAAGGTGGCACTCAGTGCTCTGGGCTGGGTGACAGGGTGGGGATTGGTCATAGGTTGAACTTGATCTTGGAGGCCTTTTCTTTTCCATCCTAAATGATCCTGTGATTTTGGAGTTGCCTGAAAAGCCCCCATCCTGTTGCATGCTCTCTGTAGACAAACAGGGCTGTTGAACCTCTGACAGCTGCCACTTTAATGCTCTGGAGTTGCATTTCCTTGCGGGAGGCTCAGCCTCACGAGGCAGCTTAGGACAGAAAATCCAGGTTCCATTAAAAACCATTGGAAATGAGTTCCCAGGTTGTTCTAAGGTAAATCAATAATGCCTGTAATCTCCCTGGCTGGACTGAGTGACCGAGCCAACAGCTCATTTAACCACATTTTATGTTTTTTAAAGCACTTTCAAAATCATTCCTGTTGATTCTGACTTCTCACTCTGAATTGCTGTTATGAAATTCTCGGGCAGCGTTTGGTTCTGGGTGCTGCCAAAACTTTGGTAATTCCCTCAGCCCCGTGCCTGGGAACTGGAGTCACTGCAGGGCTGAGCCTGCACTGGCTCCCAGGGAGCCACAGAATCCCTGCAGGTTTGGGATCGGTGCTGGTCTGGAGAAAGACATCTCCTTCTCAGTGTTGCACTAATGGATATTGCTGATTTTTAATTTATTTCTAATCAGCTTTAATAAGCAACTTGTCCTTTCTCAGAGCAAATATCCAAACTTGTGAACCTTCCAAGCTAAATGTGAGGAAGAGTTATAAATGGTGCTTTTTGGTACAGATCTGAGGCTGGTCAATGAATTTTTGTAGTACTTTGTGTCATGATAGTCATCTTTCTGATTCCCTAGAGTAGGAGCCTTGCAACCAAGTTTATAATCTGATGGAAACTCAGCCTTATTTAACAGCATTTCAACTGCCAGGTACTGAAATAATGTCTTGAACGGGGTAAGACTTGGCTTGATACAGGGCTGTGGTCTTGGAAAACCTATAATTTCCCCCCCACTGTGGTTATTACTATCAGATTTTTCTCTCTAGCTGTGGCACAGAGAAGACTGAGCTGCTGGAACATGATCTATTTTGATTACTAAAAATCTTAGCGCTGCTAATTTAGTCAGCCGGTACGTTACGAACGTAGAGTCTGTGTGTTCAAACTGTTCTCGGGGTTTTTTTGTTTTTTTTCATGTCTTTTTACTTAAGAAGTTCTCCCGATAGTTGCCATGGCAATATTCCTGGATTCGGGGAGGATGTGAGGGCCCCGCAGCCGCGGTGGCCTGCGCGTCCCAGCATTGGTGACACACACCCCAGCATTGTCACTGCCCCCAGGATGGGAACCTGCTTGTTCCTCCCAGGGCTGTCCCAGTTCCCCCTTTTGGCGTTTGTCTTCCTGATTTTCACAGCACAGAGAAGTGGAAGAAAAGGCTCACTGCTGGTTTTCAAGGCTGATTGTTTTTCTGTCTTGTTTTTGCCTGAATCACACCAATGTGAAAAGGTTTGGCTGTTGCTTTTGCCTCACCTGGGCCTCTCTGGCTGCTGGGGGTCTGTGGCAAATTTGGGGAGATTCCCCTTGCTCCACTCCTGGAGCATGGGGCCTCAGCAGGAGCCTCCCCTGGGCCCCTGTTTGTGCTGCAGAAGGACCAACCTGCTTCCTCTAGGCCTGAGTTTTCTTTTTCCGCAACTTCCTTGTGGTGCAGATGTTGTGTTTTTGGTGTGCGTGGTTTCCAGGCACCATCATCAGAATGTATTTTGTGTGGCTTAAACCAAACCTGGGCACTTCTGGCTTGCAATATTAATTGCAATTAATAATCACAGGAAAATCAGATTATTTTCAATCCCAGTTGCAGGAAAATTCTGATTATTTTCCTGGCCTCACAAGACTTGAGAAAATGCCTTATTATTTAAGCTGGAATTGACTTTAGTTTATGGCATGGGACAGGTATTTGAGCTGTGTGGATCCTGTTGATCTGTGGGGCAGGACCAAGCACAGGAGCTGCCAAAGTAGCAACTCATCTTCTTGTACCAGATTTCTGTTGGAGTGGTATCCAGAAGCATCTCCTGCACTGCTGGAGACCCTGAGTCATAGAATCCCAGACTGGTTTGGGTTGGAAGAGACCTTAAAGCTCATCTGTTCCAACCCTGCCATGGGCAGTGACACCTTCCATTATCCCAGGGTGCTTCAGACCCTGTCCAACCTTAAGCAGCTACAGTTGCAATTGCATTGCTTTGATATTGATACCAGGCCAAACGAGGGATGTGTTTCTGGGGTCTGAAGAGTTGCTGTGGTAGGTTTAATTTTGGGCAAACAGTGGAGGAGGAGGTGTGTTGTTAAGCTGTAGGGAAAAGCCTTGGAGAGCTGTTCTCCTGCATGGTGGCCCAGTACAAGGGGACACTGCCCCTTCCCCAGTGGTGAAATGCAGGTGGATCACAGAATGGTTTGGGTCGGAAGGCTCCTTAAAGCTCACCTCGTTCCAGACCTCATCTGTGCACTTCTAATTGTAGCTGTAACAACATATGAGAGATTTATCTTTTTCAACATGTATCTATATTTTTTCCCTGGAGAGCCGAAGTGCCCTTTCTCCTCCTCCCCCCCTCATTTTTGCATCTGTTATTGAGCAGCTCTTGCTGGATGTGTAGGAAGCGGTGCAGCGCAGCCCGCCCTTGGTGTGGCACGGAAATGGAGATGGAGATCCCACCTCTCAGCCCCAAACACGCCTGCCCTGGATCACGCCGTGTCTCAGTGCAGTGACCGGGGGACTCTCAAAGGCAGGTTTAAAACAGCCAAGTCAGCACCTAACAAAGATGACCGAGGCCCCGGCAGCTCGCTGTAGACCCCACCTCCCCGTTCCTATTCCTATTCCAGGCAGCACTCTGCATCCTTTTACGCTGCGCTGGGTGTATTAAATTAGGGAGCAGAGTGACAGCTGGGCAGGAGCTGGGAACAATGCAGATAAAGTTGGCTTTCAGTGCTGTGACCCTCTCCAGGCTGCACGCCAGGAGACTATAAATAATTGATAGGAGCAGCCACCCTGGCCAGCACGCTAATGTACCGCGGGCTCCGGCGGCGAGCGGAACTGCGCTCCCCATTACATCACCGGGCTCTCCGACCGGCAATGTCATTTCTCTGCTTTTAAATAATAAATTGCACTGGGACTCGAAACGCTCCTTCGCCCCATTCAAGCCTACCGGGGTGTGCAACTACACAAATGAATTTTACAGATGGTAAAATAAATTTTGTATTGAGCTGGAGAGGATTCCTCGCGGCGGGAGTTCAGCCCTGGATTCGCACCCGATCGGGGATGGGTTATGGGGTTCAAAGGCGGCTCTCGGTGGTGTTGGATCAGGCTCGTTATCTGGAATGACTTTGGAGCTTGACTTGGGGTCGCTGGCCTAAGTTCATGGGTAGTTTTGGGGGTAAAGTTCTGCGGTGTTGCAAGTCAGAAAATCCCCCTTGGCCGTGTGTGCGAGCGGCGCGCGAGCGGCTTCCGCTTCCAAGGGCTGCAGCTTCCCAGCAGTGAAAACAGCCTGGTGTAACCCAAACCCTGGGATCCTTCCCCTGAGTCTGTCTGTAACCTCCTGCTTACCCACAGATATGTGGAGGAAAGCTGAAATGTGCTTTGGTTCATGGTAGAATCAGGGAATGGTTTGGGTTGGAGGGAACCTTAAGGCTCGTCCAGTCCCACCCCCTGCCCATGGCAGGGACATCTTCCAGTGTCCCAGGTTGGTCCAAGCCCTGTCTAACCTGGCCTTTCCAGACTCTGGGAACAGTGACTCTCACCACAGGGGGACAATTTTTTGGTGGACCTTCACAAGTTTTTAAGTTCATTTTTGTGGGCCTCCAAGGATTTAAAAAATACAGTTAAAAGAAATAAACCCTGTGAGTATACTAGACTAGAATCCACAAGCAGTAGGAATTGGGCAGGTTGTGGTGCCCTATTCCTGATAAACTAGTGGAGAATAAATAGAGAATCAAACCAGAGAGGAGTCAGCTGTTAGCATGGAAAAAATGAGTGAAATTCTGGGAAAACTGAGAGCAAGGACCTGCAGTGCGTGACCAGAGCAGCAGGACACAGAGGTGAAAGATGCTTTGCTCAGCACTGAGTATGACGTGGAATCACAGAATCCTTTAGGTTGGGAAAGACCTTTAGGTCAAGGAGAGCACCTATTCCCCCAGCCCTGCCAAGGCCACCACTAACCCACGTCCCTCAAGTGCCACATCCACGTGGCTCTCAAGTCCCTCCAGGGATGATGACTCCACCACTGCCCTGGAAAGATACTTGGGATTTCCAGGAATTATCTATCCTCTGAATGCATCTTGCAAGTCCCAGAATCTGTGCATGGTGATTGAAAAGAGTGGTTTCTCACCTTCCAGAGAAAGGGACTTAGGGAATGATGATTTCCAAACCAGGAAGTGAGCGATGGTGCAGAGCTGCCTAAGGAAGCATAAGCTGCTTAGGTGGATTAGATGAGTGCCTGCTTAGCTCTGCAATTAGAGAGGGAGATGGTGTGATAAATCATGAGTAACCAGCTTACCTGTCCCGTGATGTTGTTTATCTCCAGGCACATGTGCTCCAGTTTCCATAGGTGGGGAGCATCTGCTTTTAAAGGAGTAGGTCTGGAAAAGAGGATGTGCTTTCCTTATGGTTTTCTGGAATTTCTTTGCTACCCTGGAACATCGTGGTTGCCCTGCAGTGAAGCTCTTTCCAGAGGAACCCAGGTGTGTGTCACCAAATTGGGGTCACGCTGCCAGTCTGGTTTGTGTTTTCTGAGCGGTCCTGGGCTCCTGGTCTGAGGCCATGGCCCATGAGGGTGGTGGCACCAACTTCTCTGTGCTCTCCTTGAGCCCATCCCTTGTCCTGCTGCTGCCATCCACGAGCTGCCCTGTGGTGGGACCTGACAGGAGGCAGGACAGGCCGTAGGAGGGGAAGGTGTTTTCCAGGGGTGCTGAGCTGCAGCAGCATCCTGGCCTTGCACAGGGAGGATCCCGTGGTGTTCAGCTGCTGTGGGGGTGCTTGTTCCCTCCAGCTGCACAGCCAGAACAGCCTGCACGGCTCTGGGGCGTTGCTGACGTCGGTCTGTAAATACTCTGGACACAGGAAAGCTTTTATTGGGCATAATGTGTGAAATATTGAAACTGTTCCTTGGTTGAGCTCTGGGTTATCCACCTGCCTGTGCCTGCAGCCAGTCCCTGCCAGCCTCCGGTGCTGGGAGGACACAAATCCCAGCACCAGCAGTGCAGAGCTTGCTTTTTCCCATCCCAGGAACTCTGCCACATCCTCCCTGCATCAGCAGCATCTCCTCCATCTCTCCCAGGTGTACAGCTTAGCAAACACATTCAAAACACTGCAAGATTCTGGCCAGTTTTGGAGAACTGGTTGATGGGAGGAGTGATTCTTTTCCAGGAAGGCAGTGCAGCCTGTGCATGGTGCTGTAAACAGTGTGACTGTTGTAATTGGTGCTTTCCCAGGTGATGGTGACAGGTGACTTGTGCTGCCTGTCCCTGGGGAGTGGTGCTCCTCAAACTGAAATACCCATCTGGAATTTTAGGGTCACTGAAAATTTGACTCTGAAGGCTCAGAGGTGCACAAAGTGTGATACAAGCTATGGAGAGGGGCTTCCAGAGTTAGGGAATAGGTGATAAAGATGCCAGAGATTGATCATGAAATCCCAGACTGGGTTTGGGTGGGAAGGGACCTTAAAGCTCTTCCAGTTCCATTCCCTGCCATGGGCAGGGACACCTCCCACTTCCCCAGGCTGCTCCAAGCCCCATCCAGCCTGGCCCTGGACACTTCCAGGGATCCAGGGGCAGCCACAGCTGCTCTGGGCACCCTGTGCCAGGGCCTGCTCACCCTGACAGGGAGGAGTTTCCTCTCAGTGTCCCATGTAACCCTGCCCTCTCATCCCAGGGAGCTGGGGGCACGCTGGTGGCCTCAGCCCCTCCTCCTGCAGAGAGCAGGAGGTGCTGCTGCGCCTCCATGCATGGGACATCCATCAGCTGCTTCCCACACTGGCCATTCCTGCTGGCCCCATCCCCTTCTTCCCCTGTGCCTGCCAGGAACTCCATCCTTCCCTGCAGCTCACCTTCCTGAGCTTGGGAAAGGGCCTGTGCTATTCTTAGCAGCTCAGCAGAAGACGCAGGCAAGAGCCTTTGATGGAGGGAGCAGGAGTAACCATGGCAGTCTCCCAGAATGGGGAACCGTGGATTACTGACATTAAAAGGCATAAAGCAAATAGCAGGATTATCTTTGGTGCTGGTTTTCTAGTGAACAGAAGGCACTTACTTGATTTCCATGTTTAGGTGAGGCGCTGTAAATTACCTGCAGTTAAAAAATAATGCTAATTAAATTCAGATGCAATAACGATTAACACTGCTGATCTCAATGCACTGGATTTCCTTGCGGCTCTAATTGACAGAGAAAAAGCCCCGACCCTACCTGGGAAAAGGAGGGGGGATTCTTGCTTCTGGCTCTGTTCAGGATCCTCCTTCTGGTGCAGTTGTCAAGTTTGCATTTCCCTTTTCCCTGCCTTATTATTTTTTTTTTTTTTAAATGCAAGGCACTTCACAGAATCACAAAATCGTTGAGGTTGCAGAAGACCCCCAGGATCATCAAATATGACTGATCCCCACCTTGTCACCAGACCAGAGCACTGAGTGCCATGCCCAGGCATTCCTCCAGGGATGGGGACTCCAGCACCTCCCTGGGCAGCCCTGCCAACGCCTGACCATCCTTTCTGTGACAAAATTCCTTCTGATACCCAACCTGAACCTTCCCTGGCACAGCTTGAGGCCATTTCTCCTGGTCCTGTCCCTGTTCCCTGGGAGCAGAGCCTGACCCCCTCTCCTGTCAGGGAGTTGTGCAGAGCCAGGAGCACCTCCCTGAGCCTCCTTTTCTCCAGGCTGAATCCCCCCTGGTTCCCTCAGCCTCTCCTGGTGCTCCAGCTCCATTCCCTTCTCTGGACATTGTCCAGCAGAATCAGAGCAGCTGGATTTGCCAGTCCCTTTGCCAGTGACCAGAGCCAGGCTCCAGGAAGCTGTGCCCACGTGCCGGTTCCTGGTGCCTGTGTGTGGTGGGTGCTCACAGCGAGCCCCAGCAGCTCCCTGCCCTAGCAGAGGGCACCGTGGCCTCCTCCTTGCCTTGGTTTTCCAGAGGAAAGGGAAAGGGGCCGGGTGCCGTGGGCCTCTCCCTCCGCGTTCGCTTTAGCATGCGGGCGGTGTTCTCTGACAGCACATTCCGCTTTCAACTTCAGCGAGTGCCGAGCCTCTGTCTAAATGGGCCTGCTAAAGATATTTTTTGACATTTGAAAATCCTATTAAGGCCGTTTCTCCGTCTCCCCTCGCTCCCTCCCCGCTGCCAGCTCACCACGGAGGCTCTGCAAAGGTTTCTTTAGGCGGCCGGGTCACGTCCCGCACAACGGGCCTCGGGAATATGGGTCACAACGAGACGAGGGGAACAAAAACCACATTGTGCTCGTGTCTTACGCTGATGGCTGATTGAGGGACTCCCTGAACGGACACTTTAGGGTCTTAATGAGGTACCAAACATGAGGTAATTCAGAATGTGCCCCTTTCAGGCAGCCTGCTCGGCTCACGGCCGGCCGGGAGCCGGTTCCTCGCTCCCGCTTCTGCTCCAGCTCCTCTTTTCCAAGGGCACAGGCCTGGCAGCACGTCCTTGGAGCAGAGTTTGCCATGGTTCCCGTTCCTGCGTGACTCACTGGTGAAGCCCATGAGCACGTTGTTGATTTTCTTATTTACAAATAATTCTCTAAGTTGAAGCCGTTACTCGTTGACTTTAAAACGCAGGGCTGGAGGCTGGAGCTGCTCCCTTCAGCCTCATATTGCAGCTTCTTCTCCAGGCTCTGTAAAATTAAATTGAAAGAAGGATTTCTATCAAATCCTCGTTTTCTGGGGAAATTCCTGAAACTGAGAGCAGCCTGCAGTGGGACAATCACCAGTTGTGCTGGTAGGTGTGTAATTACCCAGGTTTTGGGGAGCGGGGATGCAAACAAGTTTGCATACATTGAATTACAGGCGGTGTTTTAATAGTATGTTTTTTAGGTCTTGGCTTGGATCCAGAATTTTTTCGTGCTATTATCCTCTATTTACAGCTTTCAGAAATCAGCTGATGTCACTGCACATATGTTTAGAGCCGTTGCTAAGGTGATTAGCTCCAGAATTCAACGCCTACGCAGCGCTGATGAAAGGCTGAGAAACTGCTCGGCAGCGTCTGCTCAGAGCTTTGTCGCTTTGGCGGCTTCAACTATTAAGAACCATAAAACAATATTACCCAGTTTTAGGGTAAATACGTTGGCCTTGACTGATAATTGTGCATCAGGTTCTACAGGAACAGAGGCTTTATCTGGCACGTTTAGCTGAGCCTGGGAAGGTGTTTTAAAATCACCCAGCTCCTCATTTCCACGAGCCTGTGAGCTCTCCTCTGCCAGGAGGTGACAATCCAGGCCCAGGCCAGATGTCTACTATCTGTCCCGTGGGCAGGGACACCATCCACTATCCCAGGCTGCTCCAAGCCCCATCCAACTGTCACCACTCTCACAGGGTAGCATCTCTCCCCAATATCCCATCCATCTCTGCCCTCTGGCAGTGGAAGCCATTCCCTGTGTCCTGTCCCTCCAGGCCGTTGTCCAAAGTCCCTCTCCAGCTCCCTTGGAGTCCCTTTAGGCACTGGGAGGGGCTCTGAGCTCTCCCCAGATTCTTCTTTCCTCCAGGCTGGACACCCTCAGCTCTCTCAGGCCCAGCAGGACCCAATCTCTAGTGGGAGTCTGTCCTCTGGAATAGAAATTAAAGTCAGTTACCTTCCTCTCTCCTTGTAGACAATGATATCAAGTTGCCTTTCTCACCAGGACTGGGATCCTCTTACCTGCCCAGCTCCTGCTCCCAGAGCAGCAGGAGAATACCTTTATTCATGGTGGAGAAGCCATGAAATACAATCAAGTTGCCCACAGCCTACACCAGAAATGGGCTACCAGGTTGCATTTCATAGGTGAAAACTCTGTTTTGGTTTAAGTCAGTATATTAAATGCATATGGAAGGTCTTTGCAGTTCAAGGCATGTTAATGTCCTTAAAAAATTTCAAAAATTAGATATCTACCATTTAAACTATGGAAAGATGTAGATATAGATGTATTTTTGCCCCAGTCATCTAGTGCACAGTATGTATTGTATATGTTCACAAGCATTTTTTTCCCTGGGAGTTTGCTGCTCTCCCACTGATTATTTTTTCCTTTCCTTTTTTAAAGGAATCTGGCTAAGGCTTGACCTAGTTTGGCTGTCATCACACGGTGAACAGTGCAAGCCTTCACCTAACATAGCTCCCTATATTTTTGTTCTGTAGGCTGTGCAAAAATAGCCACGCACAGCCAACAGCTGGGGGTGAGCAGCAGCATGGGGTTTTTGCAGGGAGCAGGGCTGGGAAGGTGCTTTGGCATCAGGGATGTCTCTGGGAGCAGGCAGGCACTGAACCTGATCAGTGGGATGGGAACCTTGAGGGGGATTGTGGAAGAGGAGGAGGGAGAGGGACTTTGGGACAAGGCTGGAGGGACAGGACGGGGCTTCCCACTGCCAGAGGAGAGTGCTGGGCTCTCCTGCCATCCCCTCTGGCCTGCTCCTGGGCTCTTGGGAGATCTAACAGCTCCCAGAGCCTGTGCCATGGGTGGGTGACACGGGGACCTGCGTGTGGCAGGGGGTGACAGCTCCCAGAGCCTGTGCCATGGGTGGGTGACATGGGGACCTGCGTGTGGAGGGGGCTGCAGCCACGCACGCCCTCCTGGAGATTGGAGCTTTCGTTCTGGGAATCCAAATATAGCTCTGTGTGATCGAGTGCTCGCAAAGAAATGGAGTAATCCATACTTGGGACAAGTCCAGGGCTTAAAATTCCTAAGAGCCTCTTTCTCGGGCTCTGCAGCATGTCCTGCACTGAGGGCGCTCTGAGAGTCAAGGTCTTTGCTGCCGATGGTTTCATTTGGACAATGAGCATCACTTAGAAGTGGCGTTTTACTGCATTCGTTTCACTCTTACTTTCCAAAGAATCCTTGTGATCCATTCAGGCTCCTCCCTTTGGATGCTAATGGACTTCTGCTGGGGTTTTGTTGTTACTGTGAAGCACCAGGGTCCCATGTGCAGGGGCTGGGGCTGGAGAGCTGCTCTGCCCTGAGACAATGCCCCCATTCAGGGCCCGACTCCAGCAAAGGGGAGGGGCAGTTCTGATGGCAATTAGTGTGCAGAGCTGCTCCTGATCGATGCCTTTGCTGGGTGTGCAAAGTGCTGAGCTGGTCCTTCAGGCTGCACGTTCCAGCTCTAAACTGAACGTGTTCCTCAGGATCCTTTTAGAAAGCAATGAAAAAAAACAATTCCCCAGGTCACATCTCAGCAAGAGCAGAGCATCTGCAAGAATCGTGGTGGGAGAGAGCGGCCACAGCTGGTTTGGACTGGCCTTTTTGGAAGTAAAGGCTGCTATAAACAGTGCTTGGTCCTCACATCCTTCATCTGTGGGGTGCAAAAGGTGCTCCCACGGGACAGGGGTGTTGGGAGGGTGGTGAGGGGCTGCCACACGTTGTCCAGAGAGGCTGGGGCTGCCTCTGAAAGTGTCCCAGGCCAGACTGGAAGGGACTTGGAGCAATCTGAGACAGTGGAAGGTGTCCCTTCCCATGGCAGGGGTGGGATGAGCTTAGTGTCCCCTCAACCCAGAGCATTCCAGGATTCTGTGGTTTCATTTGCTGTTGTACATTCTTAGCAGAGGACTAAACAAGCCATGTTTTGCTGTAACTCCAATGCCAAAATTTCCAGTGTATCCCAGTGCTGTGGGATGCTCGGTGTGGCAGGGAAGCACAGCCTGTCCTGCACAGCTCCAGTGTGTCCTGGCACCGTGTGGCACCTGTCACATTTTACAGCAAACCCCCTGGACTGGGAGCCACATGGTTTGTCCATATCCCATTCTGTCCATACCCTGCTGAAGGAAACAATCACACTTTGTGTTTCACAAGCTGGCTTTAATCTCCTGGCTCAGTCCCAGTCACGAGGCTCTGAGGTGAAAGGGCTTAGAGAGACCAGCACGAGTCGTGACCATCCCCAGCAGCACCGGGAGGTGACTGCCAGGGGTGCAGACCTGCAACAGCCAAAGCGTGTGATCCAAAGTGCCAGGAACTGCAGGGGGCTGCTCTGCTGCCTGGGTTAGCTTTGGGAATGGCCTGGAATGCAGCAGGTCCCGTGGCAGGAGTAGCAGGCTCCAGAGAACCATCTCTGGTGGCTCCTGGTGGGGCAGTGTCACTGGATGGGTCCGGTGGCTGCTGGCATTTGAGCCCATCGTGGCTGATGTGTGGCCTTAAGGAGTTTGTCACTTGTGCTGTGTTGTGGGAAGGGCTGTTTGACCTCTGACCACGTGATGGATTAGCCTGGAAGTGGGAGCTGGAGACCTGGCCCTCAAGTCCCACCTCGCTGAGCTGGCACTCCTGGGAGCATCAGTGTGGAATCATCACAGAATCATGGAGTGGTTTGGGTTGGAAGGACCTTGAAGTCCATTTTCCATCTTGTTCCACCACCTGCCATGGGCAGGGACACCTTCCACCATCCCAGGCTGCTCCAAGCTTCATCCAGCCTGGCCTTGGTCACTTCCAGGGATCCAGGGGCAGCCACAGCTCCTCTGGGCACCCTGTGCCAGGGCCTGCCCACTCTTACAGGGAAGAATTTCTTCCTTACATCTGATTTGAATTTCTCCTCTTTTAGTTTAGAGCCATCACCCTTTGTCCTGTTGCCCCAGGCCCTCCTGGAAGGTTTATTCCCATGTTTCCCTTTACGTATTGAGTGGCCACTTTAGGATTTGCTGAAATGAGTAAATAGCACAATAATTTATAGATCATTGGCAGGTATAATTCCTACAGGGGGCTGCATTCAGGTGTCCTTTAAACCTGAGCCTGCCATGACTGCCTGGGGAGGAACTTGTGCTCAGAGCACACTGAGGATAATTATATGTGGAGTTTCCTTGGAGTCCATGCAGTTGTTCCCTTTTCCATTGGAGGTGGGATTGAATGGGAACAGCGAAGCCCCCCTGGGTGCTGGGGTAGCTGCTGGAGATGTTTCCAGCTCTGGCCTCTCTCTCTGATGGCTCAGCACTCCCACCCCAGGTGATGGGGCTGGAGCAGCACAGTGGGTGGGATGGGGTGGGATAGACTTTCCCCGTACGGCACCGAGGCGTTAACATTTTCCCTGGAATTTTAAATAAATCTCTTCATGTGCAGGCTGGGTTGTGACTCACACCCTTGGGCTGATGGCAGCAGCAGCGTGGTGAGCCTGCACTAAAATGAGGACAGAACTCAGCTTCTTAAGGCTGGTCACGTGTTAAAGATGCAAAAGGATGTAAAGATGTAAAAAAAAAATAAGGAATGGGAGAGAAAACCAGCAGGTGGAAGTATCCTGATCCAGCAATTTCCATCCATCCAGAGTACAGAGGGATTGGAGAGCTGCTTCCAGCTCCCAGTGCTCCCTGCTCACACACCTGCTTATGGACAGTGTGTTATGGCCCAGAACTAGACACAGGTGCTTTTTAGCATTAGAAGGGCAGAAAATCGCCCCTCATGGTGTGCAGGTCTTGCCTCTGCTCTGAGAAATGTTGAGTGTGTTTTTAAATGAAAGAGACTGGAAATGGTGTTGTGGATGATATTTGATTCCACTTAGACTATGGAAAACTGTACTGCTGATTTAAAAAAGGAGAAAACCCCATAAAACCGAAAAGCAACCTGGATTAAATATGTTGGTTAATGCTGTTCCTGTAAAATCATGTGGCCAGGTCTAGTGGAATAGGGATATACAGAGCAGTTTTGGAAAATCTACTTAGGGAGGTCTTGGGGAAGAGAGGGAGAAAGGAGAAAATACAACATGAATGGATGACTTCAAATCCCTGCACTTCGACTTAGCTCAGGGAAAATAAGTTGTGACAGTGCGTGAGTCATACAGAAACTGCTTGGAAATAGAGGGAAATGTGAAAATACCTTTGGATTTGGCCAGTGGGGACCTGTACCCCCACAAGACAGGCAGTGAGGGAGGGGAGTGGGTGGGAATGGAGCACCCAGATCCCATGGAGGTTGTAGTAAGGTGGGAGTCTTGGGGGTCTTTTCCAAGCTCAGTGGCTCTGAGATTCTATGTTCACATGGGTTCTGTGAGGAGCCACAGCTTGGTTTGTGATCTGTTGATGAAGTGGGAGGAAGAGAAGGAGGAGGAGGAGGAGGAGGAAGGCTGGGGAAGCCCTTGAAGGTCACCACGCTCTCCAGCCTTGCAGAGCAGCACAAGGAGCCCTTGGCCCATAGGAGAAGATGAAAGATTTCTGTGCAGATCTGTTTATATTGATATTCTTGAGAACACGGGGGATAAAAAACCGTGGGAACCACTGTGGAGGAGTTCGTTTTAAGTGTTGTGGATTTGCAGCTGGATCTCCCCTGCCGAAAACAAGGCACAGGGAAGGGGGAGGGAGCAGACAGATCCACAGCTTTGGTGCCCCTCTGGCACTGGCACAGCAGGTGGAGGAGCCTGGTGAATCAGCAGCCCTGGGTCAGGCTGCTCCATCCCCAGGCTGTGCCTGCAGGGAGCTGAGGGCTCCCGTGGGAGCAGGTCTGTAGAGGAATCTCATCCAAACCAGGCTCTGACTAAGTCCCATTGCCATGGTGCAATGCTAGGCTGGGTTTAGGATGTGGCTGCACCTTGGAAAAATCTTGGATTCTTGCTGTGAGGTCCCTTTTAAAGCAGTGCTCACGTGATAGGCTCTTACAGGGAAAACAGAGCTGCTGCTGCAGCACCTGGTGCATCCCGAAATCCCTGACAACTGCCTTGGAAAGCAATCTCAAAGCCTGTCTGTCTTGACAGTGTCTCTTAATGGCTTACTAATAATGCCTGAAGATTTGCTGGAGCTCTGCCACAGCCCTGCTGTAGAATCACAGAATCATGGGATGGTTTGGGTGGGAAGGGATCTTGCAGCTCATCCTGTCCCACGCCCTGCCATGGGCAGGGACACCCTTTTCCAAGCCTTGTCCAGCCTGGCTTTGGTAGGTTCAGAGTGCTCTGCTCTCCTCCAGACTGAGAACTTTCCAGTTTTCTGTGATTAAACTGAATCCCCCCAAACTGGGAGCCATAGGAGGTGTTTTCCAAGTGCCCTCCAGGAGGCAGCCAGAGCGGTTAGGGAGGGATCTCCTCGATTCCTGGCAGAGGTGCAGCGTTCAGGAGTGCTTTATGGTGGGGTCAAGTCCTTGGGGTCATTGTCATCTACAGCCACATCATCATGGGGGACACGGGAGTGGCTTGGATTTCTAAGAATTAAGGTTATTGTGTGAATCCTAAAGCAAAAATTCCAGCTCCATAAACGTATTTTGCCATAGCATGGGGTTTGTGCCTGTCAGGTTGGGGAAGGGGTCATGTAATCCAGGCATGCAGCACTGGATTAAATTATCATGTGCTACAGGGTATTAAATCTCACGGTTTGCTCTCATTTTTGGAGGGGAGGGGGATTTCTGGGACACAGCAGCATTGCTGCCAAGCTGAAGGAGGCTTTTATTGTAAAATAAAATAGGAATCAGAACACTCAGTGCACACCTGGGTTTTAGTCATCGCTGGAGAAGGTTTGTGTGCAAGGGAGGCTCCAGGTTGGACACTGGGAAGAATTTCTCCACAGAAAAGGTTGTGTCAGTCCCTGGCAGGGGCTGCCCAGGGAGCTGGCAGAGTCCCCATCCCTGGAGGTGTCCAAGGGATGCCTGGATGTGGCACTCAGGTGGGGATCACTCAGGGCTTGCACTTGCTGGTCTTGGGGTCTCTTCTAATCTCAGTGATTCCGTGGAAGCCAGGAGCTTTGCTGGTGAGATACTGGGACGGTCATTTTTACTGTTGGGAGAACACGTAGGTGCAGCCAAGCACATGGAGAATCCTTGGGCTAAACAGGGAACAAAGGCAGCACGAGGCTGGATTTTATATTTAGGGAGTCCCGACGTGCCGAGCGCTCCGGCGGCCAGGCAGTGCCAGGCTCTCCTCCTGGCCCGTCCTCCTCCCTCTCCCCCGGGCTCCTCCGACGCCGTGTTAATAATTACTAGAATGTACTTTCGGGCAGGTTATTTGTTTTCCCTCCTCATGATGTGCAAGAGCGGATAATGAAATTAATTTGCACACTTGGTGAGTTTGCAAAGCCGGCTTCAGCCACGTTGCCGCGATACTGCGGCGGTGCCGGCGGCTCCCGGGGCCGGTGTTTGCACAGCCGGGGCAGCCGGCTGCTGGCGTGGGCAAACACAGCTCAGGGGGAGCTGGGGCATACCCAGCCAGGAGAAAAGCTCCCTGCAGAGCCAGCACGGGCAGTAAAAGCCCTTCCAGGCTGTAAAACCCCTTTCCAGCCTGTTAAACCCCTTCCGACGTGGAGTGTTTGACGCTGCCCATTCCAACCGGTTTAGTAGGTCGGCAGCCCAAGGAAGAAATTCCAGTGTTGCTCCTGCAGGTTGTGGAGCTCATGGTGGGATCCTTGGTGAATTCAGATGTTTTGGTGTCGCTTGTCTTTAAGTCCTGAGTCCTGTGTCCCCCAGCCCAGGTGTGTGGTCTGTGAACCTCGGTGTTTTCTGGGAGCGCAGGGCAGGGCTCCTGGGAGCTGGCCAGGCTCTGCTGGGCAGGGTTCAGTCAGGACGTGTCTGGTGAAGCTGCCCAGTCTGTGGGATTCTCTGGAGAGGTGCACGAGCTTCGCTGTGCAGTGACTGGGAACCAACATTCCCATCTCCCTCACCATGTGCTTGGCCAGAGGGCAAAATCGGTTTGGGACAAGACGTGGTTGGGTTGTTCTCTGTGCCCTAATTCTCCACACAGGTCAAGGACCGAGCCAAGAACACAAAACTCTGCCAAAGGCTGACACTCCTGTGCTGCTCCCGAGGCCCCCGGGGCTGAGCCCTCCCTGGGCACCCAGCAGCATCCTCCCTGCAGTGCAGGGGGAGCTCAGTGTGCCTGTGCATTCCTGAGCCACGTTCTGCCAGGGTTCCACTCTGGTGTGTGAGAAGGTTCTGTCCTCACCTCACAGGGAGAGGTTGGCTGTGCTCAGCTCTCGAGGCTGTGGTTCCCCTTCCCTTGCTGTGATCCTGCTGGGAGCAGGTGTGCCAGGTGTGCCACGTCAGGCTGGCACAGACCTGGGGGACCAGGAGTAAATAGGACCACTCCCATTGTTCCATTCCCACCTGGATCCTCGTGATCCTGCTCCAAGGCTTGGCTCCCTGCGTCCCTTGGTGTGTTATTTTGGTGTGGCTGCAGCCTGGCTTTGGGTTGCTCTTGGGGTAGAGGTTGCCTGTCACTCCCAGCTTATTTTCCCCCGTGCCAGGGTCACAAAGGCTGGCTTTGATCCCTCCCTTCTCCAAATTCTGCTACCAAGTGCCACGTGTTCACCCCGGGCTCCTCAGCCCGGGGGAGGCAGGCGGATCCAGCAGGCAGCTGGGAGACAGACCTTGCTTTTTAAGGAAGACAAGGAGGCGGCAGAGAATCTGTTGGGTTTTTTTCCCCCAATTTGCCACCCGTATGTGTTGTCTGAGCTTTGCCTTTTGGAAGATGCTGAGGCTCCTGGGTGAGCTGTGCTGGGGACATCGGCAGGGCCACACACGTCCCACCACGGCACGTGTCTGGTCAGCTGCTCCAGGTATTCCTAGAATTATGGAGTTGTGGAATGGTTTGGTTTGGAAGGGACTTAAAAGCTCATCTTGTCTCACCCTGTGCCATGGGCAGGGACACCTTCCACTAGAGCAGGCTGATCAACGAGGCCTTCAACACTTCCAGGGGTGGAGGATCCACAGCCTCTCTGGGTTTTCTCAGTTTTTGGCCAGTGTTGAAGCAACAGCTTTATAACAAACTGTTTTACCAGAGGTCTCATGTCATTTGATGGGGCTCAAAATCAGGAGGGGCTCTCAGGTTTGTGTTTTTTGGGACTTATGTCCTTAGAGAAAAATCTGTTAAAGCAGGTCTGTTCTTACAGCTTGGTATGGCACCTTCAACAAGAGCTCTGTGGAGAAAATGGAGTTTCCCCCTTACAAGAACATACCCTTTGTAGTAAATGCATTCCCATGTCTTTATATACAACAGAACTCCTTCCAAAGCTGTGAGATCTGGGAGATGGAAAGCTGCAGGTTTGTGGAGAACTCGCCCTGCTTTGGCTGTTTGCAGGTGAGCAGCAGGGTTGTGCTGTGCCAGAGCTCCCCTGCCAGCCCCTGGCCCCGGCTGGGCCCTTGCCCTGGGCCGTGACGTGCGCCCGGCCGGGGTCCTGGCACGGGCTGAGCCAGGCTGGAGCCAGGCCTGAGCCAGGCTGGAGCCAGACCTGAGCCAGACCTGAGCCAGACCTGAGCCAGACCTGAGCCAGGCTGGAGCCAGGCCTGA
>WEIU01004663.1:94929-136124 GCA_013389925.1 Aegithalos caudatus
AGCCAGACCTGAGCCAGGCTGCAGCCAGACCTGAGCCAGACCTGAGCCAGGCTGCAGCCAGACCTGAGCCAGACCTGAGCCAGGCTGCAGCCAGACCTGAGCCTCCTGGCACTGCCACAGCCGAGCCTCCATGGGCTGGACCCATGGAAAACCGGGCAGGAGCTTTGGCTTCTGGAGCAGGGTGAGCAGAAGTGAGGAAGGTGACGGGCAGGCTGCCTCTCCCCATACACCTGGCAGCAGAGGGGCTGTGTTTGCCTGGAGGAGCTCAGGATTTGTGTTTCCCGTGTTGGCTGTGGCAGCAGAGCCCCATGGCAGCGCAGCGAGCGCTTTCCTGTCATGCAGCTCGTTCAGTAGTGATGGGCTGTCGTCAGCAGCACGGCTCCAGCTTCCAGCTCGAGCTGAAACAGTCAGGAAATCCACTGTTGGTGTCAATGTGTCAGGGCTCAGGGAGCCACCACGGCTTTTGGAGTGGTACAGAAAGTGAGGTGGCAGTTCTGATGCTGGGAGGGAGCACCAGCAGCTGAGGACAAGGGGAGCCAGCTCCAGGTGAGCCCAAAGCCCCCGCTCTGCTTCCCTGCCCTTCCCTCCTGCCTGCATGGAGCTGGGAATGTGGCTGGAGCCCGGAGCATTCCCGGCCCTGGCGCTGTGCCGAGCTGCTCCGTGGTGCGTGGTGTGCTTGGGAGAAGGGCTTCCCTGCTGAGTGCTGCCCTGGCACAAGGCTGGAATTTCTCATGGCCCAGACTTTTCCTCATCTCCCCAGGTGCCTTCCACTTACAGAATTCCAGTTTAATGTGAGCTGTGAAGCAATCTTTTAATAGAATCATGGAATGGTTTGGGTGGGAAGGGACCTTAGAGCTCCTCTTGTTCCACCCCCTGCCATGGTCAGGGACACCTTCCACCAGACCAGGTTGCTCCAAGCCCATCTCAGCCTGGCCTTCTGTCCGTGTCTATTCAGTTGTTGCCCTGTCATTTAAAAGCTGACAGTAACATGGCAAACAAATCCCAGTGCTGCTGCAAAGTGTTTTGTACATGGATCAAACGTGTGTCCGGAATCTGGAAGCCACTGAACTCAGTGAGAAAGATGAAAGAGGAAAACAAAACTCCTGGGTTTGCAGACCCCAAATAAGAGGAAATCACTGAAGTTCTGTGCTGGGTTTTCCCTAAAGCCTGATGCCTTCAGGGCCCCCTGTGTGAGATTTGTTCTGTCTGGATCTTGCTCCTGAATCCACCAAAACACTTCTGAGGTTCCCACACTGGGAGGAAGCACAAGGATGCTGTGATATGGAAAGAGAGGTCCTGGGAAGAATTGTGCAAGAGTGGGAGAAGGAGGAATGTTTTGCTGTCATTACCATGGATTTTCCTGCTCACAGCTGGGAGAAGATGTTACTTGGCTGTTGCGACATCATGAACTGAAACTAGATATAAACACAGACATCCCAAAGCTTTTGTCCAAATCCCCCAAGGCTCAAGCAGGGATTTCACTGGGGGTTGCTGGTGTTGCAGGGCCCTCAGTTGAGGGTCTCCTTGACCTGAAGGACCCTGTTGCACTGGTCATGGCAAAATTTTTTGGTTTCTTTGTTATGTAATGAATGTGCTTGGTTGTGGCCTCCTCTCAGGTTTAAGCATTTAAGTCATGTGCTTTATTTGTAGTTAAGGCTGTTTCTTGTCCTGGATGTGGACACAGTGATACCAAAACTTGGGCAGGACTGGAGTGAGTCTCAGGTGGGTTTTACTGGGGGCTGTGTGTCCATTAAATGCGTGTGTGTCCGTGTGCACATGTATGTACAGAGATGGACTCTGGGAGTATGGAGTATTTATGGAATTCAGGCAGCCCAGACTCCCGGGGCCAGGTCTCTGTTCAGCTGTGTTATGTCAGAGCCAATTTTGAGTGCCCAGAGGCAAACAAGGCACAGAGTTGTGTCGGTGATGAGGCCACAGAATGGTGATGCCTGTGCTCATTTAAACAGCCAAAAAGGAGCCCAAATGCATCCTTGATCCTGCTCCCTTCCCCAGCCTTCCTGCTCTGCAGCCGAGCAGCAGATGGGACTCGCCGGAGCCACCACGAGCTTCCCGTAAGAACAGTGCTGGTCCTGCAGCCTCCCCTTGGGACAGGGCCCTGGTGCCAGCAGTGGGAAGATGGACCAAGCACAGGTGGGAGCACAGAGGATCCTCAGCCTGGCCGAGGAGGGAGCAGAGCGAGCCAGCAGCCCCTGGCAGCCCCGCGTTCCCGGTGCCACCGCGGGGCGGGTGACGCAGGTCGCTGCCGGGGCACCGACAGCCACTCCTGCTTCATCTGTCACCCTTCGGTCCGTGATGGTCAGGAATTGTCTCTGCTCGCTTGTTTCTCTGTCTTGAAACGGGCTCTGGCTCGTTTCTGGGCCTTGGCTGGTGCTCCTGAACCCCTCGAGCTGTGCTTGGAAGCCGCAGCCACGGCTCCGTGCCGTGACCGGGGGCAGAGCCCCGCTCCCCAGACTGTCCTGGGAATGGAGCTGGTTCTGCAGATCTGGGGTGGTCACATTTTACCAGGATAAAGCAGCCCTGGGGGATCCCTGTCTTTCCCAGCTGATGGGACCTTCAAGGTCCCACTTGCATCCTGGTGAGCTGCAGGTGAAGGCTTTGTCCTCCTTGGACTTCTCAGCCCAGCAGCATCCTGTTTCTCCCTTGTTCCCTTTATGCTGGGTAGTTGGGGCTGTGTTTTTCCTCCCATGTGCAGCAGCACTGGGAATAGTCATGTGGAGTTGATCACTGTTTTAAGGAGGTTGATGTGCAGAAACTCTGGTAGTGACTGTGTTTGCAGGCATGGTTACAGCTCTTCCCTGGCTGAAGCCTGAGGGGTGTCCAGCAGAAGGGGAGAGGAGATGGGAGAATCCCAGAGTCCTCCGTCTCCGGCAGGTTTTAATCTGGGCTGGTGATCCAGATCCATCCTGGAGAGGACAGCAGTGCCATAATGAGCTTTCCCACCCTGGCTAAGAGTGGTGCAGCAGGGCTGTGTGCTGCTCCAGCCTTCCTGCAACGCTCGGGCTGCTCCAGAGGTTTCCCCATCACAGCTAATCCCGCTCCCAGACCGCAGCCCCGAGCACTGACTCAAAGTGCAGTTTTGTAACTTGGCCGGGACCCAGATCATCGGCAGCATCCCGAAATGGAGCAATAGCAGAGGCAGCTGTGTACGGATAATTGAGGGAAGGGTTTGTGGGAAAAACTGCTCCCGGAGAAACCACACAGGCGGAGTGGCTGCTTGTGGGTGCAGGGCACTGTCAGGGCTCCTCTAGTTTGGATTTTGTGTCTCCTGAGAATGCTCCCAGCTGGAAGATTCTGAATCACAGTGTGGTTGGGCAGAAATTTCCAAATATAATCCTGTTAAATAGCAACACTTGGTGCAATAGAAATATGTCGAGTTGTCAGAATTGGAGACCGCTGACGTCTTGCTGGGGCAGGAGGAGGCACTGGCAGGTCACAGGTGTGGGGTTGTGGCTGGAATTGAGCCCCTTAGCTGGGATGGGTTTGTGTGGTGGAGCCAGGTGTTCATGGTGCCCAGCAAGGTCCTGAGCATCATCTTCATGGTGATCCTTGGAGACCTGGGTGCACATCTGTGTGCAGCCTCAGCTGCTCCACTGTGTTCTATTCTGCAGGTCCTGAGGAGCCTCCAGGAAGGGGCATCTGTGGCACAAAAGATTGAAATACTAACAGCTGCTGTCATTCAGTAATATTCTTTAATTCTGTTCAATTTAAGTAGCTTAGGCTGCAGGATCATTGTATTTTTGTTATGATGAGGGTGGGGAGGCCCTGGCACAGGTAGCCCAGAGCCCAGGCTGTGGCTGCCCCATCCCTGGAAGTGTTCAAAGCCAGGCTGGGCAGGGTTTGGAACAACCTGATGTACAGAAGGTGTCTCTGCCTGTGGCAGGGGTAGAATGAGATGGGCTTTAAAGTCCCTTCTGTCCCAGTCTGGCATTCCATGATTCCAGTTTAGTAAGTTTACTTGGCTCATGTATGTTCGAGAGAGCAGCAAGCCTTGCCCAAGCCAGTCATTGCAGGATATCAGCTCAGGATATATGGGGTAAGGCAGAATAAATATTCTGGGAAGTGGAAGAAAGGACAGTTACTTGGGACCAGGCAATGACTGAGAACAGGAAAGGAGAAGCCCATCAAAGAGGTGAAGAAAGATGTGTCATCTCTAAGAACTGATAAGGAGGACATCCCCTTTCAAAAGCCAGGAACAAACAGGTCACAGGTCCCCAGGGTAAGGAAGGATGTGGAGTTGAAGGTGAGGACACGATGGAGCTGTGAGACTGGGGTGAGCCCAGCTGTGACACCAGGTGATGGTGCTTCCCCACCAGTTGTGTTCTGGGAAATGCAGGCCCTCCATTCTCCTTGGTTTGAGTTCTGGCTGTAAGAATGAGCACCTTGCACTGCTCTGTCTCAGTAATAGCTAATCTTTGTGATTACCCATTGTCAGGTGCTGAGGGAACCACCTGTGTTTGCTGTGCAGGCTTGCAGGGCTCCCGCTGCTCCCAGCCGTGTGTACTCACTGTGGAAAACCTGGACTTTGCTCTTCTGGAGCCGAGCTGGAGCACAAAGGACAATTGTCCCTTGTTCCCCAAACTGCACAGCCTTGTGGTGCTCACAGGCAGCTTCAGGGATAACACAGACAGCTGGAGGATAACCTGGTGCAGGGCAGGTGCTGGGGATGCATTGGTGGAGTCTGAACACGCAGCAGGGCTGGGTTGAGGCTGGGGCAGTGATTTTTGAGAAGCTGCCTCATTCCTGGAAGTGTTGGGTAGGGCTTGGAGCAACCTGCTCTAGTGGAAGGTGTCCCTGCCAGGCAGGGGGTGGAATTGAGATGAGCTTTGAGGTCACTTCCAACCCTTACCATTCTGGGATTCAGTGGTTCTGTGTGCAGAAAGACATCAGTTTTTTCCCTTTGCTTTCCAGAGCTGGGGGACAAGTGTCAAATTGTGGGTGTGAGTTATTAATCTAAGGCAATTTTCAAAGATTTAAGACAGCGACCTTAAAAGGAGACCGAAGTATTAAAATTTTCGTTTTTCACAGGCTTGTTCCTATTCCAACCTTTTCAGACCAAACAAACGTGTTGGATCTGTGCAAATAATGTCTGGGGCTCTAATTGCATTGGGGGGGTTTACACGGGCAGGAGCCTCCAGCCAATTCCCTCCTATTCTGGCATTTAAAGAAGGCTCCACAATCTTTTTTACTCCAAGCTGGCGGGGTACAGGCAGGCTCCAGTGCACAGATCGTGGGCATGAGCTCATTTGTTGTGGCTTCAGAGTGAATGGCAGGAGTTTGGCTGCTCTGCAGGAGGGCAGGGAGGAGGGCTGGGACCGGGAAAGGCTGCCATTCCCCTTGGAGATACATCTGCAGATGTTCTTTATTCTTTCCTGTGAGGGTGGGGAGGTTGCCCAGAGAAGCTGCCCCATCCCTGGAAGTGTCCAAGGCCACGCTGGATGGGGCTTGGAGCAGCCTGATGCAGTGGAAGGTGTCCCAGCCCGTGGCACAGATACGGGTGCTGGGGTGTTGCTTGCTGGTTCCATGAAGCAGGAGGGGTAGGGATGGGAAGTTTAGATGTACATGGGGATCCATAGGGTTGGTTAATGAGGAACTGCTCTCCTGTTGGGCCCAGTGTTGGTGTTGTCTGGCAGGGGCTGGAGTAAATCCTGGGCTTTGTCCTTGTTCTCTGTGCCTGTCCCAGTTTGCCTGTGGCCTTCCCTGGGAGCCTGTCCTGGCTAATGGGTGCCACTGCTCCCACAGCTGCCCAGATGTCCTGGGGTTGAAGCCAGCAGTGCTTTCATCATCCTCCTCTTCCTCCTCCCTCCCAGGGCCAGAGGACACCTCCTTCCCTTCCATCCTTTCAGGCCCGTGGCCCTTTGAGGTCCTTCACAGACGTGTTTGGTCTCAGTGTGTGGCTTGGACTTGGTGTGCCCTGAGCAAAATAAAAACCATTTTCAACTGTTTCCTTGGCCCACTGAGGGGACAGGGGACAATTGTGGGTGGTTGTGCCCAGGGCTGGCTCTGCCATTCCCAGCCTCATTCTGCATGGCTCCAGCCCTGCTCCTGATTCTGTTCCAGAGTCCCGATCCTCCATCCTCTGGGGGGGGTGCTCAGGGATGCTGTGGGGGCTCTGGCCCCCACCCAGGGCAGGGTGGACCAGGAGGGCCCCCAGTGCAGGGCAGGGTGGCTGGGCTGGGTGTTATCCCTGCTCTTCCAGCTTCCTCCTGGCTGGCAGTACCATGGGCTGGGACCACCATAGCCTTCCCTGCTGTATCCTGACATCCTGAAACGGCTGGAGCTGCCATACCCGGGCCAGTCCATCCCAGGGCAGGTTCCCTCTCTCTGCTCACCACTTTCCCAGGGGACTGTGTGGGATCCAGCCCCTCCAGCCTCGGGGTCTGGCGTGGCCAGGCTGGGGGGCTGCCGTGCACTGGGCTGGCCGTGCACAGCCAGGCTGGCCCCTGGCCAGGGGTAAACAGCTCCTTTGTTTTCCTGGAGAACTACCAGGGATTATATTCTGTTGAGCTCACTTGGTCTCCCACTTGGTATTGTGCAGCCACATGTAATCAGCTCCTCCGAGGAGCTGAGTTAATTGTTTGTGAAATAGGAAGGGTGCTGGTTGTCTCCTGTAGGGAGGTGAGCTTGAGAGGGGCATCGTGGAACGGGGATGGCTCCTCCAGATCCTAAATTAGGAGAGATTGAAGCCAAATTGTGGTTCTGCAGCCCGAGATTTGCCACTCTGCAGACGCTCTGTTGTGAGCTGGGGAAGGCTCTTCCAGCCGGGAATCTGTGCCTCTCCCCTCTGACTCTTATTAAACGTGCTTAAAAATGAAACGAACTTATTAAACGTGCTTAAAAATGAAAGGAAGGCTGCGTCGTTGTCGGTAATTGTTGTGCAAATGTGATACTCCCTGCAAGCTGTGGAACAGGCCAGGGCTGTGTTTACCCGGAGAGGCAGCCGGCTTTCCAAGTGTAATGAGTCAGCTCCGCGAACAGAAGGGGCGCAGAATTAATCTGGCATCCGTCTGGCCTTTTCTCAGTTAAACAGGTTTTGGAAGCTCCACGTGAATAGGTGCCTACCCTGGTACAAGCAGCCACAAAGACTTGGGAGTGGGCAGGATTTTTTTTGGGAATGCATTGGCAGCGTGTGGGTCGTGGGGTGCTTTGAGCGAGGCACTGGCAGTGAGGTGGGGTTGGGTTTTGGGGGTTGGTGGGAGCAGAACGTGGCCTGGTCCCACCTTCAGCAGAGGGGAAGAAGCTGCTTGGGTTTAATATCTGTTGCAAGGTGTAAATAAATTTCCCTTGCCCAGCAGTTCATCTGAATTTCCACCTCTTAGATTTGCAGTGAATGTTGAAGGGAATGTTGTCCTCTGCTGCTGCCTCCTCCCAGACATGTGCTCCTTTCTCCTCTACCTGCACCTTAATGAGCCCCTGTAAGAGAAACCGAGGGGAAACAATTCTTACATTTTCCCAGCTGGCTAATGATGCCTGGCAGAGAGAGATTCCTGGGGCTGGGAATGGCTGGAGCTGCTCCTGCAGGGACCCAATGGATGTGCAGCATGGAGGGGACACTGTGGGCTCTGGTGGGTTGTCCCAAAGCTCAGCTGTCCCTGGGTCGAGCAGGGGGGCACGAGGAGGTTTTGTTCCTAAATCCAGGTAACAACCTTCCCACAGCCCAGGCAGAGGGGCTGGGCTGGAGAATGAGCTGCCCTGGGAAGCACAGTCTCCTGCTGGAAACACCAGCACTGTCTGTGCCTGGTGCTTTGGTCTGGGAATTTGTGCTTCTGCAGGGCTGGGCTGGGGCCTCTGAACCACCTTTAAAAACAAAACAAAACCAAAAACCCAAAGTGTCCCAAGGCCTCAGAGGCATAAATAGAACAGAAATTTTGAAGGGATTTCCAGGGAACTTCTAAATAAAAGACTTCTCACTCTCCTCTCTGAGAATTCCCATCTCCCCTGGACAATTTCCTGCAGTTGTAGCTCTGCAGAGCTGCTGCTGTAAGATGTAAATGGATGCAATTTAGAGCTGGCAGGTGACAATTACATGGGGAAAAGTTCCTGTTTGTGCCGTTCCAGCCTCGGATGGAGGAGGCCTTTGCTGTTGGAGTTGCTGGGAGTCAGTTCTCACAGATATCCCATTGCCCTGGTGCTTTCCAGCCTCTGGTGTGGGGAGAGGAGATATTTTTGTTCACCTGAAAGGGCCTTGGCTGCAGCTGGTGTTCCTGAGCCCTGCTGCAGCTCGTGTCCCACTGTATTTCACATGGCAGTTATCTTTCCAGCCCTGTAGCCAGGCAGCACACAAGGAGCAGGAGTGCTTTGTCCTCTCCAGGTTGGCTTTCCCAGGCCAAGGTGCAGAGCAGGGCGAGGAGCTGTGACAAACCACTCCAGGAACACTGAGCCCTCCGCCCTTCCTGCTCCCGTCTCACGATGGCAACACCTTCCAAAAGTGCATTTTTAAAGGAGCTTTTGTAATTTGTTTGGTTCTGCAAGTGTGTCTGGGAATTCAGTGTGGCACACTGGGCTGCAGGGCTGTCCTGGCCCAGGGTCTGTCCCCCTGTCCCTGTGCTCAGGACAGAGCCACAGCTGCAGGAAGCTTTGTGTGGGCTTGGGGTGATGCTGTGGATGAAGAGCAGGAGAGCTGTTCCCTTCTAGGCTATTCCTTGCATATGAAACAAGCTGTGTCTGCAGCTGTAGGATCCAGTTTGGAGTTGGCCTCTTCTCCCAGGAAACAAGTGATAGGATGAGAGGAAACAGCCTCAGGCTGTGCCAGGGGAGGTTCAGGTTGGAAATCAGGAGGAATTTCTTCATGGAAAGGGTTGTCAGGCATTGGAAGGGTCTGCCCAGAGAGATGGCAGAGTTCTCATCCCTGGAGGTGTCCAAGGAAGGCCTGGATGTGGCACTGAGAGCTCTGGGCCGGTGACAAGGTTGGGATTGGGGGTGGGTTGGACTCAATGTTCTGGGAGGTCTTTCCAAGCTCAGTGATTCTGTGTGATTCCTTGCAGCACCTCTGTCACTCTCTGGGAAGGTGGCAGGAGCTTGCTGCAGCTGTCTCCACATTTGAGGGTGCTCAGCCATCCTGGTGTTAGCATCCAGGGCTTGGGAGGGGCTTTATCCCCACGGGAAGTGCCTTGTCTTTCCCCCACAGTGGAGATGTGTCTTTCCCCCTTTGAGATGTCTGACCTCCCTTCTCCTCTCCCAACAGACGGTCGATGATGAGGCGATGGCAGCATAAATGAAGATCAAGTAAGGAAGGCAGAACGATGCCCAAGGGTGGGTGTTCTAAAACACCACAGTCAGAAGATTTCTCTCTCAGCAACGACATGGTGGAGAAACAAACGGGGAAAAAGGTAAAGTGTTTGGGCCACCTGCCTTCCTCTGGGGATGCTGCTCTTTGAGCCTGGGGTCTTGGAGCCATGGCATTGTTTGACGTGGCAGGAGGTTGCCCTGGGCTCTTACCTGGGGATTTACATTGGTGTGTTGGTGCTCTGCAGGCTGATGGGTTTATCTGGGTTTGTTTCCCTGGGGCTGTAATCATTCCCAGGAAATGCTGTGCTCACCTGGACCCGAGTCAGCTGAGCAGCAGGGGATGCTTTGGAAGATTCCCTTTTGCAAGTTCTGTGTGTTTCTAGGGGTTTCTGCACTAAGCTGTGGAAGACCTAAGTGATGTGGTGATGGTGCAAGTGTCTGCTGGGTGAGGGAGGAGCTTCTCCCCCTCTGGATGGAAATCCAGGTCCTTGTCAGCACGACTGGTTTGGCTTCCCCCAGCAGCACAGCTGGACCAGGCTCAGCCCAGGAGTTGCTCTGCTGAAATTGCTGCTTCTGAGAGTTGATTTGAGGTGTTGTCTGTTTTTTGGCGTGGCTTAGGTGAAACTACTGAGATGAAATCTGAGTTTAAGGATAAATACCTTCACACTTCTCCTCTTCATCCCATTCTGCTCCAGGCATGAGCCCAGTCTGCTCTCATTCAGCTTTTTCCCCCTTCTCAGTATCAGACATTTCCAGTCAATAGCTGTGCAGAAAACTGTGCAAATGTTACCTTTAAATAAACATGAAAACCTACATCTACTGAATTCTGCTAAGGAGCAAATCTCATCCACTTCCCTTTCATCTCCTTGCTCCAGTTTCTCAGCATTCCCCTGGGAGTTTCTGCCGAGCCCCGGGAGCTGAAGCTGAGCACGGTGAGCCCCAGCTCCGTCACTTCCCCTGCAATCCCACCCCACTGGTGGCAGTAGCTCCTTGTATGACTGAGCTCATTCTACTGACAAAATGAGGAAAATACAAAATACCCAACAGGAAAACCCCGGGCAGGGTTTGGTTATGGAGCACCTTGGTGGTGCCCCATTCCCCTTTCTGTGTCACTGTGAGCATGGATTGGTGCAGGATTGCCGTGGGCACAGCATGGGGCTTCTGGGAGAGGGCAAAATCTGGGACTGGGGATGTTGGAGGGGGAAGAGCTGCCTGGTGGCACGGGGAAGATGCCAGCATTTCCCCTGGCAAAGGAGGCCGTGCCCGGCAGCGCAGGATATGTAAATACAGGCTGGGCAGCGCCGGGTAAGGAGCTTAGCGCTGGCGCAGGTGCTCGGGGAGGGAGAGGATCACTTGGAATATGAATCAGCTCCCATTTTATCCCATCCACTCGGGCGGCTTCCAGGCCGCCTTATTTACAGAGCGGGTTTGTGGAGCGGCGCGGGGCACGCCGGGAAGCGCGGTTATCCCGGCTGCTCAGTAACTGGGACACAATTCCTGCCTCCCGCGCAGAGGCGGGCGCTGCCGCCGAGGGACGCGGGTTCTGCTCCGCTCCTCTGGCTTCCGCAGCCGAGGAGAGGCTCACGGGCTCTCGTGTTCCAGGGCTGAGCCGAGCTCCAGCCCGAGTGGCTTTTGCCCTGTTTCTGGTTAATTCTGAGGCTGAGCTGGAGCAGTGACTCAGGGGAAAAGCACTTCGACCTCCTCCCTGCAGACGCTGTTGTACCTGCCTGTCAGCAGCCGCTGCCTCGCATTTATCTTCCCTTTGTCAACACCTTCAAAGGCCTGAGCTGGGACTTGGCTCAGCTTTCCTGGAGGCTGGAGAGGGAGGGCAGAGCTGGGGTTGGGCACAGGGGCTGCTGTGGGCACGGGGAGAAGGTGGCAGAGTGGTGCCAACCAAGTGTTTTACTCTGCATGTGACCTTAATATCAGTGGTTGATTTGGTATTAAACAGACTTAACGTGCCTGGGCTCTGCAGCTCTGGCAGATGGAAGGGGGTCCTGGTGCTGCAGTGGGCTGAGTACCACAGGGGACAGGGGGGCTGGCCTTCAGCTGAAGGAGGAGAGGTTTAGATGGGATATTGGGAAGAAATTCTTCCCTTTGAGATCCTGGCACAGGGTGCCCAAAGAAGCTGTGGCTGCCCCTGGATCCCTGAGAGTGTCCATGGCCAGCTTGGGCAGGGCTTGGAGCACCCTGGGCTAGTGGAAGGTGTCCCTGCCCATGGCAGGGGGTAGAACCAGATGAGTTTTGAGGTCCCTTCCCACGCAGACCATTCCAGGATTCTGTGATCACCCACTTTTGCACCTGAGTTCTGTGCTCAATCAGTAGCAGGCTCTCAGGGGAGCTGCCCTGTTCCAGAGGGCTCCTGCTTGGAGGAGGAGGCTGTGAGCTACTGCCTGGCAGTAGCAGAGCTCACTATAGGGGGAACTCCTGGCTCTCTGCTCCTCCACTGGAGGGACTTAGGGACTTGTGGGATGCAGCCCTGAGAGTGAAATGGATTAAAGAGCGTGTCTGAGGGCGTTGGATGCTGTTGGGAGCTGTTTCTCCCAGGGTTAGTGGAGCCCTTATAAGGCTGCACAAGCCTGCCCAGGGCGGGTGCTGGCAGCCCCCAGGCTCCTCCTGCTCCCTTCAGCCTGAAGGCTTTTGTAAAAATCTGCATGCCATATATGAGTAATTCTCCTTTCTGGTCTAGATCCACAGATCCCCGTAGCAGGAGGAGATTACTCATGACTTAGGCTGAGCAGAGCACCACAGCAAGGGTTATATCAGTTGTCAGAAGCATTTCCTGATGGGCCTGGCCTGCCTGCGTGGTTACACCATGTGCTCAGCACAGCCTTTGCCTCTTTATGGGGAAATGCTCCCTCTTGCATAGTCAAAAGTGCATTTTTGCTGCAGTGAGCACCAAGCAGAACAGCACTTAGCCTGTTTGCTTGTAGGAGCTGGCAGAGGTTAAAAAAAAAACTTGAGGTTTTTTCTCCTTCCCCTTCTCCCTTTTTCAGAAAAGGGAACATGGGCCTCATTTTTTGGTTCTTCATGAAATCTGCTGTGCTGCCAGGGCTTTTCAGACTGGATGAGTGAGTGCTGGGCTCTGTGTCCAGCACAGTCACCCACCAGGGTGTGAAACCTGCAGGGGTCTCTGGGTGACTGAGGAGATGACATTTCAGTGAAGTCAGCCTGTGCTCATCACTGGGTCATACTTCTCACAAACTTTGGTGCCTGAGGCTCACAGGACTGGGCCTTCAGCTCCAGTCACCTCCATGCTCCACTTGTTTTATTGCAGCATTGATAACAACACAAATTCAAACTTCGTGGGGTTTTGTGTGTGTGTCTGTTTTGTACTCTGGCTTGGGAAGGCTACAAGGGCCCAGATTTCAGGGAATTGTTTGGTTTTCACCACATCCAGTTGCTTTCTGTGTAAAACTGCACCCATTCCTTTTTGTAATGCTGGGTGGGAACCTTCTGGCCCCTCTCCCTTCCCTCTGGCAGAGCCAGGACAGACCCAGTGGTGCAGGGAAAGTCCCTGTGTGGCAGCATTTGCTTTTTGCAGCGTGGGTTGTTTGCCCACAGCAGGAGTCTGGCGTGGGCATCGCCCGGGGCACCGGCCTCGGAGCCCTCCTGGGCTTCTCCTCCCAGGCTGCCTGTGCTGGTTTTGTTCATTGCTGCCTAATTTTTACTGACATCACAACCTGAAACGCTTGGAGCTGGTTTTGGAGAACAAAGGGCTTTGGGGATTTCCATGGCTGGCAGTGCAAGTCTCTGCATAAGCACTGGGCTGCGAGTCAGGCTCTGTTGGAGCGAGGTGACGGGGCTGGAAATACAGATTTCTCTGCATGGCTTTGTAAGTTGTAGAATTGTGGGCTGGTTTGGGTTGGAAAGGACCTTAAAGCTCACCTCATCCTTTCCACTAGGTCAGGTTGCTCAGAGCCCCATCCAAATGACTCTGTCTTGCAGAAATCTGCATCAAAATCCCCCACATGGTGGTTTTTGCTCTGGGGACTGGCCTGTGGCCCGTTTGTGTGTCACAAGTGCCCTGAGCAGATTGGTATCAGGGTCTGTGCTGCTGATGGAGGAGCCCTCCCATCCCCACCCTGCAGCATCTCACTCTGGGTGGCTGCTGGGGCCAGCTCCTGGTGGGTTTGTGCTCCAACCACAGCAGCTGAGAGCGACTTGTGATGCATCTTTTCACTTTTGCAAGAGGAGCTCAAGGTGGGTTGTTACTCATACAGCAACTCTACTGCAAGTGTAATGTGGCAGGAGGGGATTTTTTCTGTTCTCGTGGCTGCTGACTGCCCTTAGCCAAAGCAGCTTTTGTTAACACCTGCAAAGGGGAACTTGTTGCTTCTGCTGAGCTCTTGGCTCTTCCCCATCCCCAAAGTCCCATCCCAGCTTTGGAGAGCCCCAGCTCTTACACAGGGCTGTTGATACAAGTTTCTCTGCAAGGACAGGGCCAGGCTGGATGGGGCTCTGAGCAGCCTGATGTGGTGGAAGGTGTCTCTGCCCATGGCAAAAAGGGTTGGGATGAGATGAGCTTTGAGGTCTCTTCCAACCCAAACCATTCCAGGATTTTGTGATTCTAATTTGGATTTGTTCCATTTGTGAAACCTGATTCCGATGAGTCTGAGCTTACTTTAAACATGAGAAGACCTAAAAATGAAACCAGGTTTTACTGGAGTAAAGGACGACATTCTTCAGTACAGAATTGGAAATAATTAGGGAAGTAAAGCTTAAAATAAGAAAAAGAAAACTTTCAGGAATTGGACTCTCCAGCTGCCTTGATGCTCCACCCACTGCTGCAGGCATCCCCAGCAGGTCACTGCTTTCCAGGGGAAGGCAAACTCTGGATCTTCCTTGCTCCAATTAGTAGAAAAGGTTATCGTTGTGCTACTGTAGGAATTAATCTTCAAAGTGCTGCCGCCCTTCCCTGGCTGCCTGGTGTTGAATTGTGCTGAGCTGAGGGGATCAGCAGCTCCCAGGGCTGGGTGGATGCAAAGGAAGCTCTGCCCCAGCGTGCCCGGCTCTGGGATTCACAGGGACCCTGCCAGGGCCATGCTGGGCTCACCCTCTGCTCCCTGGAGGGTTTTTCATAATGCCTCTACTCTGCCTCTCCTCCAACAGGGAGATTTTAGTAACGTGGCAATAACTGTGGCTTTAAACTGATAGAGGGGAGGTTTAGATGGGATATCAGGGAGAAATCCTTCCCTGTGAGAGTGCTGAGGCCCTGGCACAGGTGCCCTGGATCCCTGGCAGTGTCCAAGGCCAGGCTGGACAGGGTTTGGAGCAGCCTGGGACAGTGGAAGGTGTCCCTGCCCATGGCAGGGGTGGAATGATGAGAGCTTTAAGGTCCCTTCCAATGCAGGCGATGCCATGATTTAAGCTTCTAAAATGAGCTGCATTTTTACCAGTCCTGAGTGCACAGAGATCCCAGGCAGCATTAATCCAGCAGAAAACCTACCTGTGTGTCTAAGAGCATCCAGATGCTTCTTGAACCCTGACAGTCTTGATGCCCTGACTGCTTCACCCTGCGGGCACCTCACAGGCTCCTGAAGTGTTCAGAGCTGCCTTTTATTCAGGTAGATACAAGGAAAAGTTCAGGATGTGAATGGCCACTGTGGAAAAAGGTGCATTATTTATTTGGTGGCTTTTTTTTCAGGAAATATGCACATTTTATTGTATTCCTTTGATAAAATATTTCATAGAATCATAGAACTAGGACAGACCAGGGTACCTGCTCACAACACGACGTTGCTGGCAGGTGATGGAAGCTCCCTGGCCTCGCTGCCACCTCAGAGCAGCAGAAGTGGCATCATTTATTATTCCAAACTATTTTTGTTCACCTCAGAAGGCATAAGTCAAAAGCTGTTCAATGTGGAGGGTTTGAAGGAAATGCTGGAGTGTTTGTTTTGGCTGTGGGGCTCCGGGGCCGGTGCTCGGCGGCTGCTCTGGAGCAGGGCTGCCCTCGCTGGGGCTCCGAGCGTGCCTTGGCTGCCTCCCACCACCCAGCCCTGTCAGGCAGGTTTGTTTCTCTTGCTTTACCAAAAAAGGGATTCCCCAACCCATTTCCTTCATCCTGGCTGGAGGGCGGCCCCGGGGCTGTCACATCCTCCTGGGACGAGTCAGGGGCTCCTCTTCCTGCTGGGGGTGAAGTGTGGGATCCACACGGACACAGACAGGGAAGGAGGAGCACACGGTGACAGTGACACCTCAGTCCTGTGACTGCTGGCACTGGGGTCACCTGCCAGGGAGCTGCCAGGGCCAGACAGCAGAACTGTGTCTCTCTAAACAAGGGAATGCTCTTAGGTTGGCTCGTCTGAGCTTCTGGCGTGATTTCGTGTACTGAGGTTCTTGTATTTAATCTCACTCTGCCTCTAAAGCACAGAGTCTGGGTTTTGCTGGGTTGTTGAAATCAGATCTGTGACAAAGCCGCTTGTGCTGCCCTTGTTGTTCAGGCAGGGGCACAGTGGTCAGCCCAGAACTGCTCACTTAAAATAATCCTGTTCCTCACATACAAAAAACACAGGGCATGACCTCGCTGTGCATTCCCGGCACTCTGGACTCTGAGCTGGGAACCAGCTCTCCCTGGTCATGGGAAAAATCTCACCTGTCTCAGTATCTGTAACTTTTGCTTGCGATGTTCATTCAAAATCTCTCCCTGCTTTTGAGCAGTTTGCAGCATTTCTGCTTCACATTAAAATCCAAGCCAGCCCAAACAAGCAGGACTGATACAAAGCAGGAATGGATCATTCTTGTGCTGTGGTTGCATTTGGAAACCCTCAGATTCCCCCATCCCAGCCTACCTTCCCTCCGTGCCTGCAGCCAGGTGCATCCTCAGCTTTGTTTTTCACAGGAACTGGTTGGAATTTGGCACCACACAGCAGCCTTGATTGGCCTGGCTCTTCTCTGGTGGTGGCAGAGCTTTATATTTTGGTGGAGGCTGCGCTGGCAAACCCCGATGCTGGAAATCCACAGCAGAAAGGGAAGGGATGTTATATGAGGCCAGTGCAGAATTCAGGGAATCAGATGAGCACAGTCTGGAGAAGGTTCTTGTTGACCTTGGTGTCTTTTCTTTGCAGGATAAAGATAAAGTTTCTCTAACCAAGACTCCAAAGTTGGACCGGAGCGATGGCGGCAAAGAGGTGAAAGAGCGAGCGACCAAACGCAAGTTGCCTTTCACTGTCGGAACAAATGGAGATCAAAAAGACTCGGATACAGGTACAGGAATGCCACATTCCACCCTCAATCCCTGGCTGGTGGGGCTGGTGGGGATCCAGTGTCTAGCCAAGCCATATGGAAGTGTTGTAGCAAAGTCCCTGTATTTTTTAATTGAAGGAAGAGGCACATGGAAAGGGCTGGATAACTGCTCTGCTCCACATGTGCACGTCTCTTAGTGATGTTTTTAGGTAGACCAAGCTATGGCTGTGTGAGGAGGCTCCTTTCCTTCAGATTTTGCCTGTTCTCCTTGTTTCTGACTATCCCATTTCGGGAACTGTGGCTGGGACAAGCCATGGAGCAGGGCCTGCTTGTGAGAACTTGGAAGCCAAGGGAGTAAAGCTGAGTAGTCTGTAAAAGAAAATCAGCAAGTAGAATCTGGTCAAGCAGGTCAGTCTTGTAGCAGGAGAGTGGCTGGTGCATGAGGCTCCTGGATGGGCTGTTGGATTTGTTAGCAATTGGGAAGAGCTGTCACAAAGTTTTGGCACGGAGAAAATGTTGGTTGTTTGGTTGTAAGGGGCTGAGCTGTGGATTTCTGGTAAGGGGTTTGTGTGAGTCCTTGCTGTAGGAAATCTGCATTTGGAAGTAGTTCTGGTCAGGTAAAGCTCTGTGTAAAAAGATAAAACAGGCTAAAAATTGGGAATGTGCTTTAAAATGGTACAAGGGCTGTATTTGGTGGTGCTCTGTGGGGAGCCTGGGAGGTGGCCTGACGTGGGATGTGTCTCCTCTGGTTCAGGAGTCAGGAGGGGCCAGGAGTGCCACTGCAGCAGTGAGGGCTGTTCCATGGGCAGGACATGTGACATGTCCTGTGGCTGGCCCAGTGTTCCATGGGTTTGTGTTCCTGAGCTCCCTGTCTGGGGAGAAAGTTCCCAAACGTTCATTGATTCTCTCAAATATGTTGGCCATTTGCAAGGGTCTGGGTTGCTGTGGTGTCTCCCTTGGGGCGTCACCTTTGCAGGGTGGCTGGGGCCAGGCAAAGCTGATGAGCCAGAGCTGGAGCTGCTCCTTGTCAAGGGTGTTTGTGCCACGTTCAGTACTGGCCTGAGAGCTGAAGCCCACACTCACTGCAGGGCTGTCTGACCCTCGTGACAGCTGGAACGTCACGACAGGGATCTGCTTTTCCCAGGGCTCTGCTCTCTCTCTGGCTGCAGAGACGTTGGAAATGTTTGCACTGGCAGCAGGGAGAGGGAAACCAAATGCAGGGGAGAGCAGAGAGAGCTGCTGGGAGAGGCTGTGGCTGGGAGCAGCAGCCCATGAGAGCCCCCCTGCTCAGGGGCTCCCCCGTTACCCTGTGCTTTCCTCAGCCTCGTGACTCTTATCTCCGGACGTCTTCTCCTTCCTCTGCACAGCTCTTCCCCTTCCTCTGCACAGCTCATCCTTCCTGGGGAAGTGGGTGAGCTGAGGGGTAGCAGCAGCCCAGTTCTCCCCCCCAGAGGGGGTCATGGCACTCACAGAGCCATTGAAAGACAAACTGGGCTCTCACAAACTGTGGGAAGGTGTATGGGAGGTGCAGGCGAGTCTCAACCTGTTTGGTAGGGACTGGGGTGGAAGTGACTCTGGCTTGGAGGTCCTGCAGGGAGCTGCAGATCAGTGTGCACAGTCAGACTGGTGCTTAGCAGGAGCCTGTTTCTCTTCCCTGACATCCTTTACTCCAGGAATCAGATGCTGGAGATGGGAAGAGACTTGCTGGCACCTTGCTGTGCTCTTGCACCACCCCACTGTGACTGTGGGGTGTTTCAGTCCTGTCTGGTCCTTGGCCTGGCTCGAGGCAGAGGCAGGTACAGACGTGTTTGTGGGTGCTCAGGAGCTGCACGTTCTGGGGCTGGAGGGGTCCCCCCAAGTCTGTGCTGGTGCCATCAGTGGCACCTGGCTGAGGACACAGGTGTGACATGCAGGATAGGCTTTTGTCTGGAACAGAGGCTGCTGTGCACTCAGCCCGTGATCCTGCAGGAGGGGGAGGCTGTGCTGCTTGTTCTGCTCCTCAGCTTTGCTCCCAGCCCTCAGAGAAGCAGGATTGCACCATTGCTGCTGGCTGACCCCGGGTGGTTTATGTAACGTGGTCCTGCTTCCCAGGCTGTGTCCATGGGCTGCTGTGTGTGCATGAGGGGGTGTGCCAGGATGTTCCACAGCCATGTGGAATTCAGCTGTAAGGATGTGGGAGCGAGCAGAGCTCTCTCTTTGCCTTAGTGGGGTATTTTTCTCCTCTTCAAGTGTTTAAACAATAGCGTGGATCCTCATCCTGATGTGTTGCAGTGACTCATTTTCCTTAGCACGGTGTGTGTTGCTTTTTTCCCGGATGGTTCTGGCTCAGCCTTGACGTAGGTGCTCCATATGTGGGGTGAGAAACATCAGAGGTGGGTTTGTGTCCCGTGGAAGGGCAGCACAACCCACCCTGGCCAGGTGTGGGGCAGCAGCTGGTGCTGCAGGGTGGTTGAGGGGCAGATGGGATATTGGGAAGGAATTCCTTCCTGTGAGGGTGCTGAGGCCCTGGCACAGGGTGCCCAGAAAACCTATGGCTGCCCCATCCCTGGAAGTGTCCAAGGTCAGGTTAGATAAGGTTTGGAGCACCCTGGGATCCTGGAAGGTGTCCCCACCATAGCAGGGGGTGGGACAAGATGACCTTTAAGGTCCCTTCCCTCCTAAACCATTTCAGGAGTCTGTGGTGTGGGCTCCCAGAAGTGCAACTGGCCAGCACTGTGCTGAGCACATGGTTTGGGTAAGGTTGGTTCAGAGCTAAATCTTTCTAAATAATCTTTCTCGAAATGGTTTCTAGAGCAACAATTCTGGCTCTCGGGTTCCTCAGAGTTAACTGAATAAACTGTCTTTAGGGAGGAAAAAAGAATGGCATCGAGCCGTGATCCTCCAGACTGTGCATGTTACAGCTCCAGCACTGTGGGAGCAGCATCTCTGTGCCTCAGACTTCTCCTTCCTTCTCCTCCCCTCATGTGGCATCTCCCCACATCCACAGGCTCTGCCCAGAGCCTACGTGCTGCCTGGCAGCTGCCAAACCAGCACAGCCAGCTTTTCTCCCAGCGATTCCAGCAGCGCGCGGGGCTGCGCGCGGCTCCTCGGCCGGAGGGGGCTTCAGACCCAGCAGCCTTGGGTAACTGTGGTGTTAACAGCACACAGAGAGGGAGAAGGGAAGGGTCCTGCTGCCAAGGCACCTGGCAGGAGAGGTGGGCACGGGCGGCTGGCGCAGCGGTGCCGTGGCTGCGGCGCTGAGCCACGGCTGAGTCACGGCTGACTCAACGGCACCAGACTGCCAGCGTGGGGCCGAGCGCTCCCCACCTGCCTCGGGCTGTGGCGGGATGGATCCGCAGCAGCAGCTCCCTCTGTGCAGCGTGGGACAGGGAACGCTGCTGGAGAGCGGCCGGGAGCCGCACGGAGCGCAGAGTTCCATGTGCTCCTCCTGCGGATGGTTTCCTCGGCTGGATGTCACGCTGTCGCTCGAGCCCCTTGGCTTGAGGTGCAGCTGTGGTTTCCAGGGCTTTAGTCATCACCAGGGAGAGTTGGGGCTCAGTACAGAGCTCTGAGCATGCTGAGATAATTTTGGCCTCTGACAGCTCTGTCTGGGAGCTGGGAGGGCCTGAGCGAGGCTGGGTCAAAGCTGGTGGTCCCCAGCAGTGCTGGGGGCCCTGCTCTCCTTGGGGTCCCACTGCCTCCCTGGGTGCCCAACTCCCTCCCTGTGTGTTCCAGTTCCTCCCTGTGTGTCCATCTTCTTCCCTGAGTGCTCTTGAAGGAATAAGGGAGAGAGAAACCCTCACCAGCCTCTCCAAGCTGGTCTGTGCACGTCAACCTTTCCAGGCTTCGAGGGCTCTTCTGGTGCCCAGGGCTGATTCTGGGGACTTGTGGCCGGCCAGGGAGGTGCTGTGGTGGACGAGGGCCAGCGTGAATATGGTTGGCAGGAGCTGGCCTTGGAGCTTCAAACTCCTCTGTAATCCCCTGAGGTTGTTACGTGACGCTAATTAGTAGGTTAGAAAATGCTTGATGAATCAGCTGACCCAAACCATCCTCTCCCAGAGCCGGCTGCTGCTTGCCTAATGCTGGAGTGTTTGGAGCCACACGGCATGGGAACGGGCTCGTTAGTCCCAAGTCGGCAAGGCTGGTGAGGGAATCCGTGAGAAGCAAATTGCTGGCTTATTAAAAAAGGCATCTGCATCCCACAGTGGTGATTGTGCCCTTCCCTGTGCCTGGCTGTGCTCCGGTGTGTGCAGCTGGGGGCTCGGAGGGGCTGCGCTGCAGCGGGGCTTTCTTTGCCTGTGTCATTTCAATCCTTTTACTGAAATAGTAAGAAACTGTTCTCACCTAGCAACCAGGGAGAGAGTGAATGTCAGAGCTTCTCCCTTCCTAGCTGGGCTCCATAATGCCGGTACAGTGTGGAGAGCCTGGCACACACCAGCCTTCAGATCACCCTGAGAAACTCCCCGTGTGCAGCAGCCATCTGGGAAGGGCTGTGCAGAAAACCAGGTCGTTTTATGACGGGAGCTGCCATAAATCTCCCTCCTCCCCCCTCATCACCTCCTTAACATGCAGAGGGAGAGGTTGCAGTGTGCTGTGTCTCTGTGAACCAAAAATCTATCAATGATGGCTTTTTCCTTAATACAAGAGCTTTTATCAGCGCTGTCTGCAGAGTGTCCTGGCCCCAGCTCTGGGAGGGGAGGGCTGGCCAGAGCTTTCCTCCCCCATCCTCCCTCCTCCAGCTCTTTCTATTTCGTGGGAAATGAACGGTCTGGGCTTGAAAATTGGTCTTGCTCTGAATAATTCACTTTTAACATGGAGATTGTTGTTTGTGATGAAGCCTCTGAGTTCCTTTCACAGCATGTAGGGAGCCAGTGGCCACTCTGTGAAGGAGCTGCTATTACACATCAGGGCACAGCTGTGGGGTCTGGCCTACAGTGTAGGGAGAACACCTGGATTTGGACCACAGGCTGTCAAACAGCATTAAACCTCTCCAGTCAAATTATATTTTAAAATACTGCAGACAGTGGGGTCGGGCCCTGCAGATCCTCATCCTCAGGGAACCCAGCTGGGCTCTGGGGATGGTGGGCTCAGCTGCATACAATGACCTGATATGGTTATAAAGGGGCTTGTTCCTCCTGCTAGCACCTTTTCTCTGCTCATGACTCACAGCCAAGGTCTCCACCATCCTTTCCAGCAGTGTGGGATGAGGCTCTGGCTCTGCTCCCCCATCCTTCAGGTGGGAACGAGCTCCCCACTCTGTGGGCGCAGCTCAGGGTGCCTTCTGTCAAGGCAGACCTTACTTTTCCTCGTTTTCCTTTTTGCCACTGGGTTGATAAACCAGATCACCTCGTGGCCGTGCCCCTGGTCTGATGGCTCTGCAGTGTGCCCATGACCTCCTGATGCCAGTGTCCCCCCAGCCTGTTCCTCTGCATTCTAGGGGTCTCCTGCTCACCCTCCTCTGAGCTCTCCACCACCAGGTGTTTTGGCCTGTCCTGCTGCTCTCTCTTATTTGTCCACCTGTGCCATGCTGCTGCTTCCCATTCCACGCCGCTCCTGCCACCTGCAGCCTTCCCCTCAGCCTGCTTGTCCTTCCCTTCTGGAGCACCCCAGAGCCTCGGCGTGTGGTGGGACCGTGCTGCTCTCAGCCTTTCACCTCCTGAGCCACGGGCCCACGTTGCAGGTGCCCTGTGAGCCCGGGGCACATCCTCAGGCCTCGGGGCCGGGCTGGACCTGCCCTCCCCAGCTTTGAGCCGACACGCTCCAAACGTTTAATGCCCTCCAAGTTCTGCAGCAGGAATGAGTCACTCTTACGCAGGCTGGGCCGGGCTGGGGGGAGCACAGCCCGCCTGCTCTCCCGGGGGTGCAGTGCAGTCTCTGTTGCTGTCTGTGCCGCTCTAATTTATTCCTATTGATCTCCTGGCCGTGCCCGCCCGGCACGGCAGCGCTGGCAAAGCCGCTCTCACCGGTGAGCCGGTGCTCGGCGCGGCCGCAAGGCTCCCAGGCGCCGGGCACGAGCTGCTGCTTTGGGAATGGTGTTTTTCCTCAGGGTTCCACCTTCCGTGCGTGTGGTGTCATGCCGAGCAGCGGGAGCAGATGCTTTCTGCATTACGGGGCGTGCTGCGTGCGTGGGGAGCGAGGAGCCGCGGCTCCGGCGTCCCCGCCACCTGCCAGCGTCTCACCGCGCCTTGGAGAAACCTCGGAGAGGTTTTCCATCTCCGCCCTGCTCTCCTCCTGCCCCTCTCTGCTTCAGCTGCGGCTGGGTTCAGCCTGTGTCTGCATGCAGAGCCAGCCCAGCTGCACTGAATCCCTCTCAGTCTGCCCTGAGATCCCTATGGAGCTGCCGAGGCGCTTCCAGCAGCCCCGGATTTGCGCTCCTCATTGCAGCTCTGCCCAGAGTCTCATGTGGGCACGAGAACCACCTTCAAGCTGATGCCCAAACCCCTTTGTCCTGGGAATCTGCTCCTGCTCAGCCTCTCGGGCTCCGTGTGATGAGAGGCAGGAGCAGTTCCCGGCTCAGCTCCTGCTTTCCCCTTTAAGCCTGCGCACGCGGTTCCTGCTGGCGTCAGCGTGAGGGAAGAGCCGAGCAGGATCCCCGAATTAAACCAGGGCTGATGCTCGGGAGGTTTGCAGAAGGGCTGAAGCAATCAGCAAACAAGCTGCTTTAAAAATAGCTGCATGGAGGTGTGGCTCATCCCGGGCTCATGGAGCATCCGTGGGTTGCTGTGGTCTTCCTCCCTCTGGGATCTGTGTGCACGGTCCAGCCACCGCCGCTGCCCCCATTATCTCTGGGTTTTGCTTGCTGAAGGGGTTTTAGTGTCAAATAAGCTTTTTTTTCTGTCAGTCGAGCTGGGTAACACTGGGAGAGTTTCTCTCCAGTCGCTCCATGCTGCTGCAAGGTGTTCCAGAGGCACAGTTAGTTGGAGGCACAGGAGCAGCCTGCAGGAGCCGGCGAGCTGAGATCCCTGTGCAGGGACACCTTTAAATCTGCTGCAAATCTGATTCTGAGTAAAATCCTCTGGGCTGGAATAACACACGTGCAGCTCTGTGAGCCTGAGACCAGCCAGGGCTGGGAGAGCCAGCCCGGTGCCAGGCAGGGCTCCCACCCTGCTGAGGCTCAGGATGGGGAGTGGATGGATGGGAGCAGCTCTGTCTCCATCCACTGCTTGTGTTTCAGACCCAGTTAAGGATCTTGCTTATGTGGTCCCTCCACGTTGCCTGAGGATCGTGCCATGCAGGGAGCTGGGGGCTGCCACGCTGCCCACACCAGGGTGCCAGCCCTGGAGCCATAGAATCACAGAATCATGGAATGGTTTGGGTTGGAAGGGAGCTTAAAGCTCATCCCCACCCCTGCCATGAGCAGATGCACCTTCCACTGGATTTTTAGGGTAGGTTGTGACACCAGGTGTCTCCAGGTCCCATCCAGCTGGCCTTGAACCCATCCCAGTGGGAAGCAGGAGCCCGAGTCCTCGGCTGCCTCCCCATAGCGAGCGAGAACGCGGCAGCCACTTTCCAATTTATTTTTATCTTGTTGATCACATGCTTTGTAATGTTAAATGTTCTGTGGAGGAGGAAATTTCTGCAACTGCAGAATGAATAGGAGTTTTAGGGGGTTTCGGTTGAACTTGATAATCAATTTTTTGCAAATCCCAGGCTCGTGCTGACAACCTGCAGCAGCCAAGGGATATTAATGAAAATGTTCCCATTCTAATTGTGGCTCCGTACGTGCGGAGCAGCCCTGGGCATCGTGTACTCCAGGGACTCTGCTTGGTGGCACCAGCCAAGATGTGACCCCTCCAGCATCTTCATGGCTGGCTTTGGGGCACGGCTGGATGTGACCACGGCTGGGGGAAGCCAGGCCTGGCTGAGCAGGGTTTAAGCAGCTTGGAAAGTCTCAGGAGGAAGAGCAGGGAGGTGCTGCACACATGGGTCAGGTGTCCCTGTGTCCCCTGGCAGGACACACAACTCAGCAGTGTGGCTCCTGGAACCATCCTGGGAAAGTTGTCTTCCCGTAAGCACACTGGATTTAATTTTATTTTAAGCTATTAAAAACTGTCCTAGGATCTGATTTCATCTTCCAGCTCTGTTACAGCTGCCAGGATGACCAAAATGTGGTTTCAGAGTAGACTGGGATTCGTCTTCAATGCAGACATATTTCCAGGGCTTGTATTTCATAGAATTATGGAATGGTTTGGGAAGGACCTTAAGGCTCATCTCATTCCACCTCTGCCATGGGCAGGGATACCTTTGTTAGACCAGGGTGCACCAAGCCCTGTCCATCCTGACCTTGGACACTTCCAGGAATCCAGGGGCAGCCACAGCTGCTCTGGGCAATGAGCAGAGGGCTTTGAAGAGGGGTGGCTGTGCTCTCTGGTTGAGAGGTTCCCTGGAACAGTCATTATTTCTTAAATATACAGGATCCCAGGAGCAGGGGTGGATGGAAATCACCTGCTCCAGGTGGCCCTGAGCAGCAGAGGTTGGCAGCTCTGTGCCCAGAACAGGTTTCTGGAGCTGCTGTGCCTCAGCTGCAGGAACAGAACATCCCCACACGCTGCTGCCCTCGTCTGCCAGAGACCTTTCCTTGGCTGCAGTTTGGGGGGTGAAGGAAGGAGTCTGGGCTGTGGTGCACAGTCTGGTGGCCAAGTGTGGCCCTGTCCTTGGTGGTTCTGCCTGACCCACTGGACTTTGTGCAGAGACACTGCAGGCTCTGTCCTGTTGGGGCCTGCCAGGGACCCACATGGAGTGTGACACAGGGAGAGGCTGCAGGATTGTTTCTTTTCATTATGGTCTACTCAGGCAACTTCAGAGGAGCTGCGGCTGTCCCTGGATCCCTGGAAGTGTCCAAGGCCAGTTTGGATGGGGCTTGGAGCATCTGGGCTGGTGGAAGATGTCCCTACCCATGGGGGTGGGACTGGGTGAGCTTCAAGGTTCCTCCCCACCCAAACCATTCCATGGTTGTGTGACTGTGGTTTGGGGGTGTTTGCTCTTGGTCTCTCAGCAGGAGCTGCCTTTGCAGGATGATTTAGGATGATTTAGAAGACCAAGTGTGAGGCTGGGATTTGGGATGACAAACCAGGCACTTGTGGGGTTTATTCCTCCCATCCCCTCCCCTCCTGTTTGTTCAGGATTATTTTAGAGGGTTGCAGAAGACCTGAGGGCAGGTCGGTGCTCTGGGCCAGCTGGGAGCAGCAACTTTGGGAGGAGAGGACCAGCCTGGTGCTCCCCACACCTCTTTGGTTTGCAGCCTCCTTGCTTTGATGGTGATGATGATGCTGATGGGTGTGATGGCCACGTTTCTGAGCTGTCAGCCTGTGTCGTTCAGCTCTCCTGGTTGATGGTGTTGATGCTGTTCAGTGCCTCCAGCTGGGTCCATGCTGTGATGTTGTCACTCTGAGTAGGCTCCTCCAGGAACAGGATGGAGGCTCCAAAAGCAGGATGGGAGGTGCAGCATTGACTGTGGCTCCTTGAAGGATCCATTCCCTCTTCCCTGTGCTGCTCTTTGGTGGTGGAGGAGGAGTGAGGCATGTCCTGGCTGCACTCTCAGCACTGTGAGGCTGGGTGGCTGCTCCAGGTGCCACTGCAGGGATCCCTCAATCAGCACAGGGATCCCTCACTCAGCACAGGGATCCCTCACTCAGCACAGGGATCCATCCATCACCACAGGATCCCTCACTCAGCACAGGGATCCCTCAATCAGCACAGGGATCCCTCACTCAGCACAGGGATCCCTCACTCAGCACAGGGATCCCTCACTCAGCACAGGGATCCATCCATCACCACAGGATCCCTCACTCAGCACAGGGATCCCTCACTCAGCACAGGGATCCCTCACTCAGCACAGGGATCCCTCACTCAGCACAAGCTTTTTGGAGCTGTCAGTCCGTGCTCAGGCAGGATCATGGCTTTCAGCTCCAGTGCCACTCATGGCTGTGTCCCTGTGTCCTTGTCCCACAGAGAAGCAGGGTCCCGAGCGGAAGAGGATTAAAAAGGAGCCCGCCACCAGGAAGCCTGGCCTGCTCTTCGGGATGGGCCTGTCGGGGATCCGGGCAGGGTACCCGCTCTCCGAGCGCCAGCAGGTTGCTCTCCTCATGCAGATGACAGCAGAAGAGTCTGCAAACAGCCCAGGTGAGACTGGGGAGGGACTTTGTTCTGAGGGTGGGCAGGCAGGTGGGAGCTGCAGCGAGAGGCTCGGGAATGTCCGGAATTCCTGGCATCACCAGAGGTTCAGGTGCAGCAGCAGGGCTGAGCCTGGCATGGTGCAGAGGGGCTGGTTTGCTGCTCTGTGGGGTCTCAGTGTTCCCACAGGGCTCTGAAGGTGACTCCAGGTGTGGCACCACTGGGATCCACACATGGATCTGGCTGCCCTTCTTTTCCAGTGTCCCTTGGGTCCAGTCCAGGCCACCACCCAGCCTGCCCTGGCTGCTCAGCTGCAGCTTTGCTTCCATGGGAGCCTCCTCCACCTCATCTCTGTGTTTCCCACTGGCCTTTCAGGCTATCTCAGTAAAGGAGGATTGTGAATAAAGACAAAATATCATCCCCTGCAGGTTTTTTATGTTTCTCTCTTGGAAGGGGATAAGATGTGTAACCACCACAGCTCTAACTTGAGGTGTGGAGCAGCTGGAATGTGTTTACCACGGATTTTGTGTTCTAGTAATTTTTATCTGTTGAAAACGTGCCTCCCCCTGGTTTTTGGAGGCTCTGTGTTATCTGTGTACTCACATCCACATCCTACACACAACACTGCAGCTTTTAGCCAAAAAAACACCGATCTCGCTGCTTATGTTGCAGTTATTCGGGAAAACTAAAAGGGAAAAAGCTGCAGAGCATTCCAGTGTTCTCCCAGGAAATGCAGTCTCCTCCCCAGGCCGTCAGACCTCACATGTGCTTGGTAAAAGGCCGCTTCCCTCGGGAATTGAGGTTTGAGGGTGAGGAGCTGCATTGTCTGCTCCCGGATCACGGGATTGCCCACAGTGTTTGCCAGGACTGCAGCTCTCCAGTGGGTCTGGCAGCCCGAGATTCCCATCTCCGTGGGACACACACAGGCTGCTCTGTTCAATCCACTCCAGAGCTCGGGTTGCCTCTTGCTGCCTTGTGAATATTTTGGGAAGAGCTGAGACGAAACATGATGCACGAGCTCCCTCTAAGGGCTTAGGAATTCTGTGGAATGGCAGTCCCTGACACTGGTTCTCTCCTCCCTGCAGTTGACACAACACCAAAGCATCCCTCTCAGTCTACAGTTTGTCAGAAGGGAACTCCCAACTCTGCCTCCAAAACCAAAGATAAAGTAAATAAGAGAAACGAGCGAGGAGAGACTCGGCTGCATCGCGCTGCCATCCGCGGGGACGCCCGGCGCATCAAGGAGCTCATCATCGAGGGTGCAGATGTCAATGTGAAGGACTTTGCAGGTACACAGCCCAGGAATCCCAGCTTTCTTCCCACCTGGTTGCATGTTCCACCTCCGAGAATGACTCCCACCAGAAAAAGTAGTTTGTTTGTAACAGGGGGGTGCTCCTTGGAAAGAGGGGTTTTGCCAAAAATTGTGGTTTTGCTCTTTGAAGAGGAAAAAGTCTTCTTGCCCTTTATAAAAAAAAAAACCAAACAGAAAAACCAAACAACAACAAAAAGCCACATAAAAATATCCCCCAAAGTATCAGTTCCCAGGTTGTGCAGTCTGCTTGAGGTGGTGAAACTGGGCTGGGCAGGATCCAGAGAATCCCTGGAGCTGTTGTGGCTCCACACACCAAAACTGACCAGGCCACTCTGGACCATTTCCTTCTGCCCTTGCACAGGGTGCCGTGTTGGAAGTCTGGAGGGGAATTTGCAAAGGGAGGTGGGCTGGTTTAGCTCTATTTTGACTTAAAATAGAAGGAATTATGTGCACAGAAATACTGCTGAGAGTGGGTTTGTGAAGTCATTGCTCTGGAATCGGGGGACTGATACCTGTGAATTTTTGGGAGTTGTTTTTAAGGACTGAATGTGGGGGTGCTGCTGAGGGAGAGGGAATGTGAAGGGCAAGGTTAGGCTCTCACTAGGCACCCAAGTTGGAGGAGTTGTTGACCATCCTGACCCTCAGTTCAGGAGTAGTACCACCTCCTCCTCCTCTTCCTCCTCTTCCTTCTCTTCCTCCTTCTCCTCCTCTTCAGCAGTGCTGCCAAGCTCCTGCTTAGGGTGGTGGGATGAGATGGGAACAGCCCTGAGTCCTGCAGGGAGAAGGCAGCCATGGGATGCTGCTGAAGGGGTGATGAGGGTTCGGTGGGGCTGGATCAGCCTTCCTTCAGCACGTCCTAGAGCCTGACTTTGCTCTTTGCTGTTCTCTTCGCGTGATTTTGGGGCTATAAATAGACATGGCTGTTCCTCCACCCGTATGATTAATCCCAGTGCCAGACTGAAGTATCAGTTGTGATTAATTCCGGGCACAGGTGCCCCCTCCAAAGGCTCCAAGTGAAGGTAACGGAACGCGCTCCCACGGCGCTATCAGCAAAACACCGGAGCAGCCGCGCTGGGGAACTTCAAAACAGGCTCTGCTTAAAAATAGTCTGTTTGAACACGATAAAATATTTTGTTCTGTGCTCTTCAGAGATTTGTTTGAGAGCTGGAGCCACCGTTACTGTGGAGACGCTGCTGTTTGGTTCCTCCCCGAGCCCAGGCCGGCGTTCCTGTGTTTGGAGAGCACATGGAAAATCTGTGTGGGGGCTGTTTGAGCCCTGTCTGCAGTTCTGAGCTCAGGCTTAGTCTGAGGGGTTTCCCTTACAGAGGGGTTGGAACCTAAGGTCAAACGTAAAGGAGCTTAAGGGAAGGCTGGAGAGGGACATTTCACAGGACCATGGAGTGACAGAACAAGAGGGAATGGCCTTAAGGGCAGGGTTAGATGGGATATTAGGAAGAAATTCTTCCCTGTGAAGGTGGTGAGGCCCTGGCACAGGTTGCTCAGGTGAGCTGTGGCTGCCCCATTGCTGGAATCATTGAAGGCCAGATTGGAGGGGACTTGGAGCAGCCTGGGATAGTAGAAGGGAGTCCCTGCCCATGGCTGGGGGTGGGACTGGATGAGCTTAAAGATCTCTTCCAACCAAAATCATTTTGTGATGTTATAAAGGGTAATGGATTTATGACCTGCCTTTCACATGACATCAGCAATTCTCCTTATTTCCCATGTAAAACTTTCCATTTCCAGGGGCTGCGTCAGGTCTGGCTGTAGCACATGGTGTGACCAGAGGGAGAAGTGGGATCGATTCCACGACTGCCTGGCAGGAGTAGCAGGGCACAGCTGCAGGTTCCTTCCTGCTGCGCCGTGCGGATCAGGGCAAACACGGCCGGCACTGACCACACTGACCCTGCAGGCTTCCCCCACGTCACTGTGAAGGCAGTGTCCTGAGTGTCCCTGTCCTTTTGCAGGCTGGACGGCGCTGCACGAGGCCTGCAACCGCGGCTACTACGACGTGGCCAAGCAGCTGCTGGCGGCGGGCGCCGAGGTGAACACCAAGGGGCTGGACGACGACACCCCCCTGCACGACGCAGCCAACAACGGCCACTTCAAGGTCAGCTGCTGGGGTCACTGCTGCCCTTTAAAGGACTCTGTTGGAGACTTGTGCTTCCAGCAGCCCGCTGTGAAAACACAGAGGGTCTGGGTAGTTTTGTCTCGCTTCCCATGGAGCGGGCAGGAATTCGTGTTCAATGCCAGGTTGGGGCTCGGAGCAGCCGGGTTAGTGGAAGATGTCCTGCCCGTGGCAGGGATGGGCTTGAAGGCTCCTTCCAGCCTAAATTATTCCCTGATTGTGTGAATTTATGTGTCTTAGAGTTGTTGAGTGTTTTAGTTGGTGCTCCCCTGCACCAGGGTGAGCATTCTTCTGGAATTGGGACAGGAGCATGATTTTGTGCCTTGTTCTTCCCCCTTCTTTCCTGCCCAGGTTGGTTCTTACAATCACAGGATCATTAAGGTTGGAAAAGACCTCCACAATTATTCAACCCAGCCATTAACCTGATGCTGCCAGTGCACCACTAAACTCTGTCCCTAAATGTTTTTTGAGCACTTTCAGGGATGGTGATTCCACCACTTCCCTGGGAATGTTGCTTCTCTCTTATGCTAGTACCACAAGGCATGTCCTGAAGACACCACTCCTTTAGTTATGCATGAAAATCACACAAAAACCCCTGGAATCAAAACATTGTGAGCGTCCTCAAGACTCAGTTTCTCTTTCCAGGTGGTGAAATTGTTGTTGCATTATGGAGGGAATCCTCATCAAAGCAACAGGAAGGGTGAGACACCTTTGAAAGTAGCGAATTCTCCCACCATGGTGAACCTGCTCCTGGGGAAGACCACGTATCCCTCCAGTGAAGAGAGCTCCACAGGTGAGATTGGCCTTTCTGTGGCCATGGCAGTGACAGCTGTGGCCTGCAGCTAACCACAGAGGTCTTAAGAGGACAGTGAAGTTAGAGTCTTGTCAGATGCTGCTGTGGTCAGGAGCCCACCTGTAGTTATAACGCAAATTCAGACAACAAACCCACCAGGTTTAGCTTGGGGGGCTCTTTGCCCTGGAAGCCAGCATTGAGATTGCTTCCCTGGTGCAGTTGGGATGTAGGATTGTAGGCCATTTGCAGGTAAATGGATGTCTTACCTTAGGAAGGTGGGTAATTCCAGTGGAGAGGAGGAGGTTTGCATGCCTGCCCTGTGTTCCTGTCCTTCAGCTGTCCCAGCACTCGTGTTTCAGATTCTGCTTCCAGGCTGTCCCTGCTAGAGCCTCTTCCACCATTGTGGGACACTCTGCAGGTTTTAATTAGTGCAAATTAGAGTTTTCAGTCTTTGGGGAGCCTTGACCTACACTGTGTGCAGTCATAACCCTGTTCCAAAGTTCTCATGATACACCCAGGATGTTATTTTGAGGAACACCCCATGCAGGTTGGAGCTGGATGAGCTTCATTCCAAAAAGATCCCCCAGCCCCAACCATTCCAAGGTGTTGGCTGCCAGCTTGCAAGGGCTGACTGAGGCCAAAGGGCATCAGGGCTGCTTGCAGGGGTTGGTGTGTGCAGGAGACCGATGATATCCCCTCCCCAGAACCCTTGGCAGTCCTTAACACGCTGTTCTCTCTCTGCAGAGACCTCAGAAGAGGAGGACGCTCCTTCCTTCGCTCCCTCCAGCTCCGTTGATGGCAATAACACAGACTCAGAGTTTGAGAAGGGTTTGAAGCACAAGCCCAAGGCCCAGGAGCCCCCCAAAACCATCACCCCAGTGAAGGATGAGTATGAATTCGATGAGGACGATGAGCAGGACCGGGTCCCGCCGGTCGATGACAAACATTTGCTGAAAAAGGATTACAGGAAAGAGACTAAAGCAAACAGTTTCATTTCCATACCCAAAATGGAAGTGAAAACTTATACTAAAAATAACACAATTACACCAAAGAAAGCTGCCCACCGCATCCTGTCGGACAGCTCGGACGAGGAGGAGACCAGCGTGGCCGTGGGCACGGGGGAGAAGCTGCGCCTCTCCACCCACTCCATATTGCCCAGCAGCAAAATTCGGGAGCCCGCCAGCACCAAGGCGCCCAAGGAGAAAAGCAAAGTAAAAAAGAAGCGGAAGAAGGAGACAAAAAGCAAAGAGGTTCGGTTTGGCAAAAAAAATGACAAGTTTTGTTCCTCTGAATCAGAGAGTGAAAACGTGGAGAGTGAGGAGGATGATAGAGACTCTCTACAGAGCTCTAGCTGTGTAAAGGACTCAAGGCTAGTGCTAAAGGAATCCTCCTTGTTTAACTCTCTGTCTGCCTCATCGACCTCTTCACATGGGAGTTTAGCATCCCAGAAACATAATCCCAATCTTACAGAACAGCACTCCAAGCACTGGAGGACGGACAATTGGAAAACCATATCTTCTCCAGCTTGGTCAGATGTCAGTTCCCTATCGGACTCCACCAGGACGAGGCTGACGAGCGAGTCAGACTACTCGTCCGAGGACTCGAGCTTAGAGTCGCTAAAGCCAGTCAGGAAGAAACCAGAGCACAAAAAGAAAAACACCCCCCACAACACTGTTTCTGAGAAAAAGAATTCATTCCATAGCAATGTGGATGGAGCAATTCCAAAGCTGGACAAGGAGGGGAAGGTTGTTAAAAAGCATAAAACAAAACACAAACATAAAAACAAGGAGAAGGGACAGTGTCCCATCAGCCAAGACGTTAAAATAATCAAAACATTTTCTTTTGAGTTTGAGGACTCTAAACAAAAGCCTGAGAAAGGCTTGATAGTAGAGACAGAAAATCCAGTCGAAAACAAGTTGAAAGTGTTAAAGCACGATAGGGAACATGGTAAGAAAGAGGAAAAGCTCCCCAAAGGTAAAGCAGAGGAGAAGGAGTGGTTGTTTAAAGATGAGACTGGAAAATCCTCAAAAGAGGAGAAATCGTTAAGAAAAATCAAAGATGGTAGTAAAGACCTGAGCAAATCCTTCAGAGAAGGATTGAGTAAATCAGAAAAAGAGAAACCTGTCAAGGAGAAATCTCCCAAGGAGGAGAAGCCGAGAATACACAAGGAGGAGAGAAAGAAGAAGTCAAAGGACAAGCAGTCCAAATCTGAGAAGAAGAATGAGCTGAAGGAGGAGAAGGTTTCTAAACTAGAGAAAGAAAAATCCTTCAAAGAAGAGAAGGAAAAATGCAAAAAAGAAAAACTTTACAGGGAGGAGTCTGGGTTTGATGAGTTTAATAACAAAACTCAGTTTGCCGAAAGCGAGGACACGAAGTTCAGCCTTTCGGACGATCAGCAGGAGAGGTGGTTTTCAGACTTGTCCTCTGATTCATCCTTCGATTTCAAGGGCGAGGACAGCTGGGATTCTCCAATAACGGATTTCAGGGAGATTAAAAATGACACCGTGGCAAAACTAATCATAGAACCTGTGAAAGAGGAAATTAAAGACAAGAAAAAGGAAAATAAAATGAAAGAGAAGAAGGAATACAACGAGAAGCGGAGTGAAAAGGACACTTTCTTAAAGAAGAAGGAGAGGGATTACGTGGAGAAAAGCTCCGAGAAGAAAAAGGACCAAACAGACAGACACAAAGTTACTCCCAGTTATTTGCCTGAAAAGGATAAGAAAAGGAAGGATTCTGTGGAGACTGGCAAGGAGAGGAAAGAAAAAGACACAGGTGAAACCAACAAAGACAGAAAAGATTCCTCTGATGGCTCTAAAGAGCGAAAAGATCCCAAGACGAAGCAGGAGGAGCCCTATCGAGATGACTTCAAGGAGTATGGCTGTGAAACATTCTTCAAGGATAAGTCTGACCCTGAGTTCAGTGGGAAAACCCTGGAGAGTTGGGAGAGGCACCATTCTGGGAAGGAAAAGGAGAAGAAAGATGCTCCTGATAAAGAAAAAAAAGAAAAGGTGAAGCCAGAAAAATACAAGGAAAAATCCAAAGAAGTTGACAAGGAGAAAAATGAAAAAGCTGCTCCAGAGAAAATCCTGAAGGACAAAGAACTAGAGAAGAGCTTCAAAGAGAAGAAGGAAACTAAGGAGAAGTACAAGGATCTTCACAGCAAAGACAAGGAGCGGAAGAGTTCCTTCGACCAGGTGAAGGAGAAAAAAGAGAAAAACTTTTCCGCAGACAGAGACGATTTCTCCGAGAAGAAGGACGAGAAGAAAGGCAAGGAGAAGAGCTGGTACAGCATCGCTGACATCTTCACGGACGAGAGCGAGGACGAGAGGGACGATTACAGCCTGAGCGGGTTCAAGGTGGGCGACTCGGCCGGCAGCGAGGTGCATCGCCTGGACAGCCTGCAGGACAAGGACGAGGGCGCCGCGGCCGAGAAGGAGCCGTACCCCGACAAGCACCGCAAGTACTCGTCCGACCGGCAGCACTCGGAGAAGCAGAAGGATAAGGAGTCCAAGGAGAAGAAAAAGGACAAAGGGACATCGGAAGGGGGAAAGGAGAAGAAGGAGAAGAGTTCCTTTGAGAAACACAAAGAGAAGAAAGATAAAGACTCCAGTGAGAAGTATAAGGACAGGAAGGAAAGGATGTCCATAGATTCCACTCAGGAGAAGAAAAACAAGCAAAAGCTCCCAGATAAGGTTGAGAAGAAACACACCAGTGACGACAAGGTGAAAAGCAAACATAAGGAGAAGCCGGACAAGGAGCATTCCAAGGAGAAGAAGTCTTCAAAAGGAGGGGAGTCGGAGAAGAGCCTTCTGGAGAAACTGGAGGAGGAGGCTCTGAATGACTACAGGGATGACTCCAATGACAAAATCAGCGAGATCTCCTCTGACAGCTTCACGGACAGAGGGCAGGAGCCAGGACTCACCAGCCTCTTCGAGTCTTCTAATCTTTCTCTGACCGACGCCGCTGAAGAAAAGTTTAAGGACTCTCTCCCTTTACCCTGCCTTCAGGACAAACTCAAGGAGAAAGAGAGGCACCGACATTCCTCATCTTCCTCAAAGAAAAGTCACGAGAAGGAAAAAGCAAAGAAAGAGAAGACAGAGAAAAAGGAAAAATCAGAAGAATTCAAGGACTCCAGCAGCAGAAAGGATTCCACTCATTATGAAAAGGATTTCTCTGTGGATGGGGAGGCTTTTGGCTCTTCCTACAACATGAAGGCAGACGCTGATGAGGAACCGGAGAAGAGCATTGATTACTTATTTTCTGAAAAGAAGGATAAAAATGATTCTGAAAGAGAGCTGTCAAAGAAGGCGGAGAAGGAAAAGGCTTACGGTTCCAGCTCCATCAGCACAGCTAAAGAGAAAAAGAAGCGGGATAAACACAAGGAAAAATGGAAGGAGGAAAAGGAAAAGCACAGGGACAAACACACAGATGGTTTCTTCAAACATCACAAAGATGAGCCAAAGTCTACACTCAAAGATAAGGACGGGCCTCAAGTTACCACCTTTAAAGATAAATCCAAGGAGGACAACCTGAAATTCGGTGAAACCAAGCTGAAGGAGAAGCTTAAGGAGAGTCAAGACAAAGACAAGTCAGAGTCCATAAAAATAAGCAATGGGAATGAAAAAATAACCCTTTCCAAAGACAGCGGCAAGAAGGATGCCAGGCCGAGGGAGAAACTTCTGGGAGATGGTGATTTGATGATGACCAGCTTTGAGAGGATGCTGAGCCAGAAAGACCTGGAGATCGAGGAACGCCACAAAAGGCACAAGGAGAGAATGAAACAAATGGAGAAAATGCGGCACAGGTCCGGAGACCCCAAGTTAAAGGACAAGCTGAAAAGCTCGGAGGATGTGCGCAAGAGGAGCCTGGATCTGCCAGCCAAGAAGCCGCTAACGCTGGACACGCAGCTCAAGGACAAGAAACTCAAGGAGCTGGGTCCCCTGACTCCTATTCTGTCACCGGAAAACAAGGCACAGCCTGCTGTGGGGACAGACTCCAAGGACTGGATCACGGGTCCTCAGCTGAAGGAGATCCTCCCAGCATCTCCCAGGCCAGATCAGAACCGGCCCACGGGCGTCCCGACCCCGGCGTCCGTCGTGTCCTGCCCGAGCTACGAGGAGGTGATGCAGACGCCCAGGACTCCGTCGTGCAGCAACGAGGACTACACGGACCTGATGTTCGAGTGTGCGGACTCGCAGCACTCACTGCCCATCTCCACCATGTCCATGAACGCCTGCTCTCCTTCCTTCTTTGACAGATACACCAACGTTTCCAGCGGGCTCCCCGAGAACCCCAGCCAGACCCCGACCCGCACCATACCCTCCTCCAACCTCTACCGTTCCATCTCAGTGGATATCAGGAGGGCTCCCGAAGAGGAATTCAGCGTGGGAGATAAGTTTTTCAGACAGCAAAGTGTCCCAGCAACATCAAATTATGACTCTCCAGTGCAGCATTTAATGGAGGAGAAAGTTCCCCTTCCCTCTGTTCCTGCTGAGAAGTTCCAGTGTTTGTCTCCTGGGTATTACTCCCCGGATTATGGAGTTTCCTCACCCAAAGTGGAAGCTTTGCACTGCGCGCCGGGAGCCGTCAGCGGGGTGGCCCAGTCACCCGAAAGTGTCTTTTCTGGTTTACAAGCAAAATCCTCCCCTTCGCACAGGGATGAGCTGCTGGCTCCTTCAGTGGAAAGTGCTCTTCCCCCTGACATTGGCATGCCCTTGGACACCACAGAGGAGCAGCAAGCCACTGCCTCCATCATGCCACCAGAATCCACCTACCTTCCACCCATCGAAGAAAACCATTTTAGTTCGGGAATGCCCGAACAAAACAACATAGACTGGGATAACCCTCCCTCCCGAAACCCGGACACCGCCATTCCTCCCAGCCTGATGGGCAACCCCGCAGAGCACTCTGTCACCTGGTCCATGGGCTCGGAGCTTCTGATGAAATCTCCCCAGAGGTTTTCCGAGTCCCCCAAACCTCCGCTCTGTTCCCTAGAGCCAATTCATCCCACGCCAGTAGCCTTCATTCCCACAGAGACTTCCTACCCCGTTTCTCCCATCTCATATCCTCTGTCAGTGTCTGAGCCGAGGCTGGAGGAAGTCAAGGAGGATGCTGAGGAAGCAGTTCCAGGAGAAATTGCAAATGCTGAAGAGCAAGCTCCGTACATGTCCCCTACTAGGTTAGACACCTTCTTCAACAACTGCAAGCCTCTTCCAGAGGAAGCACCAGAGATCCCTCCAGAGCCCCCGTGTGTGCCAGCAGAACCTCAGGCCGAAGTTGTCACCGCACCAGAAAACGCCTATTTGGAAAACAACAACGCAGCCCCCGCGAATGCGGAGGAGGCGGTGACGTGGCCCGACCCCTTCACCAACACCGAGGATGAATTGGACCTTGGCCCCTTCTCGCTCCCAGAGCTGCCACTCCAGCCTAAGGACGTTGCAGAGACGGAGATGACCGAGGCAGAAGCGGTGGAGGAAAGCCCAGCAGCAGCTTCGGAACCGAGCGCCGGGATCATCAAAGCCGGCGCGTCCGTGATAGCGTCCGGTGAGCCGGAGGAGCCGCCGGCCAGCCAGGCAGCAGCCACCCTGCCCACGGACACAGAGCCACCAGCAGAGGAGCACAAACCAGAAGTGGCCGCACAAGAAGCGGCCTCGGAAGCGCTGAACGCAGCCGAGGAGAAGGCAGCGGAGGACTCGGAAGCGCAGGTTTTCCAGCAGGCCCCGTCCGAGCCCGCGCAGGCGGAGAGCAAAGAGGTGGAGGCTGTGCACGAGGAGCCGTCGGCAGCTGGTGGGGTGGCAGAGGGCAGCTCCCAGCCCTGTCCTGTGCCCGCGGCCGGCTCCGAGGCCGGCGTTCCACAGGACGGTGCCGCGGCCCGTGGTGGGAGCCAGGCCCCGCCACCCCAGGCGGACGCGCCTCCTGGCAATGCTCAAGCAGAAATTGTTGAACCAGTACAAAAACCAGTAGCAGAAGCTCCCAAACCACCCAAAATAGAAGAGATTCCTCAGCGGATTACCAGGAACCGGGCTCAGATGCTGGCCAACCAAAACAAGCAGAACGCCGCCGCATCCGAGAAGGAATTTCCTCCCGTCTCTGCGCCCGTCACGCGTGCCAAAGGCCGCGTCACGGAGGAGGACGATTCCCAGGCTCAGCACCCGCGGAAGCGCCGCTTCCAGCGCTCCAACCAGCAGCTGCAGCAGCAGATCAACACGTCCACCCAGCAGACGAAGGAGATGATCCAGCAGACACTGGCAGCTATCGTCGATGCCATCAAACTGGACGACATCGAACCCTACCACAGCGACAGGTCCAACCCCTACTTCGAGTACCTCCAGATCAGGAAGAAGATTGAGGAGAAGCGGAAAATCCTGTGCTACATTACTCCCCAAGCTCCTCAGTGCTACGCTGAGTATGTCACCTACACAGGCTCCTACCTGTTGGATGGCAAACCCCTAAGCAAGCTCCATATTCCAGTGGTGAGTCACCTTGTCTCTTTAGCCTGTCCTTAGGAACTTTCCCCCCCTCACTGTTACAGACACATCCAAGCTGTCCCCTGTGCCCTGTGACCACCTCGTAATGCCTATGTGCTCCCACCTGCCTTTAGAATATGACACCAAACCTGAGCCTGGTGAGTGCCTGGCTGTGTGATAAATGCAGCCCCTGAGTTGCTGCATTTTTGCAGAGAAGACCTTGGGCTGTATGAGGGACCTGAGGTTTGGTCAGGCTTTAGAGCAAAGTTTCTAAGAATCCACTGGATTTGAGGCTGGAAGGTAAAACTGCTCTTGCAGCAGTGTAGTAACAGGATAATGAACCTGGAACATGGGTGAAAGATGGCTCAACTCCTGCCATCATTCTTCCAAGCTCTGCTCCATGACTTGGCACTGGGATCAGCATTTCACTGCTGTGTGCTGCAAGAGCAGCCTCGATAATAAAAATGCATCAATAAACTTGGTGCTGCAGGTGGTAAATCTGGGATCCAGGCTGCAGGAGGAGCGTGACCAAGCTCCACTCCTTGCTGCACACCCTGCCCTGCAGCACGAGGGCGGGTCAGGCTCTGCTTCTTCTTGCCGAGTCCTCACCCTCACTGAGTGAGCACTGGGCAGGACCTTATCCTTGGCAGAGCTTCTCCACCGTCTCCATAGGCACCCCATAGGATGTCCCTGCTCCCTCTGTGGCCAGCACTCATTCTGGGGGGCAGGCAGCCCCCGGGCTGTGCCCCACAGAGGCCCTGCTCTCACCCTGCCTGTGCCCGCAGATCGCGCCGCCGCCGTCGCTGGCGGAGCCGCTCAAGGAGCTCTTCAAGCAGCAGGAGGCCGTGCGGGGGAAGCTGCGGCTGCAGCACAGCATCGAGCGGGTAAGGGGGCAGCTGGGGAGCGGGGCCTGGATTTCCCCTCCTGGCGAGGCTCAGGCTGCCATTCTCACTGCTCTGCTCTTCCTCAGGAGAAGCTCATCGTCTCCTGCGAGCAGGAGATCCTGAGGGTGCACTGCCGGGCAGCCAGGACCATTGCCAACCAGGCCGTGCCCTTCAGTGCCTGCACCATGCTGCTGGACTCCGAGGTGTACAACATGCCTCTGGAAAATCAGGTCAGTGCTTGGCTCAGGGGTGAGGAAGTGTCTCAGGGGCTCTGCAAGGCCCTGAGGGAGGTGGGCTTTTCTGGAGGGATGGAGGGAAGGATGGAGGCAGGAGTTAGCAATGCTCTTCTTGCTCAGGTCACCGACCACGGCACACAGGTGCAGGATGTCACCTCCCCCAGAGGGCAGGGTTAGATGGGATATTGGGAAGGAATTGTTCCCAGTGAGGGTGGGCAGGCCCTGGCACAGGGTGCCCAGAGAAGCTGTGGCTGCTCCATCTTTGGAAATGTCCAAGACCAGGTTGGATGCATTTTGGAGCAACCTGGGATATAGTGGAAGGTGTCCCATGGCAGGGGGTGGGATGAGATGGGCTTTAAAGTCCCTCCCAATCCAGTTCTCTGACTTGGAACATCATTTGCCTAATCTGTGCTGGGGAAGGAAATAGATCCAGGAATGTGGAACACATGGAGTTCATGTCTGTTAGAAGCAGAGATGGCTCAGCTTTTTCAGTGCGTCTTGGGACCCTCCATCCTTTTTGGTAAGGATCATCCGCACACTGTCAAGGTTTCCTTTACTACATTCTGGGGTGTCTTTTTCTGTGGAAGGAAGGGAAGAAACACTGCTGCATTGCAGGAGGGATCCTGGGCAGGGACAGGATCCTGGGATTTATTAGCGAGCTGTGTATTGATCCAGGAGCTCTGATTTATCCGTCAGCATTTCCCAGCCCAGTGTCTGCTGCTGCTGTCCTGGCGTGAGCTGAAGGAGTCAGAGAGGTGCAGGTGCTGTGATGGGCTGTGATTCCCTGCAAAGCAAGGAGAAACAGGGAGTATGTGCACATGGGTGCATCCCCACCTGAGGCTGAATCCCTGGAAAGGGCTGCAGGAGCAGCTGGCAGCAGTGATGTCCATCCTCCCTCCCTGCAGGCACCGCAGTTCTGAGGAGTGTGTGCCCCAGGGGGGGCTTGAATATGGCCTGTGAGACCTGGAACTGCATAAAGTACAAAACTAACCCTGTGTCCCTCCCTTTGCTGTCCCGTCCTTAGGGAGATGAAAACAAATCGGTCAGAGACCGTTTCAACGCACGACAGTTCATTTCCTGGCTGCAGGACGTGGATGACAAGTACGACCGGATGAAGGTGAGAGCTGTGGGAGTCCCGTGCTCCAGGCCGGGGCATTCCAGGAGGGCTCTGCCTGTGGCTGGAGCCTGGGAGCTGCCTTAGTGGTTTCCAGCACAGAGTGGGTGTCCAGAGATTGTCAGGGCAGTGTTCTGCGGGAGTGGATGCTCTGGAGTGCTGACAAGGCTTTCAAACCCAAACTTTGGGGTTTGCCTCGGCTCCTGCTGGAGCTGGGCTCAGCAGACACTCCAAATCCAGGTGTCCTGTGTGTGGCATCCCTTGCTGCATTTAACGCCGTGCCCACGGTGGCTGCATGTCCCCTGCCTTTGCTTGCCTCTCAGCCCTCATGTCCCACCGTTGTTCCCCAATCCAGACGTGCCTGCTCATGCGACAGCAACACGAAGCAGCTGCCCTGAACGCGGTGCAGAGGATGGAGTGGCAGCTGAAGGTGCAGGAGCTGGACCCCGCGGGGCACAAATCCCTGTGCGTGAACGAGGTGCCCTCGTTCTATGTGCCAATGGTCGACGTGAACGATGACTTTGTGCTCTTGCCGGCATGACAGTTCCAGCCCAGGAGACATCACTGAACACTGGCAAGGACGGGAGCGCTCCGAGGTCGGGCGGTCGAGCTCACATTCACCCTTAACCGCTTGCTGATGAATCCCTGGTCAGAGGAGGAGGAAGCAGCTATCGGCAGAAAACAAAACAATAAGAAAAAAATAATTGCACTTTCTTCACGACGTGTCCCTCGCTTCCGG
>WEIU01004663.1:149166-202915 GCA_013389925.1 Aegithalos caudatus
CCGCAGCACGGCAGGGACCCCCAGCCCCCCCGCTGTCCCTGCACTGACACCCCGGCCCCTGCAAACCGGGGCTCCCGCTGCGCTGCAGGGATTTGGGGTCCCACAGATGCTGCGTCCAAGCAGGACCATCCCAGGATGAGAGCTTCCCCTGCTGCTCTGGGTGCTGGGAGGGTTTTTGGATTTTTGGAGGGTTTCCCCCTCTCAGCTGACACCCTGTGACCTGCCCAGCAGTGTCACAGCTGTTGGGACCAGTTGTACCCCCCCGTGTGTGCTGGGACCAGTCACGGCTCTAACGTGGGGGGCAGCTGGACCTGTCATGACCTCAGTGTGACACCCATCATGTCCCTGACGTGTGGTGCAGTGACCCCAGTGCAGCGACCGGGTTGTCAGGGCAGTGCCCAGGAGGGCAGAGGGAGCAGCTGGGAGTGCAGAGGTGCCACACGCCGGCGCAGCCCCATAAACCACCGGAGCTTGGATTTTATATGGCAATAAAAGATAATGTCGGCTATAAAGTGCTAGAGCAGGTCCTGGCGTGCCGAGCTGGGGGGGGACGGAGGGGTGGGCAGCCCCCAGCTCCCCGGGGACACCGCAGCAGGGCAAAACCTCCTCGGGGGGAGTGGGTCCCCAGCTGGCCCGGGGTTGGGGACACCCCCAGCGCTGTCACGGCTGAGGTTACGGTCAATGCATTAAAGCTGCTGCTTTGGGTTGTTGTTGTTGTTTTAATGGTTTTATTGGGTGATGCTGGGCTGGGCCTGGCAGGCCCTAATGAAGGAGATTGATGGCTTAATCGCCTGCAGCCATTACGGGGTAATTGAATGGTTGTGTACATATGATCCGAGCGTCGATGCCGATGTGGCTGGCAAGAGAAGTGCCTGGAGCTGGGGGGGGACACACAGAGCCCCCCCTGCACCCCGAGGGAGGCAGCATGGGGGGAGCAGAGCCCACGGCCTTGGCACCCCCATCCACCCCAGGGTCCCGGCTGTGTTGGTGTTCCTGGAGGTCTCCAGGTTCATTCAGGGGCATCCCACCCCATCTCCATCCAGCTCAGCACCCAACCAGGGCACTGTGACCAGGGGCTTTAATGAGGCTTTTAATTAGCAGGTCGTACCCAGAGGGATGAACAGAGGTGTGAATGGGGGTGGGAGCATGAGGGTCCAGCACGGATGGCAGCCCCAAACCAGGGCTCACCCCTGACCACCCTCCCTGCGGGAATTCCCGAGGAGCAAACCTGGCAGAGGCCCAGGCAGGTCCCTGCGCCGAGGTGTGAGTCAAGCTACTCATTTTGTGTGTGACAACCAGGTGTTTTACAGTATTTGCTACCTGTGATCATCCATCAAAGCAATCGATAGCGTTCCTGCAGAGTTTTATTAATGATCTTGTCACCGGGCTGGTGCGGGGTGCCCGGGGTTGTCGAGAATGATAGATCATTAAGAGCTTTTGCTGCTATTTATTCTCCAGTGACCTTGTCTCTCTCCATTGTTGCTTGCTTAAGAGTTATGAATGCGAGACATGATAATTTGATATTGATCTATTTGGTAAGTTAAAAAATTTACTGCATGGTTGATGTTTTAACAAAGGATCTGCTCAGGCCCTCCCGCTGGTGCTCGGCTGCACAGGTGTGTCCCTGTGCCTGTGGCACACACAGAGGTGGCTGGGGAGCTCTGGGTGTCCCTCCTGTCCCCACCACAATTCCTTTTGAGCCTGAGGTACCGAAATCCGGGAGATGCTGCTGTGGACAGGGTGGGGTGGGGTGGAGAAAGCCTCTCCCCATCCATATTCCCTTCCCCTTTTTCCCAGCCCCATTCTCATCTCCCTGCCTGCTCTGCCCAGCACCGTGTGCTTGTCATGGTCCCCTCCATGTTCTCCACAGGTCCTCTCAGATTTTTGGAGCTCTAGTGACCCTAACAAAGGAATCCCTATAATTACATGTGTTCCTTGTTCCTCCTGCCCTTCCTGGTGCTTCCAGAGCCCCATCACTGCTGGGAAAAGCTGGAGCTCCCTGTTCCACCCTCTGCACTGGGCAGGGTCAGACCAGACCCCCTCTGGCTGGGGGCTCACAAAACACGGGATCTGTCCCCCACGGCATTATTGACCCCTGGGGCTGGCAGCTCATGTGTGGAGTCAAACAGGGCCAAACTTCCATGTATAAAGGTGGGATTTATCAATATGCACTGGCATCACTTACTGCTGACAGATGCACTGGATAACACAGTATTTATATGTGGTTTTGGATTTATTCTTTATTTCTGCTGAGAAATCATTCCCTGTGAGGGTGGGCAGGCCCTGGCACAGGGTGCCCAGAGAAGCTGTGGCTGCCCCTGGATCCCTGGAAATGCCCAAGGCCAGGCTGGACAGGACTTAGAAGGCGTCCCTGCCCATGGCAGGGGGTGGGACTGGATGAGCTTTAAGGTCCCTTCCAACCCAAACCATTCTGGGATTCTGTGATTCCTGCAAAGGGCTCCCACACAAGGAAACCCTAACTGCAGCTCTGGCTCAGCTCAGCCAGGCAGGAAAAATCCTACTTTTATTGGACATTTTTCAAGGACTAGGCTGCAGTGGGCCGTGGATCAGGGCCAAGGCCCCCAGCTGGGCACTAGGCTGGGTAAAAGCGTTTCAGAAGGTCCTTCTTGTTGACTTTGCCCATCTGGTTCCGTGGGATCTCCTCCACCACGATCAGCTCTGTCGGGATGGTGTAGGGAGCCATGATGTCCCTGGAACACCAAATTGCAGCTGTCACAGCAGGGCAGCACCGGCTGAGCCTTCCCGGGAGCACTCACAGCCCTGACCAGCCCCACCTGGGACCCCCACCCACATCCCACCATTTAAGGAGCCCATTTAAGCTCAGCCCCTCGGGAGATGCCTGGTGGGAGCTTTGCTCCCAGCCTGTCTCTGCAGGGAGCAGCTCATCCCTGGGGACTCCTCAGCTGGGATCAGGAGCCTCCCCGAGGGCAGGGACAGCAGCAGCGGTGCGAGGAACGCCCCAGGCGCTCCCGGTGCCGGGGACTTGTCAGCGATGGCAGCCCCGAGCATCATCCCGCGCCCTTTGCGGGGCTCTCCTGCCTCCTGCTGCCCGTGTGTCGCTGTCACGGCCCCTGGCCCTGCCTCTACCGCGGGATGCCGATCTGCCGAGCCCCGGGAGGCCCGGCCGCCCTCCTCCCCCCGCCGCCACCAGCGCCCGGCCAGATGGAGCCGCTAACTCGGGATGGCGCCTGTCGCCGGGAAGCACCGTGGAAGGCGAAAGCCGCAAAATGAATCACTCTGAAGAGGGACATGTGTCTCCTGCCAGGGAGTGCGAGAACGGGGGCCAAGTGAACCTAAGTGACATAAAAAATAAACGGGAGAGACAGGGCGAGAGGGAGCCGCGCTGGGCAGGGAGGGAGCACAGCCGGAGCCTCCGGGGGTTTGCGTTCAAGGGCACAAGAGCACAGAGCTGTCACAGAGCTGGGGACAGCGATGGGAACAGACGTGCAGGGACACTCCGGGAGGGGGGCACGCAGGGGAGTGCAGGGGGGGCTGAGCAAAGCTCCCTGCCTGGTACCAGGGACACCCAGAACAGCCTGGGGGATTCCCAAAGCCACAGGTGGGGGTGAAGGGATCTCCTGGCTGGGTCACCAATGTCCCTGGCACGAGATTTAGGGATGAGCAGCCACCTAAAGCAGAGTGAGCATCTCTCCTATGAGGAAAAGCTGAGACAGCTGGGCTTGTTCAGATGGGAAAGAGGAGACCTTTTTATAGGGCCTGGAGTGCTTGGACACGGGGGAATGGCTTCAAACTGCCAGAGGGCAGGGATGGATGGGATATTGGGAAGAAATTCTTCCTTGTGAGGGTGGGCAGGCCCTGGCACGGAGTGCCCAGAGAAGCTGTGGCTGCCCCTGGATCCCTGGAAGTGTCCAAGGCCAGGTTGGACAGGGAAGGTACAAGGGCTGGCACTGAGCGAGCCTTCAGATCCCTTCCCACCAAAACAATTCCTCTGTGATGCCATGACACATCCCTGACGAGGACACTGCTGGCTTTGAGCCTGCTCTCCCTGTGTCCCTCCCAGGGGTTTTACCTGGCCCATTCCCTCAGGTCCCTCACGGAGAGCACGTGTCCCTGGCGCAGCTTGACCACGGCGCTGAGCCGCTGTCCCCACACGGCGTCCGGGGGCCCGATCACCGCCACGTCTGCAGGGACAACGGGGCTGCCTCAGGGACTGAGCACTGCTGGGCCCAGCTGGCACAACAGGCCTCCAGGGGTGAGCAGGAAAATGCCACGGGATGCCAGCACGGGAAAACACCGTGGGCTTCTGTGCTGACACAAGGACAGAGATTTTTGGCATGGAAAGGGTCCATGGTTTGAGAATTTGGAGTCAAGGGGGAGGGAGGTGATGTAAGGAGTGGTGTGGAGCTGGGGGCACCACTTCTGACCCCTTGGGCAGGGCAGATTTAATTACAGCCTCATTTCCAAAACCAGACAGGAGCTGCTGCTGGCTCAGCTCCAGCCCTGGGAGAGCAGGAACTGTGGGATTTAAACATCCCCTTGTGTCAGGGAGCTCCAGGCAGCAGCCCCTGGGGAGCCAGGGCTGCCCCAGAGCAGTCCCCAGGCTGTGTCCCTGTCTCTGGGCAGGGCCAGGGGGGCACAGACCTGTGATGTGGGGGTGTGTGAGGAGGTGACGCTCCACCTCCAGCGCGCTGATTTTAAACCCCCCGTTCTTGATGATGTCCACGGAGGTGCGGCCCTTGATCCAGTACACTCCATCCTTGTACGCTGCTGTGTCTCCTGGAAAACAAACAGCTCCATCAGAGGCTGCTCCCGAGGTCCCCCTCTGCCTTTCCTGGCATGTGGATGTGGTGCTGCAGGGGGAATGGCTTCCCACTGCTGTAAGGCAGGCTTGGATGGGATATGGGGAAGGAATCCTTCCCTGTCAGGGTGGGGAGGCATGGGCTGTCCAGAGAAGCTGTGGCTGCCCCATCCTTGGAAGTGTCCAAGGTTCCAAGGTCAGGTTGGCTTGGAGCTACCTGGAATAGGGGAAGGTGGGGAAAAAAAAAAAAAAAAAGGTGGGGAGTAACACTGGGAAAATGAGCCTGTCCTGAGCAAGATGTTTGGTCCAACCTGTCCTTCCCACAGCTGTGATCCCATAACCAGCCCAGGCACCACAGGATGTGCCAGCAGTGATGCAGTTTTCACACCCCATTTCCAGCTCACCTCTGGCACTGTGGAGTTTGCATGTGGTGCAGCAAAGGCCCAGAGATTTATGCTGTCAGGGCAAGGAAACATCAGAATCAGCCCTGAAAATCCAGGCTGTTCCCCAGAAGAGCTGTGTCCCTGCTCAGCTGGCACCTGCCAAAATCCTGAGCAGCTCAGCTCAGCCAGGGAATGATTAATTGCTCCTGTATTTGCCTGCCCCTTGGCACTCCACGGATGTTAAAGCCTGTCTGGAATATTCAGAAGTCAGGGGAAAGTTTGAAACTGGGGCTCTCTGGGTGTTTGGCTGGGGGAAGGAAGTGGTGGCTGCTGTGATGAACTTCTGCACCCGGGTCCTGTGGTGTGTGACTGACACACGATGGGACAGGGGACACAAATTAAACGGTGGCACTGGCAGAGCCAGGAGCAGGAGCTGCTTATTCACACAGAGAAGATGGGGAGAGCAGAGAGAATTCAGCCCTGGTTCAGTGGCACACAGTTCCCATTCGTGCTTTGGGATGTCAGTACAGGAGAACAGGCACATTTGCTTTTCCTCTGCCCTGATGGGGTGAATGATCCCTGGACAGTTCTGCTCTCTGCTCCCCTCCCATCCCTGTGCTCCCCACAAACGCCATCGCTGCTTCCCACATGGATCCATCCACTCCACTGGCAGCACAGCTCAGTGAGGGGATGTGTCACATTATTATTGTGACTATTGTGAGCTCCTGGGACCAGCTCTGTAATTCCCCCCGTCTCTTCCTTTTCATCTCCTCTCCAGCATCAGGCCCTGGCTGTCACTTCCCACACTGACAGCCCTGAGTGCTCTGGGGGATGCCATCCACTGAGGACAGCCCTGTTACCCTCTGCCCTGCACCATCTGCTTCCAGCCCAGCACATCAGGCAGCCTGTGCAGTGGCACATCCAGCATTCCCTGCTTCCCGAGCCAGGGGGGAATTCCCAGAGCAGTTAAAAGGATGCTGAGTTTGCTCAGTGCCTGTCCCCAGCAGTGCTGAGTGTCACTTCCAAAGCGGTGCTGCCCTGAGAGCAGCAAGGACTGTGCCTGTGTTCCTGGGGTCACAGGTGAGTGCCCTGCCCCAGAGCCCACCAGCCCCTGTGGGCAGCTGTGCTGCTGTGTCCCATCCATCCCAGCCTCTCCACCCAGCAGGATGCAGCTCAGAACCACAACCAGCCAGCTGCACCAGGAAGGGAATTTTGGCTGATGTCTGACACCCCCATCCCCTCCTGTGCCTGCCTGGGCCGCTCCTGTCACCCAGCTCCTGTCAGCACACAAAGCTGTGGCAGCAGAACCCCGTGGCACGTGGCTGCCGCCGAGGCCGTGGGATTATTGCTTCCCTGACAGCAGCCGTCACCGCTACCTTTGGATTTGTTTCAAGATGCTCAGTGGGCATCTGTTCTGCGAAATGTTAAAGGCTCTGCTGAGCTGCATATTGAGCAGGCTCTGCGCCGGCGGGGGCTGCCCTTTGCTGGAGTTACAGGCAGTTATAGATATATTTATCCAGTTAAAAGCACAGAATTAGGGAAAGGTTTGGCTTGGAAGGACCTTAAAACTCATCTTGTTCCACCCCGTCATGGGCAGGGACACCTTCCACCAGCCCAGGTTGCTCCAAGACCCATTCAACCTGGCCTTGGACACTGCCAGGGATGCAGGGGCAGCTGCAGCTTTCCTGGGAACCTGCTCCCACCCCTCACCACCCTCCCAGAGAGATGCAGAAGGAGATGTGCAATGGAGACCAACATTTCCCAACTCAAACTGCAGAGATTTCTGCTGTGGGGTTCTTCAAGTTGCAAAATCCTCACTGCCAACACAAAAGGGCCCTTGGGACTCTGCTGTAGTTTGAGCACCTCCTTCACTGAGTGCTGAGACCTCGTGGGGGCCAAAGGAGCTGCTTCCCAGGATGTGGAGAACAAGAGCCCCTTTGCTCCTTGAGCTGAGCTGCAGCATCAAACCCTCACCTGTGTCAACACCCTCACCCACAGGACAGTTTGTTCCTGGCAAACACAGCACAATTCCCACATCAAAGGTACAACCAACTATTGACCTGGGAACACTGGCTGGAGAAATGAAACACTGAGTGGCTTTGGGAAGCTCTGAGATAGCTGAAGTATGCATAAAAAAAAAAGACTTTTTAGGTAAATCAGATGACTTCAGCCTGCTCTAGAGAGAAGGTCAGGAATGTCCTAGGATCTGCTGGAAAAACAGAGACAGTGTTGGCCTCTGCGAGTCCAAGACTTCAACCCTGCACAGAGGTGATGAGGAGAGGTCAGCACCCCGGAGCTGCCCCGCAGGAGGAGCCCACCGAGGCACAGCACCCCTGCTGGGGGGACAGCTGTCACCGGGAAGCCTGGGATTCTGGTTGGTAACAGGTGTCACCAGCTCGGCGGCGGTGACAGCGCGGCTGCGACGTGCGAGCCGGGATGCGGCACCGGGAGCAGCTTCCAAACCTCCCCAGCCCTGCTGGCTGTGACCCTGCTCCTCTGTGTTCAGAGATCCAGGGGGCACGGACTGGCCCTGCTTCTCACGTCTGAGGAGTTCTGGTTTTCTAAATTCTTTTTCCGGGGAAAGTTCCGTAAGCAATGGGAATGTTTTTCTAATGCTACCGGTGTTGTTCGTTCCTTCTCACAGGAGGGACTTGGTCTTCATGTCCCTCTGGTTTGATCAATGTGATTGAAGAGGTTTGCCTTCGTTTCACCAATCAAATTGGTCTGTGTAAAATAGTATATATGGGAGATGCATCCCTAAATAGAGCTATTTTTTAGCCTTCTGAAAAAAAACCCAAACAAACAAACAAACCCCCCAAAAGTATTCCCATTTTTGACAGAACTTTCCCTGAGAAAAGAATTTAAACAACCAAAACACCTCAGACATGAAAAGCAGAGCTACAGCTGCTGTTTCCCAAGGGGCTCTCGGTGCCACCCGAGGGATGGAGGAAGGACAGCACGGGCACCTGAGGATGTGCACTCCCAGGTTTGAAACCAATGCCCCACAGCCCAATGCCACTGGCAGAGCCTGGTCCAGGAGCAGCACTGCCAGGGGATTTGGCTCTCTGCAGCTGTGATGTCCCCCCACGCCAGTCACAGCTCTGGCAGACCAAGAGCTGCACAGCAGAAAACACCAAAAAACAGCAAACCTCCCCTTTGAAAGGCAAATTATTTTGCTGATGATTTCAGCCTCCTGCTCTGGAGGCAGCTAATGCTCCAGTCAGGAGCTCCAGGGCCTTGGGTGGCACTGGGGATGCTGGGGGGCTCTTCCCTGCCAGCAGCAGGATGTGGTTGGAGCACTGTCAAATATTAATTAGACCTTTTTGCTGCTAATGAATCACTCCTGATTTTTGCAAACTCTTGGCTTTCAAATGCTGCATGCAGAGCTCAGCCCAGCGCTCCTCGGAGTGGGGATAGAGAGCAGGAATGTCTCACAGCCACTCTTCCAGGTGACACTGACCTGCAGGGACACAGGAGAGCTCCTTTGGGACAGTCACCACGTGCCACCCATGGGCAGCCAGCACAGCTCCTTCAGACCACACAGTGCACTTTGCTCTTTTGGGAGCCTTTATGTTTTTGGTTTTATTTCCAAACTCCAGGAGGAGTTCCCTGCTGTCAGCTGTTCTCCTGCCATGATGATTCCTCATTTCCAGAGGGAAGAGCCAGAGCAGTGCACTTACCCTCCTGCATGCCTCTGGAATTGCTGCTGTCACCAAGTGAGCCATGTGGGGGGGACCAGCAAGCTCCCAGCTGGAAAACCCCTGGGAAGCTTGCAGGAAGGCAGTTGGAATAATCAGTCTTTGCCCTTCTCTGGTGCCTTTCAGCAGAGGATCTCTAAGCACACAGATCCAGAGGCCAATCAGGCAGAAAGGGAACAGCTGGCAGGACAGGGATGTGCACAGTGGGATGGGGAGGAGCTGCCCCGGTGGGATGAGGAGCAGTGGGCAGGAGGTTCTGGATCTCTGCTCTACCCTGGCATTAACTCCTACCTGCCTCCCACTTCCCTGAAATCATTGTGGATGCTGCTGGTCCATCAGGCTGAGGCAGAGCTCACCCTGTGGCAGACACACCTCACTGATCAGGATTATGATTTATTTTCCAGGTAGGATTGGTCCAACAGCCTGGGCAGGTGATGAAGAGCCTGAGTCCTGATCCTGATTCTCACCACTTAGGAAAGCAGAGCCAAAACCTGGGGGCTCAAACCCCCTTTGCCAGGTGAGGATTTTGTAGGAGCAAGTCTCCAACCCCAGCACCCACACCTGGATGGGAGCAGCCAGAGGCTCAGCCAGGCCTTGTGATGGTCCCCCTGACCACTCAGAGGCAGCTGTGGGTCCCAACTGGCAGGAAGGTCCTCCTCCATCCTCCTCCTTCCAGCATAGTTTTCCTGCCTGCAGATCAGCTCCAGCAGCAGGCCATGGAAATGCTCCTTCACAGGCTTTGGAATCCTGCAGCCACAGGCTCCATGTGCCTGTCACATTTCTCATGTGCTCTCAAGTTTCCCTGCTCTTTCCAGGGCAGTTCAGTGTCTCACCACTCTCCTAAGCCCATGGGAATGAGTTTTTTTGCAGGTAGCACAGACACAGTGGGGCTGGGAAGCTGCTGAGCGTGGCACAGCAGTGACATTCCTGTGGTCACTCTGCCTCTCTTCCCATCCCTCTGGGCACAAGCTCCCTATGCAGCTCCCAAGCCCAATGCTAAAAGAAATGGCTTGTTCCCATTCCCAGAGGCTCCCGTGCTGGAGAAAAGCCACGTGGGGTGGATAAATGATGATAAGGCCAGTGCTGGAGGCTTTTTATAGGAATGAGCTAATCCATCCCCCGTGTGGCCGGGCTGCGGGACGGGCGGCCGAGCGCTGCCTCTCCGTCACGGACATCCACCTCTCCCTCCCCCCGTGCCGTGAAAACTGCAGCCACAGATCCCCCATCTGCTCACATACATCACACACTTCACTCCAGTTTATTAGCTGGAATAAATCATAAATATTTCATTATATATCACCGGCGCTCGACTGCGGGAAGGCGCAATCCATCACGCCGGCGTTCCCCGCGACCCGCCGCCGTGCAATCAGCTTTCCAGTCTATTAACCAAGATTGATACACTGGCCCAGCCCGGGCTGGGGATTTATTTATGGAGCGCTGGGAGAGGGAGGGCACGGGCAAGCGGGGCTGCTCCTGGAGCAGCAAGAGGCAGAGTCCTCCAAGAGTGTCACAGGAATGCTGCCGGCATTAGAGGAATCGTGGGATTATTTAGCTTGGAAAAGGCCTTTAAGGCTGGATATTCCACCCATTCCCCAGCACTAACCCGTGTCCCCAAGTGCCACATCCTCATGGTTTTTAAATCCTGCAGGAATGGAGACTCCAGCTGTGCCAGGGCTGGACAGCCCTTTCCATGAGGAAAGCTCCCCTAATATCCAAGGCTGTTAGATATTAGGGATAGCTGTTTACTCTTGTCCTGTTGCTTGTTCCCTAGGAGAAGAGATGGGAGAAGGCACCGCGGCAAAGCAGGTTCCAGCTGAAGCAACATCCTGCTTCCAACAGGGACCTTCCTGACTGTCCCTAACTCAGGAATTCCACCTCATCCTCCCAAGTGAGCTCTCCCCAAGCCCCATCTCCCTGCAGGACCAACAGCACTGTCAGTGAGTCACCCTCTGGGTGAATCCTTGGGTGAGTTACCAACAACCGAGAGATGCCTGGGGAGGAGCAGCTCCCAGTGATCCAGAGCCTCTCTGGCACTGCTGGGATTGATTGGAGCCATCCCTGCTCCTGAAGGGATTGATGCTGCCTCGGCAGCAGTGATGTATGTGCACAGATCTATTTAATGAAATGCTAAATGATAGGCTAAATAACTGAGCAACTTTAGCTTGATTTATTGCGTGGAAGCGAGGAATGCGTGTCCCTGCTGTCAGCCATCTTGGCTGCCAACAGAGGTCACGAGCACTAATTGTAGCTAATTAACATTAATTAGACTTGGGAAAGACTGGGTCTCCTCTCCCCAGTCATCCCCATCCACCCCAGCCCTTCAGCACTCACATTCCCTGGAAGCAGGCTGCATTCCCAGCAGCCCAGGGCTCAGCAGTCCCTGTTAATCCCAATCCAGCTGAAATCATCAGCTCCTGCTTTTCCCTGCTCAGACCATGAAGGTGAGACCTGCCAGGCCCTCAGAGTGCAGCTCCCTGCTCCCTTTGGAGCGTGTCACAACCTCAGAGTGACTCCTAGGGAATGCTGGAGTCCATCTACCCTCACCAGGTGACCTGGACCAGCAGATGCCTTATCTGGGCTCACAGGAGGCACTGTCCAAGAACCCTGGGGCTGCTCCAGGCTCCCTCTGCAGAGCACGGAGGGTTGGGAGAGCGACCATGAATAAAGCATCAAAGGCTCCTGAGGGGGAGAGTTTGAAACTTCCTCAAAAATCCACATGTATATTAATACCACAGCAAATATTCATGAGGAAACCCTCTCCCCAGCAGCTCCCAGGGCTCCCACTCGCTCCCTGGGTGCAGGACAAAGCCTTTCCTGGTGTCCCTGCCCTGCCCAGCACAGCCACTGGCACCGGGAGAAGGGCAGGCACGGCACTCCTGGATCCAGCTGCTATCCTGGCACGGGCAGCCCTGGCTGGCAGCACAACTCCAATCTGCTGCCAAAATCCTCCAGCAGGGAGAGAGGCTCAGCAGCTGCAGCCCGAGGTCTGTCCCTGTGGTGGGAACAGGCAGGTGAGCTCAGCGTGCAGCCGCTGCTCTCCAGGCAGGTTCCACCTGGAGTCCACAATGGAAGCATGTGGAGATGCTGGAGTCAGTCCAGAGGAAGCCACGGAGCTGCTCCCAGGGCTGGAGCCCCTCTGCTCTGGAGCCAGGCTGGGAGAGCTGGGGATGTTCATCTGGAGAGGAGAAGGCTCCAGGGAGAGCTCAGAGCCCCTGCCAGAGCCTAAAGGGGCTCCAGGAGAGCTGGAGAGGGACTGGGGACAAGGGAGGGAGGGACAGGACACAGGGAATGGCTTTAAATTGAAAGGGGGTAGGCTTAGATGGGATAGCAGGGAGAAATAGGGTGGGCAGGCCCTGGCACAGGGTGCCCAGAGCAGCTGTGGCTGCCCCTGGATCCCTGGAAGTGTCCAAGGCCAGGCTGGACGGGGCTTGGAGCCCCCTGGGCTAGTGGAAGGTGTCCCTGTCCATGGAGGGGGGGAATCCATGAGCTTTAAGGTTCTCCCAACCCAAACCATTTTGGGATCCTGTGAAACTCCATCCCAGAGCCTCCCCAGGCCCAGAGCAGGCTCTGCTTCACCCCCAGGAAGGAAGAGCCCCTCCTGCTGTGGCCTGGAGGATCCTGCTGGGCACAAGAGGGACCATCCCAAGCCCCCGATACCCTGAGGATGCCACCGGCTGCTCCCACACCTCTCCCACACCCATATCCAAGAGCAATCCATGGCTGTCATGCTTTGTGGGGTCCTGCCCACCGAGGCAGAGCAGGATTTGGCCACCCACATGAAATCTGGAGGTAATTTAATGGCTCCTGAGAAAGGGAATCAGTCCATTGGAAGGGAATCTCTGTTTGTTCCCCCACCCTGCCACGAACACCGCCGGGAGCGGCGGCAGCAGCAGGTGGATGTGCAGCACCATTTATTTACACAATAAAATTGCCAAGTAGATTTGTAGCTCAGGGCCATCCACCCCTTTTCCCTGTGCCTGGCCCCCACCAGCTGAAAGGCAGTGATGGGGGACAGACCCTCAGTGCCCTTGTGGCTGCTCCCAAGGGATGCAGGGATGCAGGTGCCTCAGTGTGCTGGTTCCTTGCTCTGGATTTGGGCAGGGCACGGGAATTGTATCACAGCTCAAAGCTGCTTTGCAGCCCTGTCTGTCCATCCACAGGAAGCTGTGCCAGGCCAGGTTTAGATTGGAGATCAGGAAAGGTTTTTCCCCCCAGAGGATGCTGGCACTGCCCAGATACCCCAGGGAATGGGCCTGGCCTTGAGGCTGCCAGAGCTCCAGGAGAGTTTGGACAGTGCTCTCAGGCACAGGCTGGGATTGTTGGGATGTCTGGGCAGGGCCAGGATTTGTACTTTGATGATCTGAATGTGTCCCTTCCAGCTGAGGATATTCCATGATTCCGTGATTGATCTGGGAAAGGCACTGGGTCATCTGCAAGCTGCCTGCTCCCAGGAGAAAGGGGTTAAACAATGGACTCCCCACTCTCAAAACTTCACCAGGGACTCCTGGAGCAGCCAGCACGAGGATAAAAGAAAATCAGAAATAAAAAAAAAAAAAAAAGAAAGAAAACCCCAGCCTGGAATGAATTCCTGTCATGCTCTCTAACAGGGAACTTTGTATTCCACAGGCAGCAGCGCTGAGCCTGCTGTCAGAGCCACGCTGGGAGAAAGGGCAAAACCCTGCCGAGATGAAAGAATGGGAAGCACTGGAACAGCCTCCCCTGGCATTTACACCTGGAAAAAAAAATAAATCACTCAAGGGCATCTCATAAAGAGCTGTGCTAATAAGGCTCTCCTCCCCACGCTGTGTGGCAGAGCGGGACATGGAGCGGTGCCAGGAGCGCTGGCAGCAGCTCAGGTACCTGGCAGGGGAAAGGAGCAGGTGAGACAAGCCTGATNCCCCGGGAGCAACCAGCACGAGGAAAAAAGAAAATCAAAAAAAAAAAAAAAAAAAAAAAGAAAGAAAACCCCAGCCTGGAATGAATTCCTGTCATGCTCTCTAACAGGGAACTTTGTATTCCACAGGCAGCAGCGCTGAGCCTGCTGTCAGAGCCACGCTGGGAGAAAGGGCAAAACCCTGCCGAGATGAAAGAATGGGAAGCACTGGAACAGCCTCCCCTGGCATTTACACCTGGAAAAAAAAATAAATCACTCAAGGGCATCTCACAAAGAGCTGTGCTAATAAGGCTCTCCTCCCCACGCTGTGTGGCAGAGCGGGACATGGAGCGGTGCCAGGAGCGCTGGCAGCAGCTCAGGTACCTGGCAGGGGAAAGGAGCAGGTGAGACAAGCCTGATCCAACCCTGAAAGCTCTGCCCATGCTGCTCCCAGCCAGGGGACAGGACAGGGGGACTTGGGGACCTGCCTCTGGGCAGCCCAGGAGTGCAGCTATCCCTTGTCTTGGCTGATCAACCAGAGATTGCTTCCCCTCACACACGTATTTTCCAAAGGCTCCTCACATTTACTGCACCTCTCAGGCAGGGTGAGAAGTCAGGGTGATGCCCACTGACCCTCCTGGCTTGTCTGCACATCCTATTTCCTTCACCATCCAAATTCCCCCTCCACAACCCCCTCCTGGCTCCTGTGAGTGGTCTCATTCCACCACTCAGTCCTTTCCCTGCTCCCAAGAGGATTTTTCTCCCTCTCTGAGCACAGGAAAGAGGGCAGGGCAGTATTTAGGCATTACTCCCTGGTGTCACTGTCCCACAGCTCCGTGTCTGCACTCAGGATCCCCCTGGAAAAAAAGCACCATCCACTGCATCCCTTCTCCAGCCCCATCCCCTGCAAGCCAGACCTCCCAACACATCCCAGTGGGCAGCAGCTTTGGCTACCAAACACAAAGGTACCTGTTCCCCTGCCAGGTACCTGTTCTGGAGCCTCAGGGCTTGCTGCAGATGGTCCCTGCTCCAGCCTGGCATTGGGCACCCTCACACAGCCTGTGCCAGCCAAGTCCTGGGCATCCAGCCAGGACAGGACAGCACCAAATGGAAACTCAGCCTTGGCAAAGCCTGGCAGTGCCTCAGATCCTGCCTGCCCTTGGCAGAGGTGCTGCTCCTCGTTTTTATCTCATTTCTTCAGCTCAGCATGACCAGGAGCCTCTCCAAGCCCTCAGAACTGAAGGACAAGAGCAGATGAACGCCCCCAGGCTCCATGTCCTGATCCAAGGGGGCCACGCTGCTCCCATGGATAAACCAGGCAAACCTGGAAGGTTTCTGCACCTCGGGCAGCCAAGGGTTGGGAGCCTCAGTCCTCACTACAGGAACTCATGGGTGACTGATATGACACAAACAGGCTGAGCAGGGACCCCCCCTGCTCCTCCAGCCTGAATTACTGCAGATGGGTTTGCCCACAGGACCAGCCAGAAAAGAAAATGGGTAAGTAAAAATGAAAAACGCTTCTTTTTTTCACATTAGCATTTAAATATTTATGGAAATCCCCGCAGACAACGAGACGAAAAAGAAAACTCCAAGAGTAATAAATAAGTCAATGCTCCAAGGTGTGGCTGCACAGCTGAACGTGGCTGGTGGAGTGTGGTAACAAAAAATAATAATGGTAATAAGAAAAATAGTAGAGCAGATCCCTCTGCTCCCTGCAGCCACTGAGGGATGATCAAACTTAGCAAGAGGCAGAATCACCTCCTTTTCCATGCAGTGACCTGGGGCCTGGCCTTGGACACTCCCAGGGACAGCCACAGCTTCTCTGGGAACCCTGTGCCAGGCCCTCCCCACCTCCCAGGGAAAGATTCCTTCCTAAATCCCTGAAATGGGATGGAATTGAATAAGATGGGATGGGAAGAATGATTCCCAGCAGTCAGGGGCTCGTTCCAGGCTCTCCCTGCAGGCTGTGAGAGCAGCACTGCTGTAGCAGAGCTCGAGGGGGAAAAGCAGACACAGAACAAGAGGGAAGAGCCTGGATTTTGGAGCTGCAGGTGCCTGCTGTTCCCACCGACTCTCAGCTGGGGAGCAATTGCTCCATGCCTCTGGAAATGAGCCTCAGTGCAGCAGAGGTTCTCAAAGAAGGAAAGGTTGGCATCCAAGATGTTTGATACGACGAGAGCAGAGCTTTAGAGAGTAAACAAGTTCTGTGCCAAAAGCTGCTCTCATTTACAGCTACAAAAATCCCAAGTCACTCTGAACTGCTGAAAACATCAGTTTCACCAGCAGTCAGGGAAACAGAATGAAACTGAATCATGGAATCAGGGAATCATGGAATATTTCGGGTTGGAAGGGACCTTAAAGCTCATCTCGTTCCACCCCTCCCATGTCCTGGTGACCCCAAAGCTTCCAGTTGTCTGGAAATACTGAATCCTCAGGGAAAAGTAATAAGTACTCAAGCAGGAAGCAGAAAAAGGGAATTCTCTCTCTAAAGTGTTCAAAGCGTGTGTCTAAGGAACCTCTGGGGGTGATAAAGGCTGATAAATCAGAATATTCCATCTTTGTGTTTTTAATTTTAGAAACACTTCTTAAATTAGGGCTGGGTGGAAAGGGGAGCCCAGCACACGCCTGCTCTGGCTTCTGCTCCTGCCCCTTTCCAGAGCAGCGTGTTTGGGGTCCAGATGGCATTTCTGGGGGTGTCCTCCCATGGCATTTGTGGGAAGGTGGGTCCCAAAGGCAGCAGCTGAGCACTGCCATCCTGCCCCACCCCTGAGCTGATCCCTGCCAGACTCCAAAAGCAGCTCCTGCAGGCAGGAGCCCCCGCTCCATCCGGTGGCATCACACCGGTAACTCACATAATTTCAGCACATTACAATTAAGGAATCATTTCTTTAAAAATAGAATTTGCATTAGCTGGATTTGTGAGTAGGAAAGCCACCGCAAACAAACAGAAAACCTGCAGATTAAGATGCTAATTAGATGCGTTTCTATTTATAATCTGCCTTGATCAGCCTCAAGTATTTTCTCTTTCAGGTGTCTGTGCTCCACCCACGGATGTGAGCAATTCCCCCGGCAGGGAAACACCTGCTGCTCCCTGGGGACAGCCAAGCACCGGGAAAAGCCTGTGCCAGAGGGAAGGGGGTGCATCCTGCTCCTTCTCCTCAGGGAGCAGCCCCAGAGAAGGAAGAGTTGTGCCTGGCCAAGGATGAACTGGCCAGGACCTTTTCCACAAATACCACATTCCTCTGTGCTGGAAAACTGCAGGAAGATTTGCATTTCCCATCAGAAGGGGTGGAAATCACAGAATCATGGAATTAGTAGCTGGAAAAGATCTTTAAGTCCAACCATCAGCCCTGCACCACCACCGTGGTCACCACTGACCACGTCCCCAAGTGTCACATCCATGTTTTTTGAACACTTTCAGGGATGAGGACTCCACCACTGCCCTTTCCATGAAGGAATTTCCCCTCATATCCAACCTAAACCTTCTCTAAGGCCATTTCACCTCATTTTGTCCTCTGTTTCCCTCCCTGGCTGCCCCCTCCTGTCAGGAGCTGTGCAGAGCCCCAAGGCCCCCCCTGAGCCCCCTTTTCTCCAGGCTGAGCCCCTCAGCCACTCCTGTGCTCCAGTTGTGATGGGGACTGGACTGCATGGCCTTGAAAGGTCCTTCCCCAGCCAAACTATTCCATGATTCTATGGAATCTCCAAGAGCCAGGGCTGGGAATGGCAAAGATCTGCAGCTGGTGTCAGTTTTGGACTGGAGACCTTTCAGTCTGAAAATGACAGAGACCCAGCAGGAGGTGGCTGAAGCCAGTCAGAGTCACTGGGATCACTCCCTGGACTGGGATTCATGGCTGCAGCAAGAGCGTGTTCCATTTTTGGAGCAAGCTGGGAGGTCAGTGCTGAGTGGGATGCTCCCAGCTAAGCCAGGGCCTGTCCTTGGTGCTTGGATTTGTAATCACAGTGGAAAAAACAACTTCTTTTTGTTGTTGTTCTTGTAATTGTTGTGGGTTTTTTTTAAATTTTGTTTTGTTTTGTCTTCCCTGGAGTTTCCTCTTTCACTGCAGAACATCCAGAAGGAATAAAGAGATACCAGGTCCACTCTGTTCTCCCCCTAAAGCCATAACAACAGGATATGAGAAGTGTTTTGGGCCATAGGATTTATTATTTATGGGGTTCAGGGGCATTCGTGACCTGTGCAAAAAGGTCCAGCAAAAATTCACTGATAAACCAAGATTTAACAATGTGAAAAACAGCTCCAAGGTTGTGGGGGTTTTTAAAACGCAGCTCAAAGAAAGAAATTTAAAAGATATGAGTCATCATTCCGAAATGTGCATCAAACAAGTTAAATAACTCTTACTTTCTTAACAACATATTAATCAAAGTGCATTGATTCTTGAATCAGATTCTCCTCCCAACAAGCTCTCTATCTTCTCCATCCTGATGCATGCATTAAGAGAGTTTTATTCTGACAGATACAATATAGCAATCAATAAAATCTTATTATATGGAGCAGAGATACATGGATTTGTTGCAGGATTTATGCACTACTTTCAAACCCGGTGCTATTTCATGTCTCAGCCTTAACCTGTAATTGAAAATAAATCTCCCTGAATACACCAGATTCTAATTTTCTGGATGTATGGGCAAATGTGAATGGAAGCTGCCCCTCCCTCGGGGAGCAGGCTGCTCTCAGGTCATGCTGCTGGCTGGATTGGCAGATTCCTCTGGAGAAACCCCTGTGCAGGCAGGGAAATGTGGGGAAAGGGCAGTGCCTGGCACCATGGCGGGCATCCACCACAATCCCAAACCCTTCCAAAGCCACTTGCTGCCTCCTGGGTAGGGATAACACATCTGACAGTGCCAGAGCCTGGCCATGAGGGAGGGAGGGAGGGATGAATGGATGGAAGCTGCTGTTTCTCTGCTGTTTACCTCCAGTTCCCAAGGTTTGATTTTGCTCCTAGGATCATGGAATGGTTTGGGTTGGAAGGCACCTTAAAGACCACCCAGTGCCACCCCCTGTCATGGGCAGGGACACCTTCCACCAGCCCAGGCTGCTCCAACACCCACCCAATCTTGCCTTAGACACTTCCAGGAATGGGGCAGCCACAGCTGCTCTGGATACCCTGTACCAGGGCCTCATCCTAAAAATCCTTCCCTCTTTTCCCCTCTCCTCCCCTCTGAGCAGCACTGAGTGTCTGGAGGCTGCCCCTCACCTGGCAGGGCTGGCACAGCTGGGAAGGCTCAGCAGGGACAGGAGCCAGATGCCCACGGGCGTTTTTCCTTTGGGCTCGGCTCGGCCCCCGAGGGCTCGGTGCCACTTGGATGTATGACAGCAGGTGGAAACCCAGCAGTCTCCCTGGAAATGGCTAGAGGGAACTTTGATCTAAGCAGCTCTGTCAACAGCGTTAATACAATAAAAATAATCAAATTCACTCGGATGGAAATGAGAAAATGAGAGATGGAGGGATCGGCAGACAGCAGCACAAATCCCAGGGAATAAAGAGGATGGGAGCAACAGCACATCCCCTCTGCAGCACCAGGAGTTCAGAGGCTTCTCAGAAGAGCCACAATCTTGAATTCATCAAAATAATTGGGTTTTGTTCCCCTTTTTTTGGACAGGGCTTGGAGCAACCTGGGCTAGTGGAAGGTGTCCCTGTCCATGGCAGGGGGTGGGAGAGGATGAGCTTTAAGGTCTCTTCCCATCCAAACCATTCCATAATTCTGTGAAACCCCAGCCCTGAGGGACTTGGCCACCGCCTGCAGCCTGTAGGTGACTGGTGGGGACACCCCAAGTGAGCAGAACGCTGGCACAGAGTCAGGAATGCCATCACCGGGGTTTTGGGAACCACGTGCTGGCATCCAGCCCCACCTGTCAAACACTCACCTGGATGACCTGGAAGTGGTAGATACAGGGAATTAAAGCCTGGCAGTGGCCAGGATTCACCTCTGTTGGATCCTGCCAGTACGGTTTTGGCTGCAGGGTAACCAATTTGTGATTAATGGGGATAATTCACCCTCCAGATCCAATCCCTGTGGCAGGACACAACCCTTTTCATTTCCCTCAAGGGCTTTTTACCACCACAGGACATTTGCCACCTCTGAGTGATCTCCAGAGGCTGCTGATGAGGCTGGGGCAGGCAGGGTGAGGATGGGGCCATTGGATTGCTCCTGGCACTGCTGGATAAATGAGGCTTGGGAAAAACCCAGTCCCATCGCCCTGATATCCACGAGAGATGGAGCAGGAGAGGAAAGGAAGGTAGGGAAGGCAGAGGGGGGTAGAGATGGGGAAGGGGGACACCAAGGACATCACTGGGCTGCTGAGGGGGTTGTCCAAGCACCCTGAACCCCCCACTCCTGTCACTGCTCCCCTCCCTTGTTTCCAGCTGAGCTTTGCTCGGCTGGCGAAAGGGTTAAGTTTAATTTATACTGATTTCTATTTAATATCATTCTCTCCCCGTAGGAGCCGGCAGCTGTGAGCTGATTGTAGTCCCTCATTATGCAGTCTGTATCACTAATGGCCTGTGACAAAGGCATGCCATCTTCCCGGCCTTACCCCCGAGAGCCAATTAAACACACATACTCCCTTCCTGTTTGCGGCGCATTACAATGAAATTAAACTGAATTTCAAAATCATTTTCTCCTAAAGACATCTCTTTGCAATAATTAATGCACGCTATTCCTTTGCAGCTGAAATATTCATCAGGAGTGTTGACTAAAAAAATTTTTTAGAGCTGATTGCCCTGCACCCCAGGTGAGGGGTGGCGATGCTCGGGTCCCAGCCCGCGGTACCCGCCTGGCCTGGGGACTCGTGGTGACACTGCTGGCACAGTGAGCTCTGCTTCGGGAGGACAATTAGAATAAATCACAGCTTCTCCAGGAACCCTCAGGAAATCAGGTTACACACAGAAGGCATCAGAAATCCAGCCTGACTCCTGCCACCGCAGCACTGCTAGCACACAGTAAAGGGGGGAATGGGGAAATCAGGGCTGTGGATAGCATGGAATTACAGAATCCCAGAATCACTGAGGTTGGAAAAGACCTCCAAGGTCATCAAGTCCAATCTGTGACTGGTCCCCACCTTGTCACCCATCCCAGAGCACTGAGTGCTCTGAGTCCAGCACCTCCTTGGGCAATCCCTGCCAATGAACAACCCTTTCCATGAAGAAATTCCTGCTGACGTCCAACCCGAGCCTCCCCTGGCACACCTTGAGGCCATTTCCTCAAAGCACTGGAAGCAGAGCCCAAGCCCCACCTGGCTGCACCCACCTCTCAGGGGTTGTAGTTGGTAGTTAATGATTCTGGGACACAGACCCTGTGTAAATTGAGACAAATCCCACCTGTCTGCAAAGCTGAATTCCCAGGAAAACATTAAGCAGTGGCATTTCACGCTTAGCAGCAAAGGACCCCAAACACCCCCCTTGGTGACTCTCCGTGGCCAAGGCAGGCAGAGCCAGCCTCTGGAAGCACATCCAGCCTGCACTCCCAGCTGCCAGCCCCAGCTCCAAGCCCTCTCCAGGCCTGTGCAGCAGGGCAGAGCTGCTGTTCCCGCAGTGCCAGCTGCTGGGGGTGCCCTTCCCGTACCTGTCCGGAACCATCCGTCGGGAGTGAAGGCGGCCGCCGTTTCCTTGGGTCGGTTCCAGTACTCCCGGAACACCGAGGGGCCCTTGACCAGCAGCTCCCCCTCCTGTCCCTCCAGGCCTGGTGTCACCTAGGACAGGCACACAGTGAGTGCATCCCCCCTCACCTGTCCCCAGCCCCGCGGTGTGGCAATGTATTCCAACAACTGGGATCGCCCTGTGCCCCAGCCAAACCAGCTTCAGTTACTCTTGTCACAACTCCCAGGAATTTGTTGAGGTTACTGAGACAGAAACAACGCTAAATTAAGAAAGGAGATGAGAAACAAGAATACCAAGAGTACAAGAAGTAGATAAAGGAGGCCCAAGAAGTGCTGGACCGTAACCAATTGTATTTCCTGAAAACTGCATGCTGAACATGTGGACAAGGCACCCATCTTCTGTCTTGGGAAGGGGGAAAGGCTCATCCAGGCACTTTTGATATTCCAAAGCACTGGAAATAAGCACCTGTGTTATATGAAAACAAGGATTTCCATCCTGGAACTGCAGGCCAGGGTAAGGCCTTCCAACTGCTGGGAGAAAGGTCACACCTGCAAAGGTGCAGGAAATGCCCTTGGGAAAGGGATGGTCCTTTCTGACCTCTTCCAGGGATCCAGGGGCAGCCACAGCTTCTCTGGGCAACCTCTGCCAGGGCCTCAGCACCCTCACAGCCAGGAATTCCTTCCCAAGATCCCATCTAAATCCATTCTCTGTCAGTTTAAATCCACAACCCAGGTGTGCAAAGCCATGCTGGGACAGAAGGGTGCTGTGGGATGTGCCTGGACACGCTGCTCCATCCCTCCATGGAGAGCAGCTCAGAAACAGGAATTCCAAGCCACTTTCCCAGTCACTTTGTACTTGAGCTGCTGCAATGGCCAGGATCCATCTGGGACCCCGAAAATCAGCAGTGCCAGAAACAGGGCCACGAGGGAAGGCTGTAATAGCAGCACTGGAGAGCCAGGCAGTCCCAGGGCAGGGCAGGCTCTCTGCAGCCTCTGATGGAAACAAAGCTTTCCTAATGGAAAATGCTTAGAAAACTGCTTCTGAGGCATCATTTTAAAGGATTTTCTTCCTGATGTCCTGTCCTGGAGGATGGGGTGACAAGGGGATTTCTGCTCACACAGTCCAGGCTTCCAGAGCCCTGTCTGTGGATGAATTCCCTGCCTGGAAGATGCTGCAGGAAAGAAAAGTCATTAATGCCATTGAGGAATTTTGCTGAGTGATGGCAAGGTGGGGATGGTGCTGGGTGAGTTCTCCCCACTATCCATGAGAGAAACCTGAGGTCTGGAGGGCCTGGAGCAAAACTCCACACCTGCAGCAGCAAAGGGCACAAAGGACCCAAAAAAGGGCAGAAAGAGGCACAAAAAAGGGCACAAAGGGTACAGGAAACACAAAGCCACCGTAGACAAGTATGGCAGGGACACAGAGGGACCTGCAAGGTTGGTTGCAGGGCTCTTGGAGCCTCTGTGGAGTTTTATGATGGAGCTCTTTCTTCTCACTCCTTTTCCTGCTGGTCCAGCTGTGGCATCACAAAACAAGCAGCTTCCCTGAGCAGTGTCCTGGTGTCCTTCCCACTCCTCAGAAGGGCTGGGGAGTGGATGGTAGAGGTAAGAACCTGCAAACAGTTCCCTGAACTTCACATACACACCCTGCCTGGCTCTGGGGTCTTCCTGTCAGCACTGAACACAAGGAGAGCCACAAATCTGCCTGCTACAAACCCCTCCAGCCCCATCCTGCCCAGGATTCCACAGTGCCAGGTACCTGCACAGCCCCAGGGATCAATCCTGCCCAGTGTTTACCTGCACAGTGCCATGTCTGGTGCGAATCAAGCCTTGAACCCGCTCCAAATTTCTTGTCATATCAACTCAAATTTTGGCAGCGGCTCAACCCACATCTTATCTCGAGCAGAGCCCCTTGGCAGCAGGCACCTCCCTGTTGTGTAATTTAATGATGTTAGGGCTGGCTTGCAAACAGTAAAACAGAGAGGCCGTGACGTTATCTTAATAGGATTTTGCTTGCTGCACTCGGAATGTCACCGGCACCGCTCCCCGGCGCGGCACAGGGGCACAAACCGCCCCGGCGCCGGCTCCCCGACAGCAGCAATTAAAATTCAAGGTTCAGGGCGTTTATCTCCTCCAACCCCTCGTGTCTGATCCCTCTGCAATCCCAGGTACACCACGCTGGCTGGCTCTGGGAGCAGGGATGGCAGCACACGGCCGGGGTGCTCGTTTCCTTCCTCCCTCCAATCCCGTGGCTCCCGCATGGCTCGACAGCACGAGCAGCTGCTGGAGGCATCGTGTGCACGGATCTCCCCCTCTCCCAGGGCCACATTTTAATGCATTCCAGCAAGTTTAACACCCAGGCACAGCGTGGCCCTGGAGGTTGTTTGAGAGCTCCCTGCTCTAAACCCAGTCGAGCTGGACCAGCCGGCTCACGAGATAAGATTCCATTTTCCACGCATGGAAATAAAAGGTTGTAATAAATCCTTTGAAGGCCTAAATCTGGGTGATTAGAAAATGCATATTTTCCCCTTCCCCATTGCCACTTTGCCTCTTTATTAGGAGGGTGATTTGTAAAGAGCTGGGAATCCCTGGCTGGCACCGGGCCCTGGGATTTGTTCCGAGTGGCCGTTGGTTTTCCTGCGGTCTCTGCTCCTCCGGGAGCTGCGGCAAGGAGCTGCTAATGGACTCTAAAGGAATTAGGGAAGGCTCAGAGCAGCGTGTCCTCCTCTGGGAAGCAGGGAAGGCACGCTGGATTCCTAAGCAGAAACGTGTGGGAGACACGGAGGGGAAGCTGGAAGGTGAGGTTTGAGGAGGTGGGAGCATGTTCTTGGGCTGGGGATTGGTAGGGAGACAGACCTCTAGGAGAGAACCCAAAAACCTTCAGGTTGCAAACGTTTTAGAGAGATCCACTTAAACTCTACCAGGTGCCTCCTTCCCCCCTCACCCCCCAAATGCCCAGAGAGTCATGGAAGTGTCTGTGTTGGAAGGACTTCAAAGTTTATCCAGTCCCATCCCCTGCCATGGGCAGGGACACCTTCCACTGTCCCAGAGTGCTCCAAGCCCCGTCTAGCCTGGCCTTGGACACTTCCAGGGATCCAGGGGCAGCCACAGCTGCTCTGGGCACCCTGTGCCAGGGCCTGTCCACCCTCACTGGGAGGGATTTCTCCCTGCTATCCCATCTAAGCCTACCCCCTTTCAATTTAAAGCCATTCCCTGTGTCCTGTCCCTCCATCCCTTGTCCCCATTCCCTCTCCAGCTCTCCTGGAGTCCCTTTAGGCTCTGAGCTCTCCCTGGAGCCTTCTCCTGCACAGGGACCTGTAGCTGGTTTTGCTGAACTTCGTGGGAGAGCACCAAAGGCTGAGGATCAGAGCATCCTCTCTTAGCAGGGACCTCAAAAGGGACCTTACAACTCCATGAAGCAAAAGCATTTTGACTTGTGGGGAGGAAAGAAATGCTCTTGCAGCCCTGCCTCCTCCCTGCTGTGCTGCTCCGCTTGGAAGTGCTTGGCGTTTTTCCCCACCTCGTAAATAAATTATTACTGTGATCAAAATAATTAAGCAACTGAGCCCTTAAGTGACTAATAGAAGACAATAATTTATGTATGTGAGGTTTAGGGAAGTGACGGAGCCCTTTTACCTCTTCTGCCAGAGAAGTAACTTTTTCCTGGTGTTTGTTGGGCTTTTTGAACACACCAGAGCACAGGAAATGATACAACAAAGCCTGAAGGACTGATCCAGCTCTGTCCTGCTCCCCAGGTCAGGCTCTGGAGCACAAACACCCTGACAGGCTCCCCGCTCCTCTGCTGGACCTTAACTGCCACCAGCACCTCCAGACACATCCCTGTCCCCTCAATCAACCCTTCAAGGCTTTGGTGGCCCAGAGCCTTGTCCCAGAATCCCAGGATCCCTGGAAAAGAGCTTCAGGATCATTGAGTCCAAGCTGTGCCCAATCCCCACCTTGTCATTCAGCCCAGAGCACCGAGTGCCACCTCCAGGAATCCCTGGGACACCTCCAGGGATGGGCACTCCAAAGCTCCCTGGGCAGTTTCCATCCCTGAGCCCCCTTTCCATGGGGAAATTCCTGCTGCTGTCCAAGCTGAGCCTGCCCTGGGCCAGCCTGAGGCCGTTCCCTCTGCTCCTGTCCCTGGTCCCAGAGCCTGACCCCCCTGGCTGTCCCCTCCTGGCAGGAGCTGTGCAGAGCCAGGAGGTTCCCCCTGATCCCCCTTTTCTCCAGGCTGAGCACAGCATCCAACAGCTCAGCCCCCACTGACCTGGAGAGAGCAGGGCAGCTCCAGGCTTGGCCCAGACTCTGCTTTTCCAGATCCCACCACATCCAGGCCTGGAGTGGGAGGTGAGGACATGCTCACCTGCATCCTGAAGGAAGCTGGAGATAATAACCTGCTTGCCAGTGCCTTTAATCACCAACTCCCAGGGCCATACTGGCATGGATGTCCTAGGACTGGGAAGTTACAGCATTACCAAATTCCCAGGCAATCTGAACTTTCCTGCACATTCCTAATTAAAAATTCCCTGCTAAGTTGCCTGTTCTTGTAAAGGCATTATCGTTCCTCAGAGCTCCGTGTCCTGCAGCATCCACACAAGCCTGGCAGGAGGCAATTCAGACACAGAACAATTTTCCTCCTGCTGGAAAAAGGCAGATTTCTGCTCCTCAGGGACACAGCACAGAGAGAGTAAGGAAAAAATAAAACCCCAACCTAAAAACCCCAAGCTCAGGCTGTAATCTGCGAGGCCACATTTCACATCTGTTTTTGCAATGTTAACTTTTATAAAAGGGCTGGGAATAACACAATCCATTTACTTTTCATTTTGGAGAGTTATAAATTTAAAAGCAAGGCCGGTGCACAGTGGAGCTGGAACACTGAAACTTATTTTCAAACAACCCAACCCTCTACTTACAGCAAATGTTGCTCCACTGAAAACAAAAGTGATTGTCTATATTTTTAGGCAATACTGATTTTTTTTAAGTTACCAGCCTGATCAGCTCCAGATGATCCCAGAAGCATGACAGAAAACAAGCCGAGTTTGGGAAAGGTCAATTCTCCCCGCAGTTGTTCCATGGACTCAAAACTTCTTGATCTATATTAACACCATAAATTAAGTGTGTAAGACTATTGCAGAGATGCCAGCAGCTCTCCACGCTGCTGTTCTCATCCCTCTCATTTGCAGGCTTGCTGGGATAATAAACGAGGCGAGATGTCAGCACATCTCCCCGCTCCCTCAGCTCCCTCCTTGGGGAAGGCTCCTGATGTGCCCTCACGCCCATTCCAGGCTCAGGGCAGGCAGAGCAGCAGGCAAGGACTCCATTTGTGGCCCCTCTTGGGTTTGGTTTCCATCAGCCTCCCCTAGAAGTGCACTCTGGGGGGCTGTGATGAGCTGTGACTGCACACACACTGCCCAAAACCTCAGATTGCTCCCCATGCCCAGCCATCCCTGCTCCCCTGACTGCAAGATCCCTGGCACAGACACAGCTCCTCTTCCTTCATCCTCCTCCTGCAGCACCTCCCCACCACATCCAGGGCTCCCCACTAACACCCCAAATCCTCCCTCAGCTACCAAGAGGAATACTCTACTGGAAGGTGTCCATGAATGAGATAAGCTTCGTCCTTCCAACCCAAACCAGTCTGGGATGCTATGGAAGATTAAAACAGCAATAATGAGATTCACAGAGATCCTGAGGGTGCTGTGGCAAAGGTGAGCTCAAAGGAAACACCTGTGGAAAGAGGGCTCCTCTTGACAGATGGATTCAACTTCCATGTGCAAGGAAATATTCTCCTGGAATCAAGGCTGCCCCTGTGATGAGAAGTTTTCAGCTGAGAAACAAGGGGACATGATGCTACTGCAACCTCTGCCTCCACTTTTACTACCAGGAAGAAATAAAATAGAGCTATAGCCACAAATGGAAAAAAAAAAAAATCAGAGGGCAGACAGAAAGAAGGAAGGAGATATAAATACATCAGAGAATGGAATCGATGTCCAAGATGAGTAAGGAACTGCATATGATCAATGAGAAGCAGCTAAAATGTTTATACAGGAACAAAAACAGCCTGGGCAACTAAGTGGAGACTCTTGAATTACTTGGGCAGGACACAAAACAGGATCCTGAGGAGATGAGAGAAATATGGCCAAAAAAAAGTGATAACTGGAACATACACAAGTGCAGTGTCCAGCACTGCGAGGGCTTTGGAAGGAGGTTTTGGAAGAAGCTGAGGCAAATGGAAAATGGGAATAAATGCAGAGTGTTTTTATCAAAGGTGAGTTGTGCCAGAAATCCTGAGGGTTGGGGCTGCAGATAGAAGAAAAGCTGCAGATCTAATCCAGATTGCCTTCAACAACACATTCCCCACACTGCCTGATGGAAGAGATCATGGAGCTGAGGAAAAGCTCCTCATGGGAGATGGAATGGGGATGCTGGAGAAGTTCACCATTGAGGTACCAATACATGAGGATGGGAGCAGGGACAAGAAAACTGGTGAAAAACTAGAGGAGAGCTGTTCTGGAAGTGCAGGAGCACTGAGGACAAAGAATGAGCTGGTCTAGGCTGAGGTCTGGATGGGATAGGAAAGGAACAATCCAAGTGTTCCTTAGGTTGTTCCTCTGGGACAGCCACAGACAGGACCAGATGATCACATCCTGTCCATACCTGGCCATTCCCAGGAATGCCAGGCACGGGGGGCACATGCCCATCTCTGGCCTCTGGAGAAGAGCCAGCTACAGTCTCACCAACTGTGATGGGATACCTGGATGGGTGAGGAGAATCCCACAGGACCCAGGCCCACGCCAGCAGCCACGGGGGTGCCCAGTCCTCCAAGACTCCCTGGCAGCTCAGGGGGCACCACCCGGGGTTCTCCAGAAGATCTGGGACGAACACGAGCGAGGTGCAGCCACTCCTGGTGCCCTCCACAGGGACATCCACGGCCAGGAGCTGCAGTCACCACCAGGGGTGACAGTGCCAGCTGCCCCCAGCCCCACCGAGGCGCTGGCAAGCAGCAGCAAGCTGTGAGCAGATGGCACAGACACGGGGGGCACGGGGAGGAGGGGACACGGGCGCTGGCCTGGGGAGGGACGGCCACGGCCGAGGCGGTTCCCGTCCAGGATGACAGCTTGCATATGGATCAACAACGAGATAATTACAACCTTTGCAAGGGGGGGAAGCCCGTGGCACGGCGTCCTCCTGCTGCCAGCTCCATCCGTCCCCAGGATCCCTGCTCCCTCCGCAGCCTGGGCACCAGGAAATCGCTGGCCAGAAAAGCCCTGGCTACAGCCAGGCTTGGCTACAGCTGTGGAGCCATTTAGCTATTGATAGCCCCCCATTGTCAGCACTAGGGTTGGGCTTTGGTGAGAGAGAGCAATTTGGGAGAGATGAAAAAGAAAAAAAAAAGAGAAATTCAACAAAATGACAACCCAAAAAAACCCAACAAACAAACAAGTAAAGAAGGAGAGAGACAATACCCGACAGCTTGCAGGGTTTCCAGGCCTCTGCCAGCTGGGAAGCTGAGCGTATGAAATATGCATTGCACTGAACAAAGCAAACTGAAACGTTCAGAGCTGGAGAGCTGTAACCCTTTCCTGGGCGCCACAGCCACAGGGAGAGGTGCCAAAAATTCAGGGGAAAACACCCCAGGGGAAGAAGCACTGCGGGCTGTGGGTAAGGATCACTGAGCCTGAACGGTCAGACAGGCTCAGCTGCCTAGGGAAGGGGGAAAGCTGAGGAACCGCTCTGGATGCCAGTGGCTCCAGGAGAAGGATGTGGGATGACTCAAAGCAGGCAGAGCTGTGCTGTCCCTGACACCATTTCCACACCTCTGCTCGCCAGTGGTGTTGGAGGAGAAGCCTTTCTGCCAGAACTCCCAGAGCAGCACCTCTGCAGGGGACAGCTCTGCATCCCCAAACTCCTGCACAGGCAGGAGGTGGGGACACACTCAGGGCAGGCTGTGACTCTGGTGGGACTGTCACCTCCTGCCCTCCTGGCCTGTCACAGGTGTCCCCAGGCTGCTGAGCATCCTCGGCAGGAGCAGTGAGTGGCTGTGTCAGGCTCCTTTGGGTGCTGGCAGTGCCGGTGCAGCCTGACCCAACCATGCAGCTCCGTGTCAGCCCCAGCACAAGGTGCAAAACACCTGAGGAAGCACAGGACCTCCTGAAAACCTGAGCAAAGGAGCACAGGGCTCCCGAGATGACACTGGAGGACTGAAGGAAAGGAATCCAGCACTCCAATCAAGGCACGGGAGAAAATGCAGGGAAGAACAGAGATCCAGCAAACTTTCAGCTAAGTAGATTATTGATCTTCAGGGTGTGCCAGGAAGCAGCTTTGCAAATTACAGCGGTCCCCTGCTGCAAGCTCAGGCAGTTACGGGATGGCAGAGCGGGAACATTCCCCAGCTCCGTGCTCCTGCCACCCACAGGCTGCCTCCTCCTCCTCCTCCTCCTCCTCCGCTCCTGTTTGGATCGCACATGTCCAAAGGGCACCGGGATGAAAGGAAAGGGAGCACCACCCCATCCCAACGGGAGAGCCGGTGTTGGTGGGGAAGAAGAGCTCGGGGAATGCCGGCTGCGCTGGGAGCAGGGGCAGAACCGAGCCCAACGCGGGCGGGGAAGGCGCGGACCTCGCGAGGCTCCGCAGACAATTCCCTTGGCAAAGGCAGCGCTCGCTGTCGCTGTCGCTGTCGCTGTCGGGAGGGCTCTGCGGGCACAGCCGAGGTGGGAACGCCTCGCAGATTGCCCTGACAATGCCTCAGCCCCGGCACAGAGATCACCTGCTCGCAGGAGCCCGGGGACGAGAGATGGCTCAGAGCCCAGCTCCTGCCGGGGTGCTCAGCATCCCCCTGGATCAGCCCCAGGGTGCCTGAATCATGGAGTCATGGAATATCCTGAGCTGGAAGGGACCCACAGGGATCATCCAGGCTAATCCCTGGCCCTGCACAGACCCCCAACAATCCCACCCTGGGCATCCCTGGGTGTCCAAACTCTCCTGGAGCTCTGGCAGCCTTGAGGCTGTGCCCATTTCCTGGGGAGCCTGGGCAGTGCCCAGCTGGGGGAAGAACCTTTCCCTGATCTCCAACCTCCCTGACACAGCTCCAGCCATTCCCTGGGTGATGTCCCTGGTCACCAGAGATATCTGCCCCTCTGCTGCCCCTCACAAGGATGCTGAAGGCCCCTGAGGTCTCCCCTCAGTCTCCTCCAGCCCTCAACCACTGTAAGGCTCAGAGCCCTCCTGTGAGGCAGGCGAGGAAGGATTTGTTCATCCTTCTCTCAGGAGGCAAGGAAAAGACCATGGGGTTATCTGGTGGCACAGGCAGGGTGACACCAACCAGCTCTCCCCATCCCTGGGCCGTGCAGGAGCTGATTTAAACAAAGCCAGGCCTTTCTGGGACTGCTGGAGCATGAGGAGCGCTCGGACTGTCAGATCCTCCTCGTTTTAAATAAATCCCACTGACGTTGTCTCTCCTGACATGAATTATTAACCAAGCATGATGCACACAGCGCCAGCAGCAGCGTCTGGGGCAGGCTCTGAGCAGGTGAGGCTCTGCCTGGGACCGCAGGTGTGAGGCACTGGAATTCCAGCATCCCTGGGAGCAGAGGTGTTGTCACCATGGCTGCCACCTGGTCATGCCAGGGAAAGTCACACTCTGTGCCCAGGGCATATAAAACCCAAACTCCTGGCATTCCATGTGTCCATCTGTGCCAACACATGCTGGGAGCAGGGACTGTTTTTCCCACCTTGTGACAATCCCAGGGACAGAGGCAGCTGGCTCTGCTCTGCTCCTGGAATGGTTGTGGATGTCCTAGAGGTACCCAGCCAGCCACTCTCTCCTAGGGTGGCCTGAACAGATGGACCACTGCTCTCCCTTCAGCCTGAAGAAACTCCCAGTTCAACTGGGACAGAGGAATGGTGGGTGAGATGGGGACAGCTTCTCAGACAGGGACCAACCCCTGAGCCAAAGCCCAGAGGCAAATTACCACCTCCCCACACCCTCCCTGGCTGATGACTTGAGAATTCACCAGAACATTCAAAAGATCCCCAAGGGAGAGCCTGACGGAAAGTGAACCATCAGCAAGGGGCAGGGAGCCAAGGCCAGCACTGGTGGGAGCTCCTGGAAGAATTCTGAGCCATGGGTATGGACCTCAGCCACCCACGCTGGGGCTGGAGGGTGCAGGTGAGAAATCACCAGGATAAAGGGCAATTCCTCTGCCCCCCAAATAAACCCAAGCAGCCTGAATCCACAGGAAAGAGAAGAGTTATGTGAGTCCCAGCTCTGTGAAGCCCTGAGGACGTGGTGGGCTTCCAGCACCAAACACAGATCATCTGGGCTCCCCTTCTCTGGCCACTCAGTGCAATGAGAAGGAAGGGGAAGGAGAACTGAGCAGAAAAAAATAACATTCCATATTTTTTCCTCTCATAATTCAGTAGAACAACATCCACATTTTATCCTGGAAGGAGCTGCACTTTGGGGATTCTCGTGTCTGAGACCTAATTTGTAAAGCGCCCAGGGATCCCTGAGGGGAAGAAAGCATTATAGGATCATTATTAAAAGGGACACGTTATATTTCATGTCTCAGTTCCACACAAGTGGAAATAAAAGGCCAAGAGCAAACTCTGGGATCAGAGGACAAACCTGTGAAATGTAACTCACATCCAGGGAGTGACAAAACCAGGACATGGGGGAGTCTCCTGCTTTGCCCTCTGCTCGGCCACACCACAGCAGTGACACAGAGTAAAGAGCAGCAAAGGGGTTTTATTTTAATAAAAGCCACAATCTGTGGTCCCTCTCAGCTGTCCCCTGGGCTGTTTTACAAGTCTGGGGTGGATCCAGCTCTTACAGCATCGGAACACAAACACAACCTGAGCACAGCCCACCCACGGGGCTGCCCGTGGTCCTGCTGGCTCCTCCACCTGCCACCAGATCATTTAGACAAAAAAAGATTCTCTCGAGCCTCTCAGCAGTGCTTACAGCAGCAGTGTCCCTGCCACAGCCCGGGAAGCTCCTTTCAAACCCTTGGCAGGTAGGTGGCTGGATGAGAAGCCATTTCCCAGGGGAATGAGGGAAGGAACCCATTTCAGGTTGGATCTCACGCCTGCCTGTGTCCCACCCACACTGTGTCACTGCTGGGGTCACTGCTGTCACACACAGCATTTATCTGCTCAGCCAAGCCCAGACATCACCAGGGATGGACCTGCCAGAGAACAACACCCACAGAGGGTGTGGAGGGGGCAGGAATGCAGACCCTGCTCAGCCACTTCTGTGGGAAGAGCCAGCCTGGACTTTGGGCTGGGGCTGCTGCTGCAGCAGGAACACTCAGCACCCCAGCACAGATTATGCTTCCCCATCCCAGATGCCTGACCTCTGGCACACCAGAGCTGTGTGCAGATATCCTGTGCTCAGCATGGATCTTGACTTCCACGGAAACTTGATGGATTTCTCAAAGTGTTGTTTCAAAATGAGTGCAACCCCCAGGGCCACCAGTCCTGCCCTTTCAATCACAGGATCATGGAATGGTTTGGGTTGGGAGGGACCTTAAAGCTCACCTTGTGCCAGGGGCAGGGACCTTCCACTAGACCTTCACAATGAAATAGAGTAAGTTTAGATTGGATATTGGAAAGGAATTGTTCCCTGTGAGGGTGGTGAAGCCCTGGCACAGGGTCCCCAGAGAGGCTGTGGCTGCCCCTGGATCCCTGGCAGTGTCCAAGGCGAGGTTGGACAGGGCTTGGAGCAGCCTGGGACAGTGGAAGGTGTCCTTGCCCATGGCAGGGGGTGGGACTGGATGAACTTTAAGATCCCTTCCAACCCAAGCTATTCCATGATTATATGGACAGCACTTGTGCAGTCCATAAAGTACCACAGCTATAGGAACCCACAAAAAAAGCACAAGAAACTCTATCACTAAATTCCTGGGAATAAGATCAAAGCAACCCTCACTCCTCAGGGCTTCAGAGTGCTGGGAATGAGAGCTTTTCCAGGTGAAGCAGTGGTGACCATGGCAGTACCTGTGTGCTGTTTTCATCCCCCTGGGCGTGGATGGTGTAGGAGCGAGCTCCGTCCCTCAGGCTCTCGCTGGCGATGCGCACCTCCACGCCGGGCAGCGGCGTGCCCACGGAACCTGCGGAGAGCGGCATGAGAACGGGCAAATCACGGAATCAGGGAGGCAAAAGAGCAGCTGTTTGTCTGTCAGGGGTGTGTGCAGGCTGTGCTGGCACTAAAGAACTTTCCAGAGAGGGGTGTCCCTTCAGGAAGGCATCGATCCCACCGTGTGTCTGCATGGAAATGTCCGGATGCTGCCGCTGTTCGCTGAGCAGGCGGTGCTGGGAATGCCTCTGAACACAAACGTGTCTCCAGCCCTGGGCAGTCTCTCTTGGCCACTCTTTGAGGACATCTGCACAGCTTCAGAGCTCAGGAACGAAGCTGTTTATTTTCTTTTCTTTTCTTTTTTTTTTTTTTTTTTTTTTTAAGAAAAAAAAGAAGGGCACCACAAAACCTACACGGAGCTGTGAAAAGAGAGAGCACGGCGATTACTCTGCTCCTCTACAGCCTGCACCTGACAGGGGAGGCGAAGGCTTAACTGCTGAGAATTGCCAGGGATTATCTCAGTTTTAGGAGACATCAACACAATGGATGGAAAACATCACAGGAGAAAAGCAGGGATCAAAACCACCCCCGTTCTTCCACAGGTTTCTATTTCAAAGCCAAGGAGCTGACACAGTGTCACAAGGACCACTACTGAGCTCCAGTCTGTGTCTGTGACCCAGAGCTCCCCAGCCTGCAGCTTTCCCTCCCCTGGTGCAGTGCCTGTTCTTGCTGGGGAGCACCTGAAAGCTCAGCAGAGAGGGCAGCTCTGCTCCTGTGACCTGTGGGATGGGCAGGTCCCACTGGGACCTCGATGGCACGAGTGGCTCCTGTGGCAGAACAGGGGCCTGGAGTGGCAGAACAGGGAGGACTGGCTTCAAACTGAAAGAAGGAAAGGTTTAAATTAGATATTAGGAGAAAAATTTTGGCTGTGAGGGTGGTGAGGCCCTGGCACAGGGTGCCCAGGAAAGCTGTGGCTGTCTCTGGATCCAAGACCAGGTTGGATGGGGCTTGGAGCAACCTGGGATAATGGAAGGTGTCCCTGGGGACAGGGGGATGGAACAAGATGAGCTTAAGAATCCCTTCCAAACCAAATGACTCTGTGAGTCTATAAATTGGTAACTCTGCTCTTCATTTTAAAGGATGATCAATTCTTCCCCCTGAAGTGCCTCCAGCTGATGCTTTCCAGGTCTGCCAGGATCACCTTGACACTGGGAATTCCCTAGAGCAGGGATTGAAGAACCTGGAGCTCAGCCCTGTCCTCCTCTCGTTGTTCATATTTCAGGCACTTGGGTTCAAGTGGCATTTTCCCTGTCCTGGTCTCATTCTCCTGTAGAAGCCCTGGAGATCTGCTATCCGTGACATCATGATTTTGTCTGCTACATTGGTCAGTTGCCATGGAAATGGATATGTCGTCGTAGCCCAGATTTATGGCATCCCTGCAGGATCAGCCAAGAGCAGATGGGCTATGAGGGAGTGAGATTTTATTGCAGCAAAACTACCCGAACAATTAGCAAATCTGGCTGGAAATAAACACAAAGCGACGTGGCAGCTCCGTGATCCGTGTCTGCCTTTGGCATTCTGGTCAGCCAGCACAGCCACGTCCTCCCCTCTCCACCAGCACCCCTGGGCTGCTCCCACCTCCAGGCCAGACACTCAGAGGCAGAGGGTGGCAGCAGGGGAAGGAGGGAGCCAGAAGTGCCCTGAGGTACCGTGTCGAGGTATTTATGGAATCAGAGAATCGCAGAAGTTGGATCCCACAAGGATCATCAAGTCCAGCTCCTGGCTCTGCACAGGACAACCCTAAAAATCACACCATATGTGTTATAAACAATCTTGCACCTGCCATGGGAGGCTCCAAGAGGCCTCAAAGCAAGTAACAAGTCACAGAAAACACCCTCAGTGTTGCAAGGAAGGTTGCTGGAGCCACCTTCTAGACTTCTGTGGGAACGGTTTCTGCAGGGTGAAAAACCCTGTGTGTGAACAGACTCCCATCTGCCCACAAAACATGGCTCGTCTGTGGGCAGGCACCACCAAGTCAGTCCTGGAAAGCTCACAGAGGGAGCAGAAACCAATGCAAGGAACTGCCAGGGGCTGTCACAGACTTGGAATTTTTCAAACCAAGATCAGCCAGATGCCTTTCTGAAAGATGCTTCTTCCCTGGATGCAAGCTGCTGACCTCAACATGGAAATGGGCAGTGATTCATGGGCAGCAGGACTCCAGGATCAGTGCCCACTGCTGGTCCCAGCCCTTGGAATGAGACACCAAAGATCAGCACAGAGCTGGCACATGTGAAGGCACAGAGGAGGTGACGTGCTCCCCACACAGTGTTTCAGATCACAGTTACTAACACAGCCCCACCAATTCCTCTCCTACTTGGCTAAAATAAAACCAGCATGTAAAACAAGTCCCTGGTGGAGAGCTGCTCCCTTATGTTTCTGTCTGGAGAAGCTTTTCTGGTATTTAGGAAAAGTGACAAACTTCGATATCCACATCTGTAAAGGTTGAGAAAGCTCCTACCATCAATTAGAGCTCCACAAACCTGATGGGATTAATAGAATTTGTGCAAACACAACGACTAGAGCTTCCCAGACCCATCCACCGTGTCAAAATATACCCTGTGCCAACTCCAACAGGTCAGCAGAAATTTGGAACAGCCCCGGAGGTCCTGCCTTCATCAAGCCACAACCAGGGTGATCAGAAAGGGCCAGCACTCTGCACAGGCTTCCTTTTGTCCCCAGCCTTAATCCTGAGGGGAAAGTGAGGAGAAATCTCTGCTCCTTCCCCTCAGCATCCCTCCAGCCTGCACCTCCTGGATGTTAAGCAATGCTGGCACCTCGCCCGCGGTGTCGCCGGGCTGCAGGCAGGAGGGGCTGACACCATTCTGCTTTTTCACCCCTTCTCCTCCGCTTAAAAAAAAGTTGTCAGCTCTTCCCAGATAAATTTAATTGGCCCCGTGCTCTGTGTCCTTCGGTATCTGGGTAGCTGTGCTGTGCTGTCCCGGGAGGGTTGGAGCAGGCCAACGATAAGGCACTCAAGGATCTCACTGTCAACAATACACGGAGTCCCCGCTGTAGCAGCTATTAGCTGCCTCTGATCTAAACCTCCAATTAAAGTGGTGATTAGGCCCAGTGAGGCATTCTCCGGCCATGAATTATTCATCTCCCTTCACAGTAACAGCACCAGGGGGGATTAGAATGAGAGCTGGTGAAAACAGAGGCATTTTAAGCAGGGTTTTAACCATATACAAGCAAACATTTATCTTTCAAATCTTTCATCTTTGCTGCTTCTGGAAATTAAAGCTCCCACACCCCCATCCCTGCCCCTTCAGACCCGTGCTGTGGGTGGAGAATGGGGACACGCTGCTGGTGACACCCGTGGGGACACGGGCAGGATGGGCAGGGTCCAGGGATTCAGCCTTTCTCCTGCCACACCAAGTGCCTGGATGAGGGCAAGGGAAGCCCCAGGATCTCTCCTCAGAGCCTCATGAATCACAGAATGGTTTGGAAGGGACCTTAAAGCTCATTCCATTTCAGCCCCTGCCATGGGCAGGGACACCTTCCATTATCCCAGGCTGCTCCAAGCCCCATCCAGCCCGGCCTTGGGCACTTCCAGGGATCCAGGGGCAGCCACAGCTGCTCTGGGCACCCTGTGCCAGGGCCTGCCCACCCTCATAGCCAAGAATTTCTTACTAATTTCTAATCTAGACCTAAAGTTAATTGTGAAGCCATTCCCCCTTGTCCTGTCACTCCAGGCCCTTGTCCAAAGTTCCACTCCATCTTCCTTGCAGGCCCTTTCAGGAACTGGAAGGCCACAGTTAGGTGACCCCAAAGCCTTCTCCTCTCCAGGCTGAACAATCCCAGTTCTCTCAGCAGAGCTGCTCCATCCCTCTGATGATGCTGGTGCCTCCTCTGGGCTCACTCCAACAGGTCAGAGCAGCAGGGAAGGACCTGTGCTGCTCCCACTCCAGGAGAAATCCTCTGCTGGATGTCCCCTGTTCCCAGCCCACCATCAGCTGACCCTGGGGTCTCTGTGGTACCTGCTGACCTCCTACCCAGCCTCTAACAGGGCAGTGGATCAAAAGCTTCTTCACAGCTCCAGTAAATTATGCCTCAGCTTCACCCATCTGCTTCCCAGCTGACACTTCCTGAAATAAATTAATCAAGCCTATTCAATTATAGCCCCCTTTCTGTTCAGTTTCTTGCTGATCCCCACCTTTGTGAGACACTTCTCTCCCCTCTCAGGGCTGCAGGAGCCCCTGGTTGGGCTGGAGTGACAGTCCCCAGCCCTGTGCTTTGGCTGCACAGGAGGATTTGTCCCCAGGTCCCCTGCAGACCCCAGGATCCATAGGGATGATGCCTTAGGAGCATGGTCACCAGCTCTGGGGCAGGAGCTGCCCTTCTGGGTTGCCATGCTACTTTCAGTCTTATTCCTTTTCTCTTTTAGTCCCCTGAGAAATTTCTGGAGTCTCCACTCATTTTTCCTCATGAAAATCAATAAAAAGCAAATATAAGCAGGCCACAGGGACAGTGAGATGCTCCCTGCCCTGTCAGCCTGGGGTGAGGGGCTCACACACAGCTTGAGCTCCTGCAGATGGAATTCCTGCTTTTCCTGCCTGCTTCCCTCTCCTGCCTGCAGGTATGGGGCTGTGGGAAGATAAAACTGGCTGGAGTGGGGTGAGGGAATGACAGCTACCCTGCAAAAGTAAAACAGAGTTTGTGTTTCAAGCTGTTCTCAGGCTGAGGAGTCAGCGAGGGGGAGTTCTGGCTTCTCCTCTCCCTGCGTGACCCCTGCAGGATCCAGCTCCTGCATCCCATGGGATTGGGGTGCTGTGGGAAGCTGTGACACCCAGGACCCCCCCTGGGGTAACACCAGTTCCCCAGGAGGCTGCATATGGTGCCATGCCTGCACAGACAGCCTGTGGGGAGGCAGGTGGCACAGGGTGGGCACACAGATGGCCACGCTCCAACCACAGGGAGAGTGGGGGCATTTTATATTTGCAATGTCTCAGATCAGTTTATTTCTAGGTTCCAGAAAGTACAGCCATGGAGAGGAATCACAAAGTGTAGCTCAGAGAAGGAGGGGAGACAAGGAGAGAACAGGCCCAGAGCAAACAGCGAGGTGTGACAATTTTGAATTCCTGAAGAGGCAAGAAACAGGCACTAAAATAAGAGTGAGCAGACATCCTATTTTAAGTGTTCAGCACTGATGGGTTGGACAAGCGCTGCTGTGTGGAGAATCCTGTGTGACACCACCCAGAAATACAACTCCAGGCAGCAGGAGCTGAAGAAACACTCCTTCAATTCACTAAGATTTTGGAAGTAGGAAAGCATCAGCCTGGTCAGGCCAGTGGCCACCACTGCCAGCTCTGCACACACAATTTTGATCCCTGGGAAACCCAGCAGCCGCTTCCCACACATCCATGTCCTGGCTTCCCAGTGCCAATTCCCAGCACCCTCGTTCCTACCATGGCCTCTCCTCACTCATGTGCAGAGAAGAGCCCAGAGCACTTCCCAGCAAATGCCTCCAAACAGGGGCACCCTCTGGAGACTCCTACCTGGGACACGGGCTCCGTGCAAGGGGTTAGAAAGCGCCATCCCAATCTCAGTCATCCCGTACCTCTCCAGCAAGGTGTGCCCCGTGATGCTCTTCCACTTCTCCAGCACAGGCACAGGCAGGGCTGCTGAGCCTGACACCATTAACCTGCACAGGGAAAGCCCAGCTAAGAGAGAATCCAAGAGCAACTTTGCTCCAGGGAATTTGTGGCCTGACACAGGGGCAGGAAAAGCTCTACGTAAAACCTGCAGGTCCAAATTTCTTTTAACCAGTGCCAAAGATGTCCCTGACATTTCCAGCATGATAAGGGGTTTAAGTTAACCAGGACACCACCTTGAAAGAGATCCTGGAGTACAAGCCTGGGCTGCAGGACAAAGTCCTCAGCCATGTGTTACACAGGGTGACACAAAACAAGCCCCTTCTGGGCTTTCCCATGCAAGAGTGGCCCATAATTAAATAATGTCACCCTTGTTCCTGTCAAAGAGACACCAGAGCACAACCAGCAGCACTGAAAGAGCTGAAAGGAAAACCTGGAGCATCCAGGGAGCCAGCAGCAGCCCCTGCCCAGAGCTCACTCACCTGATGTTCTCCTGGCAAAAGGCACGCACGAAATCCTGCACTTGGGGCTGGGTGAAATGCTCATCGTAATATTCCATCAGCTTGGCATAGATGGTGGGCACTGCCATGAACACGCTGACACGGGGAGCTTGGGTGCTCAGGAGCTTCTTCCACACCTAGGAAGGAAGGGAACACACAGGGATGAAGATACACTTTTGCTATCTAAGATTTCTGGGATGTACAGCTGGAAGCTGTTGTGTGCCCCGATCCCAAAACAAGTTCCCAACTTTCATCACGCCCTTATCTCCCAGGGCACAACGTTCATCTCTCATCCCACCAGTGGATCCCCCACCCACCATCACTCACAAGATGATGGAAATGGCATTTTTTACTCCTGTCGTGTTGCAGCCAAGAATCTGCTCACGAAGATGGAAGCTTGTGGCAGAATCAGTTCATTCCCTTATCATGCACAGCTCTCCAAAGGCTGCACAAAGCCCCAGTTTTCCAAAGCATGGGAGCTCTTCTTTGGAAAGACACAGCCCACACCTGATACACAATACACAGCTTGGAGCCCTGCACTTCAGCCTCTGAGGCAAAGCTGGGAAGAGGGAGATCAGGCACTGGGAGTGAGACTTCATGGACATGGTGAGGTGCAGAGTGTCCCTGGAGAGCTCAGAGGAGCCATCAGCATCCACAGGTAAAGCAGTGGCAGCAGAGACAGCAGCTTTTCAGGAGGGCCACTACCCCAACCACACTCTTCCTTAGAGGAATGTTCCCTGGGGGAATAATGTCCTTCAGCTGCAAGAAGAAACTTGGCAATTCTAACAGGGACAAATCCCAGCAGCCAGTTCTGCTGGGACGTGGACAACGACACCTCTGGGATGCAGGGGTCAGAGCCCATCCCTCCCACACTCACTGCCCTCCCTGCCAGGTAGGTGAGCCCTTCCCAAGGCAGGAGCCCTCCAAATCCATGAATAAATGAGAGCCCTGCTGTCAGCGCCTCTGTCCCGGCGCTGGGTCCCTGCCCCGCCGGTGACAAATGCATTCCCTAACAGCTGCTGACACCCAGCGCTGCCTGGGCGCTCCCCTCAGCTGCACACCAGCCAGGCGAGGCAGGGATTGATTGAAGGTGAGCCAGGGATTCTCCTTCATGCTGTCACTCTGCCCCTTCCCTCCGTTCTGCTCGCCCGGGCTCCGTTTCATCCCTTTCTCCTTGGCTGCGCCGCCGCCGCCTCCCCCCGCATCCCGCACTCGGCTGCTCCAGAACAATCAGCTCCTAAAAAATCCCTCCCAGCACAGGGTGGTTGTTGTTAACGGGGCAGGGCACGTCCACAGAGCCACCACCCACCCAACAGCAGGGAGCTCACTCTGCCTCCCAGGCCAGGGATGGCCCTCGGTGGGGAGAGATGAATGCACAAGGTGCAAACCCACCTGGGAGGTTGGGCATGAGCACTGCAAGATCCCCTGGGAAAGGAAAGCAGGACTGGAATGTGACTTCCTGCACTGATGGGTGATACCTCCAGAGAGGGAACATTTCACTCCCTGCAGAAAAACACCTATCAGCAAGATCCCTACCAGCCAGATTAGGTAAAATTGCATTTAGAGGGGTCTAACCTCCCCCATGCTCCTCCCAGCCCCTTTTTTCCCCAATATCTTCCCCATTCTAGGCAGCAGGGTGGAGAAGGATCTCTCCAAAGCCAGGGCTGAATGGATGTGCTCTCCTCAGCCTGGTGCTCCCGAGAGCCATTGCTGTGGGCAGGGAAGGACGCGTGATGGCAAGCAGGGATCAGGACTGTGCCGAGGGATTGAAGGGAAACAGATGCTCAGGGCTTGTTCAATCCTTGCTGTGTGATTTTGTTTTGCCTTCCCAAGTCCCCAGCAGCTGTGGGAGCGCAGGCAGACTTCCAGTCTGGCCATGCAGCAGAGTTTTTGTCACGTGACTTTGGATCTGAAAATCCCCAAACCCAGGGAAACTGAGCAAGTCTCTCTTGCACCCCAGAGTCCCCTGTCCCCACGTGCCAGCTCCACCCCTGCCTTAGATAAAATCCTCCCTCCTGCACTGCAGCCACAGGAGCAGCTTTTTCTGTGTCAGTCCAGCTCACCCAGCAACAGCCCTTTCCTGAGGATAAGCAGCTGCCTTTGGATTTGTGCCACCAGCTGCTGGGGTGATCTGCTGACAGCCAAACCTCTCCACCTGCTCTGCTCCTGCTCAGCCAAATCTGGATCCTTCCCATGTGTTTTAGCAGGACTAAGCCGTGGTACAAAGCTGGCAGCTCCCAGCGCTCCGCAGAGCCCAAGCTGGCCAGAGGGCCTGGCACTGCCCAGCCAGCTGGAACAGCAACTCCTGGCTTCTAACTGCAGCTCCATGCTTTGAGAGGAGGATGTGGGAAAGCCTCGTTACCTGGGACTAATCAATCAACCCCGTGCAAAGCTTTGTCCTTGCAGCACCCGGCACCCTCCGACAGCGCCGGGCTTGGAGCAGCTCAATCCATCTCCCCTGGGTTATCCCACTGTCACTGTCACCATGGTAATTCCCCTGGCACAGGGTGCTAGCAGCCCAATGTTCCATTTTGTTTTGCTCACCTGATACCTCCAAGTGCTTTTCAAAAGCCATGGATTCGAGAAGCAAACGTGGCACCGCGTGCCAGGGCTGCCAGGCTCTGCAAAGAAGGGAAGCAGCAGCCTTCCCATGGAATATGCTCAGGAGATGGATCAAGATTCCTTTTAAGATAATCAAAGGCTAGAAGCAAAAAGTTTCTCTCTGCAAGAAAGCAAGGGGAACAGCTTCCCACCAGCAATAATGGCAGTGAATGCTTCAGGCCAGGGCTGCCCGTGCCAGCAGAGAAGTGGGAGACCTAATGTTCCCAAGAGCCTTCCTGTCAGCATGACATTCCTGATTTTCCTCCCCTCCCACTGCTCAAAAGCATATCATGAGCTGGCCAGTGGAATTTTGCCATCATTAAAGGAAAAAAAAAAAAGGGGAAAATGACACCAGTGGTTACAAAACAAGAGCAGCAAGGCACAGCTGGGAGATTTTTCCCACATATTTTTCCCAGCACGCAGAGGTGAATTAGGATGGAGGAACACACAAGCTGCTCCGAGGGGTGGTCAGTCCATACAGCAACCTTCCCAACCAGCCTCCAAACCTGCTAAGGTCATCTGAAGGAAGAGATGTGAGCACAGAGGAGAAAAGGGAATAACTTCTCCCTTTAGAGAGGGAGATGTGCAATGCCACGAACCAGACAGAAAAGCCAAATCCAATACCTGGGCATCTTCTCATGCAAAAGGAGAAGAAACGGTGGCAAACCCAGTTATGTGCTAAACCATGTAAGATTTTGTCTGATAGAAGATTCCCAAATCCAGCCAGAAGAACTACAAGCTGTGAAGGAAGCAAATATCAGCATGGATTTTTCCATCAGCCCACAAACCGATCACAGCCAGCCTGCGGTGCAGCCTCTATTGACAGACACAACAGCTCCTCTCTTCTATAAAATTATTGTGCCATTTTCAGTTGTAATTGAATCTTTTCAAACCTTTTCAAAAATAGCAATGCCTCTAATGCAAGGTTAACTCAGCCCTTTACTTCCCTCTTGCTCGGGGAGACGGGTCTGTGTTTAGCACTGACTGCTGCCACGTGGGAAGCACCATCGAGGAAAAGGGATGCCGGTGATTTTTGGAATGTCTGAGGGAGCAGCAGGGCTGTGGCCAAAGCAGCTGCTTGTTTGGTGAGGTCCTGTGCCAAACACAAGGGTGGGAAGCTCCTGTAACTCAACAGCAGCAGTGAAGGGACTGCAGGACCACGCACACACATCCAACACCAAATTATCCCAAAAAAACAGATGGGCACATGAGATAGGAGAGCACCAAGGGGAGCTCTGCTCTCTCCCAAGGACTGAGCCTCCAACACTTCACAAGCAATATGCAAAGAGAGAGAAACATTCTTCTCTTCAAAGAGAAATCAGGCCCTCGGTGGCTTTGTCTCATGTTTGTTATAACCCCAAACTGTTTGCGCTCTGTGCGACTCTGGTTTTAATCATTTATTCATCAGCACAGTTTGATGGCCCCTCTGCATTCCAGGCTGAAGCTTTTAAACCCTTCCTATGCTGGAGGCATACTGAAAGGAGCAAGTGCTTTCCCTGGGACCTGGAAATGTAAGTAAATATGACAGGCTCTGGTTCCATTTTTTATATTTCCCCACACACATCAAAAGCCATTACTTGGGAACAGATGCTGAGGACAGACGGCAGATCTGGGGAGATGGGAAAGAAAACCTCTAACTTTTTAAAGCCAGGTCTGTGAGAAGTGATCAAACATAATCCATTCACTAGTGACCTGCTCCTCCCTCCACCGACTCCTCTTTGAGTCTGAAATAAAATTACTCCTCTGAAGCCTCCCATTAACAGATGAAAAGACTTTCAGCCTCTCTCCAGCTGAAACTGGATGGGGGCCGTGATCCCCAGCGTGCCTGGATATTGGAGCCCAGGCTCCTCTGCTTGGATTTGCTTTTCTTTTAAAAATAAACCAAAAGAGCTGCCCAGAGTGATGTTTGCAGAAGTGACAGATCCAGGGGAGAGGCTCAGTGCAGCGCACGCTTCTCCTTCCCGGAGGCAACGGCGGCTGCCGAGCCCTGGATCTCCCTGTGCAGCCCAGCCAAGGTAGACAGCCCCAGCACCCAGCCCAGCCTGGCTCACACAGGCAACACCAGGGACAAGGACAAAGTTTGCTCCCAGACACAGCACTGGCTTTGCTGGCCTTCAGGAATTCAGGGCTGTGAGCACACGATGCAGCAGCACCCCAGAGCAACACCTCCCACTCATCCTGTGCCAGGCCTGCAGCTCCCTCCTAGCACAGGGAAAAGGGGCCACGAGGGAGAGAACATCAGGGAATGCTTGTCCCGAATCACACACCACCTCTGGGCACACAGCATTCCTATTTCCTTAGAAAGAAGAGTCAAAACAAGATGATTTTGATGGCTTTGAGTGTGACATTGTAAAACAGGGCATGGTTTTTAGAGGGCTTGAACCTCGGAGCACCTTAAATCAGACATGCAGCAAGGCTGGCACTGAAACAGCAGCTCCTGGAACTGCAGGGCAGGAAATCTGCATCTTGGCATATTTATCATGGAAGGGGTTGCAGGGCACAGCCAGGGCTGTCACTGCACAGGCAGCACATCACAGCTCAAACCTGCCCAGCAGAGCCGAGCGGGCAGCACACGCCACAGCTGGGTCACCCGGAGTGGAGATTTCCATCAGCTCCTCCCATCACTCAGCAGAGCAAGTTTCTCCCTTCAGGTTCTTCAGTACTCTTATTTCCCACTCTGCCCAAGAGGCTGGAAGACCTCCCAGGCTTTGCTCTCGTGTTTATCAATGCAGAGAGCTGACAGGGAACCTTTTGCCACTAGAACATCTTCCCCTCAAGGCAAGTCAGGGGTGTCCGAGGCAAAGACAAGCTCTGCCCCATGTTCAAGCCAAAAATGGATCCTCTTTGTCAAAAACCACAGCAGAGGATCCTGTAAATCAGACATTGAGCTCACAATTTGCTCCAAAATGGTCCTGTCCAAGGAGTGCCTGGTCTGGCATGGGGACATCAGAGTGTGACTGTCACAGCAAGCACAGGGGACACTCGGCTGCCCGGGTCTGTCTCTCCAGACTCACTGACATTTCCACAGAGCAACAGTCACACCACAGGCTGTGCCTGCACTGATGCAGGGAGGGGATCACTGGGAATGGATGCTCCAGAGGGTGCTTGGTGCAAGCCCTGAGGCTCAGAGCCTTCACAGAGCACCTGGCCAGGAGGAAAAGGCTCACCCTGCACTCCTTCCTTAACAGAGACACTCACCTGTTCTCCTCCGGTCACCACAGTGCACAAAATTTGTACCAACACAGCACCTTTAAAATCCCTACTCCTGGATGAGAAATTCCTACTCCAGCATCTGGAACAGGTCAGCAGCAGCTGAGAAATGCAAACAGGAGCAGAGCAGCTGGAAGAGTGAACTCAGCTTGGGAGCAGGTTATGGAGGGAGGATCGTACAGGGATGCTGAGGCTGCAGCTTGCTCTGGCTCCAGAGGAGGTTGCTGCCCTCCCACTTCCCACCCCTGAAAACCAATGAAACAATAAACCAGGAACATCACAGCCAGCCCAGCTGCTGGCAGAGCACCCCTTGGGCTCACTGCTCTTCTCCTGCCTGCTGCAAAGTCTCCCCCCACAGCCATCCCTGCCATTCCCAATCCCAGCAGCACAGACAGGAGCACTGGATGCTGCTCCCATGGGCTCCCTGTGAAGAGACTGCACCCCAAGGAGCACAAGCAGCACAGGACTCAGTACATCACGTACCAGTCGACTAATTCTGGAAACCCAGGGTCCATTTATAAACCCTTTATTAATAAATGATTAATAGATGCAGCCATGCTTTTTAATAACTTGCAATAAAAAAATGCTACGAAAAGCTTAAGCAAGACAGTCTTAACAGATGGTGCTATAAAGTGAATTATAACATGTACAGTAGCTAGTGCAGAGTAATGGATGTCCTCATTTAATAAAAAGAATCTGATTTTATGCAGCAACTTTCACGCTTGAGGCACCTCAGCACACTTTAATGAGTCCTCGTGGCCCCAGCAGTGGCCACAGACATCAGATGCTGTTTTAGTGAGAGGAAGGATGTTGGTCAGGACACCAGGGCTACTCCACAATCCTGATTTCTAACCTTTCCTTGGACAGCTCCCAAAAAAGGACGTAAAGGTCTGAAAGCTGCCACCTCCTACCTCTGCACAGCAGGGAACGACAAGCGAGCCGTGCTCTGGGGCTGGGAATGTCTTCTCAGGGGAAAAANAGCATTATTCCCACCACCAAAACCAGACTGCCATCTGTATCCACGACTATAAGGCACGCCGCAAATTATGTAATTTAATAAACACTGTAATAATAAAGTATTTATTTTGTATAATGAAGTGTTAGTGATTAGAAACCAAACACACATCGGGCGTGCTGCTGCGGTTTCTCTTGAACCTTTGCCAGTATCACTCAAGGCTAAATATGTCTGCAGCAGGTTGAGAGTAAGTTCCTCGCCTTGTTTTGATCAGCCTGTCAAGTGTTTTAGCTGCCAGTCGAGTTTCTTTATATCACACTATAATTGGCTGCTTTCTCAAGGTGCAGCCAAGGAAAAAAAGCACACGACAAAACTCGGGCTCCTCTGGCAAAATCCTCCACTGCTGCTTTGCTGCAAGCTGATTTCAGTAGCAAAGGGCACTTTGTAAACAGCTGGTGAAAATAGAGTGGAACTGAAAGGCAGCTTGCAATAAACTCCATGAGAAAGCCTTATTTACCCTCCCGTGCTCGCTTTGGAGTGTCGATCAAACCGCTCGCAGCTCCCAGGGGAGGCCCTCGGAAAAATAACGGGAATAAAGGAAACCGGAGAAGCAAACGCCGTCCTTCAGAGCACCTGAGAGCCCCGCCCGGCGCCCCAGCCCAAGTCCAGCTGCAGGGCCAGCCCCCGGCGCTGTCCCCGCTGTCACATCTGGGGACAGCTTTGATCAGAGCGGGCAGGAGGGGGGCGGGTCCCGCTGCCCCGATCCCGGCCCCATCCCTCAACGTCAGCTCCTCGATTTGCAGATGTCGGGGGAGAGCCGAGGAAAAGGCGAGGGCGCGGGGAGCACCGGTCCCGGGTGGCACGGGATGCGGAGCGCCGCGCCCTCCGGAGGCTCCGCTCCAGCCGCACCTCCAGCGCCGCCCCAGCCCAGCCCTGCCGCACCCCGAGCCTTTGGGGGCACGCTCAAGCCGGGGAGGACAATTGGCAGCAATCATTGGGGTGAAAGCACGGGTTATGGCAGCCAGGCACCCTCCTGCCTTCTACCACAGCATCCTACCAATTTACTCTGGAAGTACAGAGCTGCCCCGCTGGGATTCCGGGGCTGTCCCCCAGGAAGGATCAGTGCTCAGGTGTCAGCGCCGTCCTGGCAGAAAAAGGAAGCGTGCATTTCCTGTGGCAGCTGTTCTGAGAAGCAGAAATGAGCCATGAGGGATCAGCCAGCCCTGCAGTCGCTCTGGTGGGAGCTGGGCCCGCCCTCACCTGGCAGCAGCACAGCCAGAGGCTCCCGGGTGTATCCCACACCTGTGCACTTTGTCCTTTCCCTGGGACAGCACGTGGATAAACACACACAGGGAGAGCAGCCTGGGCAGTTACCCAGCACAAGCTCTTTTGGCTTTCCCAGGGAATTCTGCAGTGACAACACACTTCTGTTTCCTTTCTGCACCTGAAAACTCAACTGTCCCTTAAGGGTGACACTGCAGACACCACCCAGGACACTGGGAGATGTGGATGGATGGTGCTGCATCCCAGGGGCTGGGAAATGTAGAACCTGTTCCACCTTTACTGCTGCCTGTCCCTTTCCTTCCTCTCTTTCCATGGAGTGCCACTGCCACAGGGAACAAAGAAACAGAACACTGGTACTGGTGTGTCCTGGCTCAGATGGAAAACAACATTACAAGAGCATCATTCCAGTAGAGTTTCCCTCCTGCCACTTTTCTTAAAAGCTGCAAGAAGCTTTGGAACTGCAAACTCTCTCACATCACTGAGTCCAACCCAACAGCTCTGTTAACTCTTGTTTCTCCACAGAGGAAGAGCCACCTTTCCATGTAACTGAGGAAAACCAGGATTTCCCTTACCTGGGCTGCAAAGAACTCAAAAAGTTGTGTTCTGTCATGTAATGCAATATACACCACTAAGGATGTAGGACTGGAAGGGGAAAATTTGGGAGAGGCTGCCCAGGGAGGTGGTGGAGCTCCTGTCCCTGGAGATGTCCAAGGAATGACTGCACATGGCACTCAGTGCTCTGGGCTGGGTGACAAAGTGGGGATTGGTCACAGGGTTGACTTGGTGACCTTGGAGGTCTTTTCCAGCCTCAGTGTTTTGGGGATTCTGGGAAATGCAAGTCACTAAAAAATTCAGCAAGCAGCACATCACTAACACACAAGAGAAAATCCAGTATTTCCACCTTTCCTGGCAGTAAAAAAAATCCCCAAGCCTGATTCTGGATGGAAATGCTCCCAGTGGGCACACAGAAGTGTACACCCACCCCCAGAGAGACCCCAGGGCAGGGAGGGGCAGTGCAGCATCTCAGCATTCCCATTCCAACATCACACCTACAGAGCTACACCCTCTGGAAGAACACATTCACCCCAGGCTGAGCACCCAACCAGCACACTTTGCTGTGAACCACACACAGCCAGTGGCTAAAGGGGCTGGAATTCTTTAGGAATTCCTTCCCAGGGTTGCTGTGAGTGCAATGCCTGAGGTCCCGCTGCTGGATTCCCCCCGGGCTCACCGTCTGGGCGTTGAATTCCGGGAACATGACGCAGGTGGCTCCCACCCAGAGCGGGCACAGCAGCTTGTTGATCACCCCGTGGACGTGGTGCAGGGGCAGCACGTGCAGGATCACATCCTCCTTCCTCCACTCCCACTTCTCAACCAGCCCCGTGGTCTGCGGGAGAGAACAAACAGCACGGCCTTAGGGCAGGAGGAAAGATTCCCCTGAGGTATTCCCGAGGAATTCCCCAGGTATTCCTGAGGAATTCAGGCCCCAAACTCCCTGGCAGGAATGCCAAGCCTGCCTGGGTACAAAATCTTCCCTTTAGGATCAGCAGGAGAAAAATTCCCACCAAAACAGCAGCACACAAGAGGAAGCCCTTCAGCATCCTGTCAGGACGTGCCTTTAAATCAGCAAAGCCCTTTCCTTGTTTACTGAGAAATATCAGCAAAGATTTTAAGTAGGACATACAAGAATATTAACCTGCTGCTGCACATGCAGATTTGGCAGAAATAGTAATCAAAAAGCTAATTTTCCCAGAATTCTGTTGCCATAGTTAGGACACTGATGACATCAGGCTTTTAGCACCTGTAAGGGATAATCAGTAGGAGCAGGAAATCGCTGATAAACAGAAAGCAGGTTTCATGCTAGTAAAAATTGTGGGAGTATCAAGCTCCCAAAACACTCTGCTCTGAAGGGATAATTATCTGAAGGGATAATTATCAGGTTTCTGGGTCAACAATGCCCTTCAGAGCCCAGTGCTGGAAACTGCAAAGCTTATTTCCAGCCACCTAAAAATAAGAGAAGCATCTGAACAGTGGAATTTGCTCGTGTCTCTCACAACCCTCTTCCACAGGGCAGGGAGCAGCTTTTAGGTTTCCTGCAGGACAGCACAAATGATGGGGACTGCTCTGGCCACCCCCCAAATAATCAGCATATTTGTAAGGGAACAGATTCTTTGCCCAATATAGCCAAGCCCTGGCTCCATCCATCAAGGCTTTCATTCCTTTTGGGATATTGCAGGATCTGAGCTTGGGTTGGAGCAGCAGCTCTCGGAGGCATCCCTGCGTTCCCTGCCCTCCTTCCCTAATGGCAGCAGCCTGGCAGTTGCAGGCACTGATAACCAAGTGGTGAGGTAGTCAGCAGGCTTATTCAAACTTTTAATTCCTTTTGGCTCTGAGAGCTAATGGATTTTTTTGCCTTGGGGATACAGAGCTGAATAACGCACAGGCTTCACACGGCACTGGGCTGGGATGCGATATTTTCCAATTAGGAGCAAAGATTCTCCCCTAGTTTGAGGGCAGAAAAGCAAACTGCAGAGAAATCAGGTTTTTACAACAGGTTTCATCCCTTCTGCTTTCCAGGAAAGCAGGGAGGAGAATCCACCTGCCTCGGGATGCAGCTGCAGCAGGAACAGGCCAAGGTTTAGAGCCTCACACGCTGCTGTGCATTCCCTTCCAAGCCTGGAGGATTCCAGGGCTGCAGCCCCACAGCTCTCCACAGGAATTTAGCAGTGGAAAGCTGTTTGCAACCCCAAATCCCCTCCAGATTCCGAGACTGTGTACCCTGGCAGGAGCCTGGCAGGGGGCAGCAGCACTCACCACAGCCTGCACGTTCTGGTGGGTGCTGAGGACACCCTTGGGCCTCCCCGTTGTCCCGCTGGTGTAGATGATCATGGCCCCTCTGTCCTTCCACGAGGAACAGCTTGGCAAGGGCCCCTCCTCCGTGCCTCCAGCACCACCAGCCCTGGGAAGTGGCAGCACTGGGACTCCCAGTTTCTTGGCACTGGGGGTTATTTTCCCCAGGAACTCCTCGGCTGCGATGAGCAGAGCGCTCTGGGAATCCTGGATCACGTATTCCAGCTCGGGCACCGGGTGCTTCCTGTACAGGGGCACCGCGATGGCCCCGCTCATCCACGAAGCCCACTGGGCCACCACGTAGGAGGCATCGTTGGGGCACAGAAAGGAGATCCTCTCCTCCTGCAGGTCCCTGCTGGGGCACTCCAGGAGCCTGCAGATCTCCTGGGATAAGCGGAGGCTCCGGCCGAGCAGGTCCCTGTACGTGTGCTCCCCGTTCTGGTCAACGATGGCCACTTTGTCCCCAAAAGCCAGAGCCCTGGTGAACACGGGGGTGATGTCACTGCTGCAGGTGGCCCAGGCTGTGTGCAGAGCCCTGTGGGGACAGCCAGCCCTCCTGCCATCCCATCTGCAGCGGGCCAGGTCCCGGAGGAGGCAGCGGAGGGGCCGGCACAGCTGCGGGAAGAGCAGGGGGAGCAGCATCCTGACGGCACGGCCGGGCTGGAGATCCTGCAGGAAGCAAAGATGGGAGCAGATCAGTGCAGGCAGGGATTACCCAGGGGGTTATTCCCACCCAGGGAAAGGGGCAGCCCTCATTTGAATAATGTTCACTGTATTATTTATGTCCCTGCCTCAGAGTGCCACATCCTGGGCAGCCTGAGCATCCCTGGGTACCGCCACGGTGGAACAGGAGGCAGAGACCCTTCCCTGCACAGCCTCCAATCCCTAAAATCCAATTTGAATGATGAACCAGCTTTCACAGAATCCCAGAATGGTTTGGGTTGGAAGGGACCTCAGTGCCCATGCTGTTCCACTCCCAGTGTCCCAGGCTCCTGGCAGGCAGGAGACAAAATGAGATGGGCTTTGAGGTCCTTGCCAAGCCAAACCGTTCTGGGATTCTGTGAAGAATCCTAAACCCCTCTGCACAGCCTGGAGCAGCCTCTCCATACAGCAACAGGGAGCAGAGAGGAGGGGACAGGGCTGTGGCAGGAGAGAGAGGGGCTGGCTGCACAGAATCCAATCAGCACCAAAACATCCCCAGAGAGATTCCATGACAAGAGGAAGCACCCAAAGGATGACAGGCGCTCACTCTCCGAGAGCGTCCGTGACACTTCCTTGATGCTGGCAATAACAACCTGACTTCTACCTTTTTTTTTTTTTTAATAAATGCCTATTAGTGGAGCAGCTCAGCTCCAAGAGCCTCCCAGCCCAGCTTCCCTGTGTGGGGAGGAGCTGGAACAAAGGGGATCCAGCCCAGCAGCTCCCCAGGAGGAGCTGGCCAGGGCTGCCCCCAGCTCAGGCTGCACAAGAATTTATTTTCCGTGAGCGCTGCGGTCTCTCCCCTCCACCTTGGGAGCAGTTCCCCACCCAGGCCCTGCTCAGATTTGCTTTTGCAAATCAGCCTCCATTTCTGCTTCTGCAAAACAAGCTTGTGATTCAGGGTGGAAACATCTGGGGGAGCAGGGAGGCTTCAGCCCCAGAGCGGGGTGACCGTGGGAACTCCTCACATTTGCCACCAGCGTGGAAAAAACCAAAGCAGCTCAAGGCAGAGCTCCTGTGACGTCTCTGCATTGCTCTGGAGAGACTCAAATGTAAAAACCTGACCTAATTCACCCCCTGAACTGAACCCGTGGCCATGGCAAGGGGTTAATGCCCCAGGCATTAAGAGGGGCATGGACTGGAAGCTGGTTTTGCTCAGGATCAGCGTGGCTGATGCTCTCAGTGCTCTCACTGCTCCTCCAGCTCCTTCCAAAAATCAAATTACCCCATTCCCACCAATCTGTGCTTAATGGAGCAATTAACAGCAGCACCTTCAGGCAGGCCTGGGAATGTTGGGCCTCAGAGAGCTGGGGGTGATGGTGTATGCAGACTCAGGGCACAGGGAAGTAAATCCAGGGGCTGTTTTCAATCCCCTCCCCTTGCTCAGGGATAAGTGATGCCACAAAGTCTGGCACAGCACACCTGGAAATAAAGTTTGTCCTTAGAGCCCCTGGGAAGGTGGTGGCAGTGCAGAGATGTGGCTCTGATGCCTTGGGAGGGAAGGTTCAAATCCCCCTGGAAGGGAAAATCCAAATCCTCCTCCTGAGGCTGAAGATTTCAAAGCAGCTGAAGGCTCTCCCCAGCTCCCAGCACAACAAAACCAGTGCAAACTGGGAGCTGACCCCCTGCACAGCCCTGTGCACTTTGTGAGGGGCACAAAATGCATTCCCTGGAATAAAATGATCCCTGGAGCTACTCTGAGCTGTTCCAAAGTGAGTTATTACAGGAATACTCATGGCTCCAGCTGTGACTGTGTAAGTGCCAGTGCCAGTCTGACCTGCAGGATTCCACCCTTTCCTCATTTACAGGCATGGGAACACAAAGGGATTCCTGGCTATTTCTACAGCAGAGATTAAAACAAAAAAAATACTGCATCCTTAAGAAAACATTAAAAAATACTTCATTCTTAGAAAATTAAAAAGTAACTAAGAGGAAGAGACATGGAAAAGGCATCAAATAAGGCCTGAGATGCTGACTGTTCTGCCCTGCTCACAGAACAAAAAATAGGGAAAAGTTTGGATTGGACAGCGCCTTAAAGCCCATCCAGTCCCACTTTCCACTGTCCCAGGCTGCTCCAAGCCCTGTCCAGCCTGGCCTTGGGCACTGCCAGGGATCCAAGGGCAGCCACAGCTGCTCTGGGCACCCTGTGCCAGGGCCTGCCCACCCTCACAGGGCTTTATTCTTCTCATTCTGGAGCGGATTCCCTCCCTCCAGCTCTCTGCCCGCAGCCTACTCACGGCACATCCCAGAGCAGGAAAAGGAAAGAATCGCCCCGCGATTCCCGAGGTACCGCGGGCACGGACGCGCCCCCGCCCCCGCCGCAAGCCCCGCAGCAGCGGNCCCCGCGGGGCCTCACCTGCCGCCGGGGGACCGGTCCGGCCGCGAACAGCTCCGCGGGAACGCGGCGCCGCCACCCGAACGTACCGCGCACGAATGTTCCGCCACCCCGCACCCGATTTATGGGGATTTGGCCCCAAAATGTCCGCGGGGAACGGGGCCAGGACACAGCGGGACTGACTGTCCCTGCAGCCCCCTGGAGTGTCGCCAGCGTCCTCGGCCCTCATGGCGGGC
>WEIU01004663.1:266676-313153 GCA_013389925.1 Aegithalos caudatus
TCCATAGAAATGTGTCCCTGGGGTGTCAGAGGACGGTGTCGGACTGTTCCCAGTGGTGTCCAGTGACAGGACAAGGAGCACTGACCACAAACCAAACCACGGGAAGTTCCCTCTCAAAGTGGGAAACTCTGTCCGTGGAGGGTGGCAGAGCCCGGCAGAGCCAGGGAGGGCGTGGGGGTCTCCCTGTGTGGAGCCATTCCAATCCCACCTGGCTGTGTCCCACTTGTCACCCGCTCCCCCTCGGGCTGGACGATCTCCAGAGCTCCCTTCCAACGCTGATGACTAATGTTGGTCACAAGGAGGGGGTTGGTGACCTCCTGAAAAAGTAAGAAAGGAGAAAAGTAATTCTGCTCATTTTGGCTCTCTGAACTGGGAAGAAAAAAAAAAAAAAAAGGCAATAAACGATTAAAGAGCAGAAATAATCACAGATTTATTTCTAACTCAAGATCTTTTCAGTTTTGCATGGATAAGGAACTAGGTTAATTTCCAGTTAATTTCCAACACATTCAGGTCACTGCCATCTACCCAGCTTGCTTCTCTCCTAATTTCCTGTCACCTTCCAGGTGTATTTGTGGTGGAAATGTGTTTGTTGCTGTTTGAAGCTGCTCAAGGAGAGGGTGGGCAAACCCTTCCCTGTTTGCCAGCTCATCCTGCCCCTTGTTTCCATCCCCTGCTTTTCCAGCCAGCTGAGCCTCTGGAAGGGTCCCCACCCCTGGAGGTGTCCAGGGAAGGACTGGAGGTGGCACTCGGTGCCCTGGGCTGGGGACAAGGTGGGGACTGGGCACAGCTGGGACTTGCAGTATTTTCCCACCTCAGTGATCCTGTGATTCTGTGATCCCAGTTTTCCATTCAGGAATATTTCCCCCTCCCAAGCTGGAATTTGTCATTTTCCAGAGGAAAGCTCTCTGGGATGGGGATTCTCCCACTCTGGAAGTGTTGATGCAGCACGAGGCTTCTGTCTGCAGCTTCTGTGAACTATTGATTTATTTAATAAGTTCATTAAAAATACATTTCCCTGGCTTCTTCCCCTTGATCCTCTGGGACTCTGGAATTAGAGCAATGTGATGTTCTCTTTGTCTTTATTCCTTGATGATAAAGAAAAATCAAGAACTTGGGGGTGAATCAATTGAATCCATTTTAGTTCCTCACCCCAGTGTCAGGTGGAACCATTTAATTGCTCCTTAATTCAGAAACCATCTCTGCATCTCTGCAGTGATTTTCTGTTCCAAGCTGATGGCACCAGGTGTTTTCCTGAGGATCTGGATGCATCCCTGTGCATCCCTGGCTCACCTGACACACACCTGGATCAAAGGAACACTTGCACAATAAGAACCCCCAGCACCTGTGGGGCCTCATTGAGCTGCTCCCTTCTAGAACCTTCTGCCTGAAGCTGTGCTTTTCCCAGGAATGCTTCTCAGCAGTGAACACAGACACCCTGATGGGAATTTTATGGTTCTCCTGGCGTGTGCCCCCTCGGAATTAGGAGGAAACCCCAGTCCTGCAGATAAGCACAGTGACTTGTGATGCCTCTGGCTGATTCCTCTGCCCTTTAAAGCCCCTCCTTGCTTTTCCTGCAGTGCTGCTTTTGAGTTCAGGCCTTTTCCTTGTGTTCCCAGTCCTGCAGAGGGATGGATCCAGAGGCTGAGGTGGAGTCCAGCACAGACAGCAGGGCAGGGACTGGAGGCTCAGACGTGGCACAACCCTGAGTAAATCATGTGTAACTTCCTCTTCCTCCTGCTCTGGCTGTGCCTCAGAGTAAGAGTGGAGGCACTGGGCTTCTTCCAAGTGCTTTAATACCTGTTAATAAATCATTTCATCCTGTGTGTGCCTCAATTTCCCACCCACCAGGGGAAAGTGGAAGGGTCCCCTGCTCCTCAGAGATCATTTTTGTCCCATCTGTGAAGTGCTGAGGAGGGAGATGAGCACTGTAAACATTTATAAATTTAGGGACACAATGAAAGTGTTACACCCAAAAAATGTGGTTGTGGAAAGGGACTTTGACATTTGGTGTGTTCCTTTTGCAGATGGGCTGGGGGGATCTGGGAGCTTTTGGAGAGCCTTCCAAGGAAACCCCTAACCTAGACCAGATGGCTGCAGAAGGGATGCTTTTCCTGGATTTCTATACTGCCAGCCCCCTCTGCTCTCCCTGTAAGTAAACTGCAGTTTTTGGGCCATGGAAGCATGAGGAACATCTCCCTCTGAGGAGTTTGGGGGCTTTGCCAGCCTCTGACACGGACTAACAACCAAACCAGGGACTGCCCTCGGGTCAGAGATTGCATTTGCTGCTTTGATCCTGCATTTTGCTCCCTTTTTATTTGTGTTTGGATTGGAAAACCGACAGTTTTCAGTTTGTACAAAGCACTGCTTCAGTGACCAGCCCAGCTAAAGGATTTTTGTACCATTTCAGTTCAGTACTCCAGCCCCAGTCTTTGCATTTTTTTCATCTTTCTCATTTTGAGTTAAACAAAGCAGGATCTGAACTGTTGCAGGACATATTTGGTCTGATTCTGTTGGCTCTGCTGAGGCTTTCATGCAAGGAGAGGCAGCAGTTTGTGTCCTGCTTCTGACCCTGGTGTCTTACAAGACTCTTGGGACAGGGACAAGAGATAAAAGGAGCGTTTGGGTCTGGGAGAGGCAGATATTTTTCTCCTTGTTGTTTTTTCTGTGAGGTGGTTTCTCTTTTTTGCTTTCTTTTTTTCCTGATTAGCTGCCAAGAACTGAAGCAAAAATGAAGAACAGGAGCTTTTTGTTGGGGCTCTCATTTAGGGTAGCACTTGCCAGTGTGTTGATGACGTCCTTGCTCAGAAAAAGCATTTAAAATATGCTGAAATCCTGCTAATCCAGTGGTGGCACTGCATATGCTTGAAGTTAAACATCTGTTTAAATATTCCCTGCAGTCAGGACTTGGCTTTTATTGTCAGAGCTGGACAGCTCTTTCTTTGTATCTCATAATTTTTGTTCAGTCAAGCTCGAAAGCTTAGCCTTGAGCATCTAATCAGTTTGTGCTGGGATTTCCTCTTAAATACATAATAAATATATATATATAACTGAGATATAAGGGTTGCTCCACTGACTATTCAAAGGAATGACTCCTCAGTGTGGCTAATTTAATAAAGGGGCCAAATTTCAGCTGGAATAACCCAAGTGATGCATCAGAACTGATTCTGTCCGTGGCTGGTGGGAGGGTGGGAGTGCTTTAGTGGCTGGCTGTGACCAGAGGACACTGGCACCCTCCAGTCTGTGTGCTGGCCCCATCCTCCTACAATCTCCTGAATATTGAGCAGGGAATGGCTCCAAAGGAACGTTGGTGTTGTTGTTTGCAGCCAGGGCAGCCCTGCTGACGGGCCGGCTCCCGGTCAGGAACGGATTCTACACCACAAATGGACACGCCAGGAACGGTAGGAGCCTCAGTCCTCATCTCCCTCCCTCCCCTGGCTTCCCTCTGTGCCTTCTAGGAAGTTTCTCTTTGGACAAAGGGGATCTTCCCCTGGATGTTCCAGAGTGCCACCAAACCCTGTTCAGTGCTGGCAATAAGTGTGAATTTTATTGCTTCCTCCTCATCCAGCAGGAAAACCTCCTCAAATTAAGAGGATAAACCATTGATCCATTTGTTTCTGCTTGATCCATTTGTTTCTGCTGGCTGAGAAATGTTTTCCCTGGGCAGGGGAATTGGGCTCTGCTGAAGGAAAATCAGGTGTTAATACCCAGAGGGGAGAGCTGGCTGCTCACAGGTTCATGCAGCAGGCAGATTTCTACCCAGCTTTAGAGCAGTTTTCCATCCCGTGGTGCTTCCAGGGAACATCCCTGGGTTGATCTGGGTCCCAGGGTGACAAATTCCATGTGCTGGGACATGGCTGGGCAGGGATCAGCACCAGGGATTGATTCCCAGAGCCAAATCACACCTGAGAGCCTCAGGGGTGAGGGAGACTCTTCATTTCTTTCAGAATTACAGAACGAATCAGGCTGGAAAAGACCTCTGGGCTCATCAAGGCCAACCCATAATATATCAGCTCTTGCAGCCTGAGCACCTTTATTGGTTATTTGAGTTAGGAAAAAGCTGCCTTCACTTTAGAAAACACAGAGCAAATGTACAACATAAAGATCTCCCCTAAAGCCCCTGATTTTCTGTGACATTTCCCTTTCAGGGATCTCACCTCCAGCCTGGGTGGGGTGGCAGCTCCTTTATTATTTGTCCTCATGCACAAGTGGGTGGAAATCTCCCTTTGGTCTCCCTGGATCAGTTTATTCTCTCCATCCCCTGGGAGAACTTCCAAGGAATGGCATTGCTGGGACTCCAAACTAATGGGTATTTCTGACCCTGTACATGAGGTGTTTGCTGTAACTTTGAGGAGTCAGAAAGGTGTTTTTGATTTGTTTCCCACAGCGTACACACCACAGGATATAGTAGGAGGAATCCCAGATTCTGAATTACTGCTTCCAGAGCTCCTGAAGAAAGCTGGTTACACCAATAAGATCATTGGCAAATGGTAAATTTATTTGGAGCTCTCTTGGTTTGAGATTTTACTCTGTGTGTGTTGGGAAGGAGCAGCAGAAAAAAAAACCCAGAATTACAGGGAAAACCAAACCTGTTTTGAAGTTCAAATGTCCAGCTTTGGAAAGTGTGATGGATCTTCCTCCTGGGATCAATTCCTGAGTGTTCCCATTACAAGTACTTACATCTATCTTCATACAAAGAGTTGGTGAGGCTTTCTGTGTGTATTTGTATTTATAAACTCCTCAACTCTGTGCTTTTATCCACACCTCACACCACTTATTTAATCAGAAAACACCAGGATATTCTGGTGGAATTTGCCTCGAGCATCTACGTGGTTTTTATCTTTGACTCTTGCTATGTGTTGGGTTTTTATTAATAAACTGAATTCCTGTGGAAAGTGACAGGAATTTCTTTATCAGTTTCATTAATAAGTTAGAGAAGGGTGAGTTTGAATTGTGGTTGGATTCACCTGCTGGAATTGGGAAGAAAGCAAAGCACCCTAAGACAGTGAATTATTTATCAGCACAAATCCAAGCAGGAGAGGGGCCCTGAAGGATCAGCTCAGTGGGCTGGGTGCAATCAGCTGCAGTTCAGTGCTAATAAATGGAAATTCATACACCCAGGGAAAAGGAATAAACAAGGCTAATGCAGATTGCTGCCAGTTCTCTGGGAAAAAAAAAAAAAAAAAAAGGCAAATCTGGAAGGACCTGCAGCTGTTAGCAGGAATAGGACTAAGTAGGAATGTGCAGGGCATTATTGTGCTTCCAGAGACTTCTCCTGGCCAGGCCTGGGAGTGATACCTGCTCCCTGGAAAGGTGGGAAGAAATGCAAGGTAAAACTGGAGTCTCATCCTGGCCTCACAGAGGTTTTTCCAGCAGAAAAATTTTCTTATTGTTTCATCATTCCCTTCTAAAAGCTTTTCAGGGTGTCCTGTGACAGTGAATTCCAGGGTTTAATTATATGTTTGCAAGTCAAGTATTTTCTATGACCAGTGTGGAATTTGTTGTGTTTCATTAAATCTCTTTTTTTTTTTTTTTTTTTGTGCTGTAAGATGCAAAGACTGATCTGGATCTCAGTCACTGTTTAATGTCTCTCTTAAGTTCTTTTAGGGCTTTCTTAGCATGAGATGTTTTTCCTTCTCCCCTGTTGTAGAAACAGCCAGGAATAACTTTGTGTCCCCACATCTACAAATGGGGAAAGGGTGGAATCCTGCAGGTCAGACCTGCAGAGGCAGTTACATCACCAAGCTGTAATCATAGCTGAAATGAGGAATATTTCTCTAACAACTCACTTTGGAATAGCTCAGAGTAACTCCAAGGATCCTTTTACCCCAGGGAATGCATTTTATGCCTTTTATGTTCAGGAGGTGCAGAGGGGGATGGCACAAAGTGGACAGGGAGCAGATCCAGGCTCGTGAGGGGAAGATGGAATGATTAAATAAACACTGAGCTACCAAAATCTCCTTTAGAGACAGAGAGGATGGGAATTCTCTGTCTTCAAGGTGCTATAAATGCAGGAAATGTAGAGTTTGCAGTACAAAACCTGGAGATTAGAGAGGAGCTTCATCTGGAAGTTAAGGATGGAGGATTTTCATGCTGCACAGTAGAGAGGAGCTGTCATCAGGAGCAGCTAAACATGTTCTATGTCCACATGTGCACACAAAAACCTCATTTCATTTCCATTCAGGTCTCTTTGTACCGTTTTGGCAGCGTGAATGCTCCATAAAGGGGGTGAGGATGGAATGGTGCATTTCAGGAGCTCTGCCTTGTGTTTTTACAGCTCAGTGGGATAAGAGGGACTTGTCATAGATCAGAATCCTCAAGTAAAACATGATGTGCATCTCTGCAGTGGTTTGGGGCAGTGTAGTCCATCAGTGCTGATCACCAGACAGCATGGGAGAAGACACCAGTGGAAGGAAAAAAATGGAAAACAGTGATTGGAGAGTAAATAAAATGGAATATAAGTGAGCACTGGGGTGAGTCTGCATGGCTGTGTTTGCAACAAGCGTGAGAGAGCTCAAGACACTGCTCTGGAGTCATTTATGTGATCAAAATGCTTTGAGTTTTGATTTCTTAGGCCGAGATTGTGTTCTTGCATGCTGTTCTGAGGAGCTGAGGTTTTGTCTCTTTGCAGCAGGAGTTCAGCTGCCATCTGTTGGTTTTGTTGCAGGCACTTGGGGCAGCAGCCCCAGTTCCACCCCCTGAGGCACGGCTTTGATGAGTGGTTTGGGTCCCCAAACTGCCACTTCGGGCCCTACGACAACCGAGAGCGCCCCAACATCCCCGTGTACCGGGACTGGGAGATGGTGGGCAGGTAAGGCAGCTCCCTGCAGGGGGATTGTAACCCTGCCTGCCTCTGGGCTTCTCTGGGCTCTCCCTGCTGCCCTCACACCCCTGCATGGGCTCCTTCCAACCCAGCCCCTGCTGGGGTTCCATGGTTCCATGGTCAGTGCGGAGCCACGCCGGGAGTGTCCTGTGGATGGGCAGGGATGTGGAGCTGCCCTCTCATCCCTGCCACCCCCAAGGCTTCCTGGGAGTGTTTTACTCCACTCTTGGAAGCTGCTCCCATTCTGGACTGAAAGGCCTCTTTGTTCCTTCTCTTCTTGTTTGGAATAACATTTTGTGTGTTTGCATAACTCCATTCCCTGCTCCCTGGCTGCAGTCTGGGCCCTTCTTGTCCGTTCATTTTTCACTCTGCTGTTGTCTCATCTCGTTGCTGTTACTCCCCTGAGCACTTCCCCAGACCCTTCTCTGCTTTACTTGAAGTTTCCTCTAAAATGATGTTTCCAAAGCAGCCCAAGTTCTGCTTCCAGCATTTCTCTGTCTCACTGAAAGTTGTTGTGTACTTCTGAAATTTTATTCACATTTCAGCTAGCTCTTTATGAATCACCATGAGATTTTGAAGCATTTTGCCCCTTACAGCAAAAGGCCAGTCCCTCAGGATTGTCCAAAACTTGAAGTCATTAATTTGGATCAAGCTGTGTCACCACTCTCTCCCATAAGAACAATTATGGTGACATATTTTTAATATCTGAAGAGAGTTTGCTGAGTGTTAACTGTGACTTGTTTGTCACCTCCTTACACAGGGGAGAAAATCCATAAAAGGGGAAAATAACCTTTTTTGTGATGTTCATTCCTTAGGATTGATTTTTTCCCTCTCTGATTCCTTTTATCTTAAGATACTATGAAGATTTCAAGATTGATCTGAAGACAGGTGAAGCCAACTTGACTCAGCTCTACCTGCAGGTACTATTTTGGTGCTGGCTCCGAAGCCAAGGTGACTTTGTGCTTTTATATTTTGGAGAAACTTGGAGGGCAGAGGATAAATTAATTTTTATTGTTGTTTACAGGAAGCTCTGGATTTTATTAGCAAGCAGCAGGCCAGCCAGCAACCATTCTTTTTATACTGGGCAATTGATGCTACCCATGCTCCTGTTTATGCCTCCAAACAGTTCCTGGGCACGAGTCAGAGAGGGCTGTAAGTTCTGCTCTTGGGGATGGTGCTTTTTGGGGTTGTTTTAATTAATGCCTGCAGCTGGAACAGCCAACCTGAGCAGGGCTTGGTAGATCCAAGGGGATGGATCACTCCTCAAGTGTGCTGAAATGCATTATTTGCTTGGATTGTTCTTCCATAATTTGGTTTTAATCTGAACTGAAGCTCACGTGACCGCAGGGGGAGGAGGGGGGCTCTAAGCTCCTTTCCAGTTGTGTGAGGAGCAAAATGCTGTCTGTGGCACAGATGATTTTTTAGAAGGCTTTTGTATGATTACTGCCCATTTTAAAAGCCTATAAATCAGACCAGCAAATAGAAGAGCACTCCTAAAAACGCAGTTTGGAGGAGGCAAAGAGCTCTGTAGACACTGGGAGCGTTGCTTCAAAGAGATTCTAACCATGAGGAAAGCCACATTATTGCCTCCCAGTCTGTGCCAAGGTGGCTTTGCCTCTGTTTGTGAATTTTATGGCTGAATTCCTCTGTCCAAGAGTGGCTCACACCTGAGCAAACCCTGACCCCCAGTAATACCCCAGAGGGGCTGCTCTCTGCAGGCCAGACACACAAAAGTTTGCAGTGGCAGCAGAAAATCTGATGCATGAGAAGGATTTCTGCAGCACAGGTACAAATTAAATCCTCTGAACACGTTGTGCTGACCCCCTTTTTTTTTTTTTTTTGCTGCTTTGAGTGTTTTGCATCTCCTTTTGCCTCAGGTATGGGGATGCTGTGAGGGAAATCGATGACAGCATTGGGAAAATCCTGAAGCACCTCCAGCAGCTGGGGATCAGTGAGAACACCTTCGTGTTTTTCACCTCTGATAACGGGGCTGCTCTCATTTCAGCTCCCAAACAAGGTAAGGCTCAGCTGGACAAACCTGGCCTTGGGAAAACAAGGCTTAAATCCCTCTCCCTGAGGAGAAAAAGAGCCCTCTGTGTGTGGGGTCTGTGTTTCGAGTTAGGAGAAGCCTCAAAAGACAGAGTATTTATGTTTGGAATAATTTATGTTCAGTGCTTCTGGTCACTGTTGGAGGAGGTGTCCTTGGCCAAATGGAATTTTTCCTGCCCCAGTTGTTGCTGTTACCTGTTTGTATTTGCACTGTCAGGGAGGGAATATTCTGTAATTTATTGAGAACCAGGCTCAGTAACTTAGCAGGGTGTTTACTCTGCATCTGCCAAATGCATATTTCAGCCTTCTGAGCAATTAGAGAGAGTTCAAGAGTCCCTCATTCTTTAGCTCTCATGAAAAATACCAAGAAGAGAAACAAATTTTGTTACCTAACAGATTTTCTTTTGTTTAAGTGATGGTTTCTCTGAAACAAATCACTGCAAATTGATTTTAGAATCTGCTCTCTTCTCTTTGGAGCCAGGCTTGGCTTGTGGTTATTGAACCACAGAGCAGGGAGTGACCTGAGTTCTGATTTCAGCTCAGCCACTGGCTTTGACTTTGTGTGACCTGGAATCAGTTGTGAGACCTCCCTGGTTCCTTGGCCAGCTGAGCTCCAGGTTGGGTTAAAACTCCAGATATTCCTGCAAAGCCCTGGCCATCTCTAAGAGTGACCATTCAGGGAATGAAGGATTATTTTTCTCACTCTTATACCTTCATCTAACATTGGTCTGGTACTATAAAATCTAAAATTATTATGAAAAAATGCTATTTTTTGCCTGAAAGTGTCAGATTTCCTTTGGTTGCAGAGAGCAGTTAACACCCTTTTTGTTTGTTTGGGGTTTGTTTTTAATTTGGTTGTTCACAGCAAGGTATGTTTATCTGTCACTTTCTCCCTGTGCTGAAAAGACACTGCTAAAATTTCATCACAAATGGATATTGAAAAACAAACAAAAACCAAACCTACGCAACACAACAAACAAGGAAATCATGACAAAAACCCCATCTCTGGCCGTGCTGTTTGAAGAAGCACCCATGCAGAAATGAGAATTCATTTCCAAGCAGCCTGGCTGACAGGAGTGCTGTTGTTCTGTGGGGTTTTGAGGCTGCTTTTGTGTCCCCAGGAGGAAGCAATGGGCCTTTCCTGTGTGGCAAACAGACCACGTTCGAGGGTGGCATGAGGGAGCCTGCCATCGCCTGGTGGCCCGGCCACATCCCTGCAGGAGGGGTGAGTCCCTGCCTGGGGGGCTCCCTGGGGGGCTGGGGGGGCTTTGCTTCACATCTTCCCTGTGCCCCAAATCCGGGTGTTTGTGTGAGTAAGGAGCTGCTGCCTCAAACAGCACCACTTTAATGCAAATTTGCATTGAGAGGGTCCCTGCTCAACGTTGCTGTGAGCACACGGGCTCTGCTCTTGTCTCCCTGCTCTTTTGAAACCCTTTACTCTTTCCCACCTCGATGTTTCTCATGTGTTGGAACAAATTGGAGTGTAAAGAGCAGGAATTTGTTGCCCACACTCTCCTTGCCCTGAGGTACTGAGTGGTTTGACCCTCACATCTCTCACTTTGGTGCTTGATGAAAGTTCCACTCAGGGAGGTTTAGACAGCAGGTTATTGCTCTGTGCTGCCTGCACACAAATGTAGATATGATCACTTCCAAATAACCCCCAGTGGCACTGCCAGCCCCCCTTGTCCCAGCTCTCATTACAGAAGGATGCAATCAATCCTGCAGGATCACAGGGACAGCACAGCCCCCTCCCCCTGGTGAGCATCTCTGAGCCCTGCAGAAAGTGATCCTTCATTAAGTGGGCACCGTGCTCCAGCCTGCAAACTGGTCATAAATAAAACATTTGTGGAAGTTGCATTCCGTTGGGGTGGTTTAATTGAGGCAGGCTAATGATAATTTATCATTTACATTTAGGAGGGACCATGAGGCAGCTCAGATCTGCAGCTGAGGGCAGGAGGGTGGCTTGGTTTCATTATTTTTCGAGAGTTCACCAAACCTACCAAGGATGGTTTATTATTTTTCTAATTTGAAATGAAAACAGTCTTTTTGTTTAAATTTAAACATTTCCATAAAGCCTTTGCAAGCCAAGTACAACAGCCCTGGGCTAGCAAAGGAGAACATGAAACTGCAGCTGAGTGTTTTGTTTGCTGGGTCCAAACTAAATAATGTGCTAAAAGTAAACATGCATTATAAATGGGGACGAGAAAATGCCCAAATTTAAAAATTCTTTCCATTGTAGTAACTCTGAGGATAATTAAGAACAGGAGGAGAGAGAAAAATCCTTGTGCCTGCTTCTTTCCTGCCTGGCTGGGACCCCTCTCCCAGGTAGTTTTTTGGGAGCTGCTGCCTGAATTCCTGGGAAGAGGCATTGCTGTGCAGAGCTGTGTGTGCAGGGTGGGCTGGGCAGCTGAGCTGTGCCTGGAGCTCCCAGATTTTGGGATGCACCCCAAATCCCTCCTCCACAGTGCCAGTATCACCCTTAGGCAGGTGCTGAACTTGCAATGCTCGCTCTGTGCTGCTGCTGCTGCTCAGTAACTGTGATAGAAACTCACCTGTGTTTTCTGCTTGTGTTCTTGCCTTCGAGGCTCCAGCACTGCTCCCTCAGCAGCCCTGACCACAGGTGAGAGACTTGTGTCCACCACTACATCTTTGGCTTTTTATTTTTCTGTACCTTGCTGTAGCTTCACCATCCTCTGGATGAGCTTTGAGTGCTCAGCCCCGGTCCTGTGCACTCCCAAGTAGCTGTAAAATGTGGGAAAGCTGCTTCAAAGTTGCTCATTGCTCCTTCTTTTCGAGAGGGGAAGGAAACAAAGGCTTGGGAGATCTGAACTTCAGCACAAAGCTGAAGGGTCAAGTCCTTCCTGTGCTGGGTTTGCTCCCAGGGCAGTGGTTGTTTCTTTCAATTTGGGGAGCAAGGGAAGGGCCAGGAGCTGTTTCAGGTGGAACAGCCACAGCCAGGAAATGAGAGTTTGTGTCTCTGGCCAGGGAAATCCAGTTATTGTGTGGAAAGCTCCATCTGCTGCTGGGAATGCTCCAGGGAGACCTCACTGCAACCTTCCAGTGCCTTGGGAAAAGGAGGGAAAGGGACTTTTAATATGGGCAGGTAGTGCCAGGACAAGGGGGAATGGCCTTTCAGTGCCAGAGGGCAGGGATGGATGGGATATTGGGAAGGAATTCCTCCCTGGCAGGGTGGGCAGGCCCTGGCACAGAGTGCCCAGAGCAGCTGTGGCTGCCCCTGGATCCCTGGCAGTGCCCAAGGCCAGGCTGGACAGGGCTTGGAGCAGCCTGGGACAGTGGGAGGTGTCCCTGCCCATGGCAGGGGTGGCACTGGATGGGCTTTATGGTCACTTCCCACCCAAACCATTCCATGATTCCACCTGGCAGTTTGTTAATTTTATTGATACATAAAGCTGGGGGGTTTAGTTTTTATTAAAGAAGCACATCCATGTGCTGGAATAAAGGAGTAGCTCGATCTAAACAGGAGGAGTGAGGGGCAGGGTGGGAGCACCTGCCAGGCTCTCTGTGGAGCTCGGGATAATTGGTGCAGTTGGCTGGTTTGCAGGTTTTTGGAGGGGAAAGATGCCTCAGGAGCGTGTGTTGCTCTTGGCATCAACACTCAGTGAGTTCTGCTTCCCCAGCAGGAATATTTATTCCCACACAAACAGCCTGGCTGCACTTCCCTGCTCGGCTCCGTTTTCCAGGTGAATTCACAACAAATCAGCGTTTCAACATTCCCCACATCACATCTGCCTTCTGGAAGGATCCAGCTGGAAAAAAAAAAAAAAAAAAAGAAAACTCATATTCTATTGGTATTTGAATCCTCCTCCTCTCTCCCCTCGCCCTCCTCCCCTTCCTCTCTCGTGCCTGCTTCCTGAAGGAGAAAAGAACATATCAACCCAAAGACAGCATTGCAACCTTTTCTTCCCTATCTCCCACGGGGCGCAAATTGAAATTGAATTAGACAGGGATATCAGGTCTGCTCGCTGTGATAACTGTAAAAGGATTTTATTTAAAAACACCCTGACATTTGTTCACCCAGTTTCAAATATTTAGCTTTCCTCCTTTCCATTCCTGGCGGGGGCGACTTTATTAATTGTCGCCTTTGATTCAGAGTTAAAGCTTGAAAGAGCTGATAACAGCACTGGGGACTATTTCTTCCAGCGCCGTGGCCCACAGCAAAAGGATTTCATTTTCTTAAAGACGTTGTGTGGATACTGAGAGTTTATTAAAAAGAAGAGGGGGGGAAGGAGGGGGGAAAAAAATCCGTCCTTACGTGCGTAATACCGGCTGTTCCTCACTGATACAGCAATATCTGATCTCCCTCCGTTTATATATTATTTATTTTCTCTGGGCTGTTGCCCTCTCTGGATTTTTCTTTTTCTTTTCTTGAAAAAAAAAAAAAAAAGAAAGAAATAAAAGGGAAAGGCAACTAGAATGAAAGAGCCCTGTTGACAGGAGAAAAATGGTAATTTTTTTTTTATTTTTTCTCTGAAAATACTTCAAAGTTTTATAGAAATATTAACCTTTTTTTTTTTTTTTTCCTTCCATTTTTCCTTCTTCAGTGTGGTGCTGCAGAGCACAGATAAATCCAAGTGGCTGTGGCACGGGCATTTAATTTCCTTAAGAAGTTTTCTCTGCTTCACGGCAAAAATGTTGTCTGAGACCAGGAACGTAATTGCATGATTAAAGAGAGTCATCTACATCTGGTGCTGGTTAATAAGGGCCAGGACAAGGGGAGCGTGCTGGCCCCCCAGGATTGTCCCCACGCTCTGGATAAATGAGGTGACATTAAAGGCAGGAGCCCGGGGTCAGCCATTGCCTCTTATCAAAAGATTGAGGTGCTGGGAAGGAGCCACAGCAGGAAAAGTGATTTTGGATGAGATGGAGAAATTGGGAGAGCTCTGATTACAAAAGGGCTCAGGCAGGGGCTGCCTCCAGGGCTGGGAGTGGGAGCAGGAGGGCTGGGAGCTGCTCCTTTGGGAGCTCTGCAGGGAAGGAGCCAAGGGGCTGGGAGCTGCTCATGGCCTGAACCTCAGCCCTGGGGAGCTGGAGCTGCCCAGCCTGGGGGACAGGGCTCAGAGGGGACATCAGCCGTGTCCTTGTGCAGGGACAGGGCTCAGAGGGGACCTGAGCTGTGTCCTTGTGCAGGGACAGGGCTCAGAGGGGACATCAGCCATGTCCTTGTGCAGGGAGGGACAGAGCAGGGCCCAGGTTCTGCTCCCAGGGCCCAGCCATGGCACAGGAGGGATGGCAGGGACTGATCCCAGGAATTTCCACCTGGACATGAGGCAGAGCTGCTCTCCTCTGTGCCCAGAGGGGTGTGGAGTTCCCTCAGGAGACCTCCCATCCATGCCTGGACACCATCCTGTGGCCTGTGCTCTGGGTTGGCCCTGCTGGAGCTGGGACTGGATGATGGAAATCATTTTAAGGAGAGGTAAATGCTGCACTAAAATAAGGAATAAGTATTCCCATCCAAGCTGGCCTTGAGCACTTCCAGAGCTGGGGCAGCCACAGCTTCTCTGGGAATCATCTCCCTTTGTGCCTGTCCCCAAGGCCAGGCTGAGCAGGACCTTTCCCAGGCAGTGGCCATGGATAAATCCTGACCTCGAGGGCTCAGGACCTGTTGGTCTGGGTCAGCTGATCCAGCTGCTTCCCCAAGGATTTCCACAGCCAGGTTTCCTCTTGTGCTTCAAGCTTTGCACTTTGTTTCCTCCCAAGGAATTGTGGCAGGGTTCTTGCATGCAGCTTTAATAAGATGTGTTCCTGCCAACACCTCCTGATGAATGAAAGCCATTAAAAATTGAAATGACTGTAATCAAGTAATGTGATATTGTAATGTTAAACTTGTAATTAGACCCCTGCATGTTGCTTTCTCCAGTTCCTTTTTTTTTTCTAATTTCTTAATTCTTCCTTTGTGTTCACTTTGTTCAGCCCAGCCTCTTAATACAAGGTTTACTATCCCATTTTTTCCCCTTTATTTTTGAGCCAGCGTCTCACAAAAATTCATTTATCATGTCATCATTTGTTGCATTTAAATAATTTGTGTCAGCTTAGAGGCTGGGGGGGGTCTGTCTGTAAGTAAATTAAATCAGAAGCAAAAAGCCTTTGATAGTCCCACCATTGTTCTGTTGGGATTGGACTTGGATTTTAGGCAGAAAGTGCTTTGGTACTCACAGCTGTGGGGTTGTATCCAATGGTTTCTTGTTTCCCAACAAGTGCTGTGGCTGAAAATGCTCTTTTCCTGTCACATCTCATGCTGGTGCATCCTGGTGCTCCTGCTCTGACAGCATCTGCTTTAATTGAGTGTGTCTCTGACTAATTAAACACCCTACAACAGCTCCCACAATCGGGGAGGGAGCAAAGACTCAGAAAGAATCAGGCAGAACACACTTTGTAGGGTTTTAAAATATAAATAATTAAGAGCAGAGAGATGAGTATGGCCTCCAAGTAAGGAAAAAGGGGGGAAAAAAACCCTTGCACATCTCCATCGAAGCCAAACCCAGATGTTTTTCTCCCTTATTAAAATATGGACTAAAAATACCACAACTTTACAGTTCTTGAATTGTTGGAAATGGTTTGCAGATGAAGTCATCAGGCTCTTTTTGTTATTATCCATCTATCCCTGTGCTTTCTGGGAACTCTCTCAGGGTATTCTGGGCTCCAGAGATGACCTGGAGAAGGGAACCAATCAAGGACTTTTTTTTTTTTTTCCTTGGTGTAAGTGCTGATTTTTCAATCCACAAATGAGCTGGACTTTGCTAAATTAAGTTGAGCCCTGTGACAACACACTCCTGGAAAAAGGATACACAGGAGTGAGGAGAGGGAGAGGAAAATGGAAAAAAACCAAGAATCAAAATGCAAATTCTCCCTGGAAGTGGAGAAATAGGGATCCTTTCCTTTGCTTTATTGTTTTCAGGGGAGTTTGCTGGTGACTGCAGCAGTGGAAAGGGAGAGCTTTCCTGGGGGCTTTGGAGGGAACGTGTTTCCATACAGATTTTCCCGTGGGGCTCTTTGCAGAAGTGTTTCTGTTGATTTTGTTGCTGCAGGTCAGCCATCAGCTGGGCAGTGTGATGGATCTGTTCAGCACCAGCCTCTCCCTGGCGGGTCTGCAGCCTCCCAGTGACAGACAGATTGATGGCATCGACCTTTTACCTGTCATCCTGCAGGGCAAGCTCATTGACAGGTCAGTGATTATCCCAGCCCTGCTCCTGCCTGAAGGGATGCCAGATTTGGGGCTGGGCTGTTGGGTTGGGTTTTTTTTTAAGTATTTAATGTAAAGTGGATGGATGCAGCAGCAGAGCTTCCCACTGCGCTCCTGCTCCGCTGGAACGGGCTGAGGTGGGAATTCCTGACATGTGGCATGTTGCCATACACTGGAGTCTGGGGACAGATGAAAATGTCACAGGGTTAGCAGGGATCCCTGGAACAACATATGGCAGGAGGGGAGATAAAAGCCTGAGAACTGGAGCCTGGCTAGGGGAAAATCCATTATTTATCACTGCAAAAGCTTCCCAGAGCGTGCTGGGTCCTTGTCCTGCTGCAGAGCTGGGAGGTGAAGGCTGTGCTGCTGCACAGGACCTGGGAACACCAGGAAAATCCTCTTGCCAAGCTCCTGGATCTGGGAATGCTTCTGCAGGGATACATTTGGGTGAAAGACCTGGAATCTTTATATGATTGTCAACCCTTGGGCACAGGCACCAAGATCTGACAGCAAATCCTGCCAACACGTATTTTATTGGAAGTGTCAGAGGTCAAGAGAGGTCTTGGAGTTGGAATTTTGGTGAGGAATTTGGCAGCCTGGGAAATCTGACTACAGTCATATTATTTGGGAGGTGGCAAGGAAACTTATGCATGGAAAACATTTTGGGAGCTCTCCTCTTTGTTGGATGAGAGCCTTTGTGCTGTGCAATTCCTCTGGTGCCTGCTAAACAAGGAACACACCTGAGTGTTACCTGACAGGAGGCTTGCAGGTTCCTCAAACACAGCCTGGCACATCTTCTGGAAGTTTGGAAAGTTTCTTTGTTGTTCTAAAAAAAAAGGAATTTCAGGGCAGTCACCAACCCCTTGTTTGTGTTACAAGAACAGTCACTCAAAGCACGTTGTGGCTTTTTTCCTTCTTTTTTTCCTTCCTTTTTTTCCCCCACTAGACATGACCAGGACAAAGTTTTTACAGCCCCAAAAAACTCTCCAGGAGATGCAGCTGTTGTGTTCATTTAAACTTAAAAAGGAAAAAGTGAATGGGAGGGGAAAAGAAATGATTTATATCAGAATATTGAGTACAAGCCAGAATCCTCCTTTGAGACAGAAAATGTATTTTTTAAAAAGGAAAAACCTAAAACCTTCAGTCAGGGGGGCACATAATAACTGGTCCAATATTGGCTGTTGATGGCAAGGAAAAGGAGACTGGAGTGCTGTGTGGAATATTTTTGGGAGATTTTGTTGATGGCACTGGTTTAGAATCAGGTGCTGCACTTTGGCAGGTGTCTCTTGCTGCCTTTATTTCACTTCCAGGTGCGTTAAGGATGCAGGAATGGGCTTTTCTGAGGGCAGCTTCCCCTCCTTCCTATGGACCAAGCTGTTTTCCCTTTGTTCCTGGTGACAAAGTTGTTTCCCCTTTGTTCCTGCTGGCAGCTCCTGGTGACAAAGGAGGGAAGGCTCATTGTTACTGGGAGGCTAAAAGAGCTCTGAGGCCACTCCTGTCATTCACACAGGGGGATTTACATTTCACCTTGGAATTAGGGACAGGTTTTTCCAGGTGGCATCAGCAGAGTGAGTCGTTTTTGGGATGGCATGGGAAGGAAAGACAAAGGTTCCCCCTGATGGTGACAAACAGCTCAACCCTCGTGTCCTGTCAGCAGCCCAAAAGAGCTGGAGAGAGGAAACAAACCAAACCCCTCTCCTATAGATAACCCCTTCAGTAAAATTTTGTGTTGTTCCCTCAAAAAAAAACCCACAAACCCAGGAGTGTTTTGTTGGGAAAACCAACAGGAACATTGCTGGGATGCCCAGGGAACAGCACAGATGCAGCCAGTGAGATGCATTTCCTGGATGAATTATTAATTAGGGAAACCTCTGGGAACAAATGCAGCTTTATCAGTGTGTTTACACCCTGCAAAGTGAGGTTTGGGGGGGAAAAAACTGGAGAGGAATTCCAAACACAGCATGTCTGGCTGGCAGGTTTTTCCATGTGGAGTTTCTCAGAGATGTCATCCAGACCACGGCAGCATCTGGTGTCCTCCTGGCCACCCTGGCTGTGCTGTGACACTGCCAGCCCCATGTGGGGCTGGGGACAGAGCATCCCAGAGCTCCTGAATCCCCCTCTGCCCTCCCAGCCAGGCACTTGAGAGCTGTTTGACGTGGAAACCGCCACGCTCCAGAGGAAATCCCGGGGGCTGAGAGTTCAAGGATTAACAATCACTGGCAGCCAAGCTGGATAATGTTTCATTCTTGCACCGTGTGAGCTCTCAACTTGATGAACACTTTAAGAAATGTTAATTGAAAACCTTGCAGAGGAGACTATTAGGAGGCAGCCTGTTCCTGCCTGATATCCACATGGGAAGTGGGATGCCATTAAGGGCTTTGTGGCCCTTATCAGGAGGCTGGGCCTGGGCTCTTGGTGTTTCTCATGCAGCTCTGCTCTCCTTCCAGGCCCATTTTCTATTATCGTGGCAACGAGCTGATGGCAGTGAGAGCTGGGCTTTACAAAGCTCACTACTGGACCTGGAGCAACTCCTGGGAGGAGCACAGCAAGGTAATGGCACAGGGACCAGTCCTGGAGCCACCAGGATCCTGGGGACAGACCCCCTTTAAACTGGGGGATGTCACCGTGCTTCAGTCTCCTCAGAGCTGCCAGAGCTGCTTTCTGTTGGATATCAGGAATGTTTCTGCCCCAAAAGGCTGTGTCCAGCCCTGGCACAGCTGCCAGGAGGTGATGGAGTCCCAATCCCCCTGTTTAACAGCCACATGGATGTGGCACTTGGGGACATGGGTTGCTGGTGGCCTTGGCAGTGCTGGGGGAACAGTTGGACTCGATGATCATAAAGGATATTCCAACTGAAATAATCCTATGATCCTAAAAAAACAGAGGGGACTGGACCCCCCTCTCCTGAAATCAGGGACAAAGAGAGGAAAATGAGCAAATTCCAAGTTGTTCTGAGGGATGCTCCCTTTAATCAGCACTTAATCCCCCTTAATATTAAACCTTCCCTGCTGAATTCTGAGCTTTTAGATGTTCACCTGTGCTTGGACTCCCTGATCCTTGTGGGTCCCTTCCAGCTCGGGATATTCTGTGATCCTGGGAAAGGCTGGAGCCTGGTGCCACACTGGACACGTGTCCCCACATTCCTGGCACAGAACACCTGCTGCCCTCAACTGCTGGAATGGGGCTGGGATGAGTTGGTTGGGTTTGTGATGGTTTAAAAGGAAAGCACAGTGGAAAATACAGCAGTGGTTGGAAACAGTGAAATAAATGAGTTTAATCTGTTATCAGCAGTTCCGTGAGCCCACATCCCACTATGTATAACACTTTATTTATTTTATTTATTTCCTGGCTGATCTCCTCACAGTTAGATGTTAAGCACTATTATTTCCTTTTCTTTTTTTGTGTCTTTCTTGGCTGTAAACTCTGGGGCATTGCTGAGTGGCAGCTTCACACGTGTGCCTTGCTGCAGATACCTTCAGACAGGAACCCAGAGCATTAATGCCCAGCCCTCAGCAATCCTGACAGCAGCCTGGGCTTGGGGAGGGATTGTTTGCATGATTTCTTTTTTTTATGCTCTTTTTTTTTTGAACTTATGGAAGGTCCTCAAGGCATCACAGGTGCAGAAGTAAGTGCTGGTGACATTTGTGGATATAAAAGTGCAGGGATTCTTTCATTGGGATGTCCTGGGGGTAGAAGGAAGTGTCAGCTCCAAGGGAGTCATTTCCATTCGGGGCTGCAAACGTGTGTGCTTGTCTTTTTTCAGACTGCAGTGCTCCAGGAGTCAAAGCTTGTTTTACAGGGAGCAAGGAGGAAAGGAAAGTTGTCTTTAGAAATGTATTTTATGCTCTGTCTCCGTGCTAATTCCACACAGATAAAATGAGCTCATTCATTTGTTTTGTGTGTGAGTAAAACCTGTTTATCACCCGTGGAGGGTTTTCCCTGGGTGGGAGGAACTGGGAGCTCCTGTGTCTGTGTGTTTGGGTGTAGGGGTGGCCTCCTGCTCTTCCCATGAGTGTGGCAAATTCCCACAGGAATTCTTGCTCTCCGTGGTGATAAAAGCACATACCCACACTTCCAGTTGGGAAATAAATAACTCCCTGCATGGAACTCAACTCATTCCTCCATGTCTGAGTGTGTAACAGTGATAATGGGGACCAGCTACTCCTTCCAGAGCCTCTCCCACTGTGAGCAGTGGCAGTGCTGCAATTAAGGAATATTTATTTCTTTCCAAGTCTTTGTTTAACTGCTGTCTGATAAAAGTCAGCAATTATCCTGTACATCAGAGAGACGATTACAAATCCACTCTCTTTCCTGCAGCTTGGATCACATGAGCTTGATGTGGGGAAAATTGGAGCACATTAGTGGCCAGAGCAGCCATTAACAACATGCAGAGGAAGCTGAGGCTGAGATTTGTTCCAATTCTCCTCATGTCCTCGAGCCATTAATTACAAACCTCGCAAGTTTAAAAATAGAAATAAATCAGAATGCAGAGCAGTTCCACAGTTCCCAGCCCTGCTGGAGGAGTTTCTAAGCTCACCTTACAACACAGTTCCCTTTCAGTGGCTGGGCTTCCCAGCTGTGTTGATATTGGACTCTGGAATCAAAAAGGCCACTTTGTTTGCTAATTCCATTTGAGAAACAACTATAAATCCATGCACATCTGTGGCATTTGGAATTCTGACTGTTGGCCTGTTTGTTCAAGAAGGCTGATTTGCCATCCCAGTTGAACTCCAGCTAATGAGGATTTGTTAATTGTGTGGTCTTTAGAGGTCTTTCCTCGTTGTGAATCCAGTGAGACTTCCAGATATGAAACTCTCTGTGTGAAGGTCCCCACTCAGACCTGGAATATGTGGTTTTCCTGACATCCATTGCAAAGAGAGCTGAAGATAGCCAGATGTGGCAAAACAGCTGCCTGCACATTTAGAGGAGGTTTGTTTTATGGGTAGGTGAATATTTCATGATTTTGACAGACAGGGTTCAGCCAGCTCTCCTTTCACTCTCCGAATTCCCTTGGTCATTGACTGTGGAAAATCACTGATACAGAAAACTTGCCCTGAGTTTAATCCACATTTTTGTTTGACTTTCAGATGAGATTATCTCATTAAAGCAGCCAGAACCCCATTTTCATGGGGGGCTGGTGCCTGTCCTGGGCCCGTTTGGGATGACCAGGATGGTGAGGGAGGATGTGGCCCCTCACCTGGAAAGCTGTGTTTGACTGGGGTGTGAGTTGGTTCAGTGATAAAGGATGTACACACAAATAAAAACGTAGCAGGGAGAGACAGCCTGCAGAAAGCACAGCCTAGCACAGCAGAGCAGGGCTCTGAAGGCTCCTCTCCATCTGGCACTCGGAATATTTACTCTGGAAACATCCCATGCAGGCAGCACACAGGTTTGCAGTCATCTCCAGTCCCATGACAGCAACGTGCCCTTGCTGGTCTGCATCCTCTGCCTTATGGCCTGGGATTAGGACTTGTCATCTGACACACAGATGAATCGTGCTGTTCTGTTCTTCCCGGGCTTGGTTTGTTTATTTTTTAACCCCCAAGCAATTATTTTTCTCTAGTCTGACTCCTGTCAGGAAGCCTTGTAGTCTCTCTCAGTGCTGGAGGATACCCTGATGCTGCCTTTTCTGCTGGATTAACTGGAATTCTTGATTCTTGAGGGGGTGGTCTCTTGAAGGCATAAAGGGAAGGCTCACTCTGCAGAATCAAATGGGAGTAAGCATTTTGTGGGACATTTTCCCTGAGGATTGCACAGGATGCTTATTTGGAGCTGTTCACCTGCCTTCCATCTATATAGGTGGCTCATGTTTACATAATTTGACATCTCTGACATTCAAGAGGTGATAAATGGGACAGAGAGAGATGAAAGGAAGCCTGACTTGAAAAATGTGTTTGTATTTTTAAGCAGTTTGATAGAGGCAGAAAAATCTCCCTCCTGCACACGGGCTTGAGTCCCTGGTGCTCTAGGACTGGTGGGTAGAAAGCTTTTCCATTGTTGTTCACCTTTTTTTTTCCTTGTAGCAAAAATCAGCTGTGATAAAAATAACCACATGTGCAGGAGCAAAGGGAGAGGTGAGGATAAACCTGGGGAGATCCCTCCTGGACAGTGAAAACACACAGGGCTCTTACTGGCAGTCACCTGTAAAATGCTGGGGCTTTTTTGAAAGTAGGGGGTCTAAAAGGGTAAAAAAATGGGTGTTTTCTATAAATTTACCAGAGCAGGCAGCAAATCCTCAGGAATTTCCTAATTTAGTGCTGCGTAGAGGAGGCAGGAATGGGAGGTAGCAGGAGAAAGGAAATTTCCTTTTCTGTGCCTGCCACCAAGAGTATCCAGCACAGAACAGCCCTTGTGCCTCCCAAGAGCACCGATGCAAGAAGAGGAAAAAAAATAGAGAAAAAACCCGTGGAAAACGCCCTTTGGTTGTGGGAGAGGGGCTGATAACCTCCAGCTTTGTGCTGTCAGCTTGTCGGGAGCCTTCGGTGGGATTCCTGGAGCGCTCCTGTGACTTTAAAGGCAGCCGCTATTGTTCTAATACGAAATGCCAGAGGGGTTATTCCAGTCAGGCTCTGCCATTGCCCTTCTCCTCCACGTGAAGGGATCGATAAAGCCTTTTCTGCGGCGGGGATGTGAAGTCAAGTAGAACCTCCCAAATGATGACATTTGATTGCGGTCCTGGGAGCGTATGAAGCAGGCATCGATCGGGGCCGGCCGCGCTGCCCATCTCCGGGGGCTCTTCCAGCCTCTTTACACATCGGGAGCAATTTGGGGTGCACAGAGCTGGAGCTTGGCACCCACACTTGGAGCTGCTCATCCCGAGGGGGATTTCACCGGGAATGGCCGGGAGGGCAAGGACACCGCTTACCTGTGCTGTGGCAAACAGCAAGGATTGACCTCGCAGGCTTTAATTAACAGCTGCGCTTCTCTCCTGGCATTGGGAAGGTGGTTTTGGTGCCCTGGTGGAGCAGGAGCAGGAGGCAGAGCTGGGCTGGGGTGGCTGGGCTGGAGCCAGGCTGAGGAATTGCCAGAGGGCTCCCGTTAACACGAGTGGTGATTCCATCTCTTGGCAGGGAGCCCAAACTGGCAACCGGCTGTGTTTGTCTCGTGTCTATATTGACACAGCATCTGCGGGCCATTTGCTCTGGAAATGAAAGCTGTGCAACCAAAGGCTGCTGCATCCCGGGGATGGAAAAACAACCCGGGCTGAGGAGAGGGATGGGGAGCGCTGGAAGGCTCACCTGGTGGGCAGGGAATGTTATGTTTTTATCAGAATAATTGAAAGAAAGGATTGTTGGAATCTCTCCTGCAGCAAGCAGGTTTCTGTGGTGAGAGCTGGGCAGGAGCTGAGCTGTTCTTGATGCTCTGAATGGGCTCCCTCAGAAGGCAGGAGATGCTCCAGACTGGAGTTTCTGGTTTGGCTTTCAGGCTTTTGTGAGAGAGGAGAAAAGCTCCAAGAAGTTTGCTGAAACACAGGGAGTGACCTTTGTGCTGTGTTTGATCAGTGAGCCCTGCAAATCCCAGAATCCTGGAAAAGCCCTCCAGGCTCCTGGAGTTCAAGCTGTGAGCAATGCCCAGGTGTGAGCACTGAGCCACATCCAGTCCTTCCCATTACCTCGGATAGGGAGCAGGGACAAAAATTAGGAATGTGCTTAAATTATTGCTCCTGCATATTGTTATGGACAGTCTGACAAAAAAGCCTTCAGGGATAACAGGAGGGTGGATTTGGGTGGTGTTATCCTGCTGGGTAGCACAGGCTTAGGCAGCTCTTGGCTCTTTTCCAGCTCCAGGCATCACCAAACCTACCTATACAAAAGAAATAATATTGAATTTTTTTTTTTTTTTTTGTGTTCATTTGTTGATGAATAGATAGAAAATCTTTGAAGCTCTCTCTGCAGGCTGAATATTGACTCACACAGTACATAAACATAGCAATATTCCATTTTATTTGTAGGGATAAAGTTGGAATGCCTTAGAAATGTCCTAAAATGGTATTCTTGGGGTTTTATTTACTTACCTATTTATTTATTTGACTTTTCTCCACCAGACTGCTTTTGAAGATGGTACTGAGTGCTTAAATGAGAATGACAGGTAGCTTTGGGCTGGTGGCATCAGGCAAATTGTCCCAGCACTTTCTTTCCTGGGAATCTTTGGGATTGTGTTCTGGAGTCTGGTCTACAAGGATTTCCTAGGAAACACAAGATAAAATAGAAACAGAGCAATGTCTAAACAAACACCCAAGAGACGAAAATCTTTCACACTGAAGCATTTGCAGCCGAGGAGCATTGTACCAATTAGCAGGCTCTTAATTAAATTGCTTGTTTGATTTGCATCCAAATTATAATTTGGATGTTATGGAGGCTTTGATACCTTTTCATTAACTGGTCCTTTTGTGGGAAAAAAAAACAAACCCACAAAAATCTCTTTTCCCTGTGTGTTTCAGAGGCCTGTGGCATCACAGGGTGGGAAGGTCAATCAGTTTTGTATCCATTTAAAGTCCATTATTGGTAGGGCCAATCCAACCTATCAAACAACTCCCTTATTTTTCCAGTCAGTGATTCAGGAATCTATAGCCCTGTGCAGATAAATGGGATTTCATGGGCTTCTAAACTTCTTGCTTTATTGAAAAGCAGAATATTAACTGCTCCACTGACCAGCTGTCCATTAAAAACACGGGATATTTTTAGAAAATTGTTTGCCAATCAAATCCTACCAACATCTGTAGAGAGCCTTTTCAGTTTGTTTTATAAGCAAGTGCTACAGCTGCTCTCCCCCTTGCACTGAACCATTCCCATTTAGCTGCTCTCCATGTCTCTGTCCGTGTCTCAGGGCACTTTGGGATTGTGAGGAACAGCGTGGGAGCTGGAATTGTAAAACCCAGCTTTAACAAGTCCAGTTGGGGCTGGGCTGGGCTGGGCTGGGGGCCCTGCTTTATTGCCTGCCCAGGGAAATGAGTGCTTTTGCTTTTTTGGCTCTTGCCAGGGTTTAAATGGGCTCTGGTGGCCCTGGAGGCTGCAGGCCAGGGATTAGGGAGCTCCCAGCTGGCAAATCAGGGCTGGGGGCAGATGGAGCTGGCAGCTCTGTGCCCAGCGAGCATTTAACTCTTCCTGCTCCCAGCTGCTTCCCCAGGAGATTCCCAGTAGCTGTGCCCTTCAAATCCACTGCTGCTGCAGGGAAAAATCCCACCCTGTGCCCCCACAGAGGGTCAGAGGCAGCAACGTGGGGATGGCTGCACTCCCTGCAGCACTTCCATCCCCAGGTGAGCCCCTCAACACCAGCTTGCCACGAATCAAATTGAAAACACTCCAGTTTTTATAAAATTAACCAGGTTTGCTTTGTTTCTCAGAGGAATTGATCCTTCAGGTGCTGGCAGGGGAGTTTTCAGGTGCCTGCTGCCTCTCAGGGTGGCTGGATGTCTCTCCTGGGGTTTCCATCAGAAGTGCCAAATCATCCCATCTTCCTGGGGCCTTCCAGAGCCAGAAAAACCAGCCAGAAAATCCTTTCCACGTGCAGAACTTTTATGATTCAATGCTTCCACCTCTTTGTCTTTTGTTCTGCCATTTCATTTTAATGAATATTTTATTGGGATTATATTTTTATAAGACAAGAATGCACGGCCTTGCTTCAGCTCTTATGCCAGTGCAACACCACTTGGTCACCTTATTTTACCCCACCAGCTCAGAACATGTTTTGGAGATTGAAGTGGACTCTTGGTTTAAAATAATCCTGAGGTTTGTTGGTGTTTTGCTGCAGAAAGTGGCACCAACTCCAGTTTTGCTGCCTGCCCTGCATCACCTTTGCTGACCTCTCTCCTTTTTCCTGCAGGGCATCGATTTCTGTCCTGGCCAGAGCGTGGCTGGAGTGACAACACACACCCAGGAGGAGCACACCTACCTGCCCCTGCTCTTCCACCTGGGCAGGGACCCTGGGGAGAAGTACCCCTTGAGGTGAGCCACTGCATGGGGTTACATGAGAACTCTGCAGTGTCAGTGGTCAAAATTTATCTGCTCTGGTAGCTGGTTCTTGAAATCTGCTTAGAAACTGTCCCAGAATGCTGGGGAATGATGGCTTTGCTGCTGGCTTTTTCTCAGGAGAAGGAAAGGACCCAGCCTTGTTTCCAGGTGGTCAGGGGAGATGGGTGTGCACGTGGGCTTGCCAGCCTGATTGTTCCTGTTCTGTGTCCTGCAGCCCCTCGGGGAGGAGGAAAACACCAGTTTTTGCCCAGGACAGGGCTGAGTGCAGCACATTCAAACAGAGCTGCTGGGGAGCTGTGCCTTGGAGCTGGGAGTTTTGGGGCCAGGGAAGAAACAAGCAGTGCTGTGTGGTGCTGGAATCTCTGCAGGGCAGACTGGTGACCTTCCAGTCTCCTACCCCAGCTAAGGGAGCTTCTCCAGAGGCTCTTTGTGCCCAGTCCTGCTCCTTCCTCAGGCTCTCCTGGCTGTCTGAATCCATTTTCCTCTAAGCCTGCTGTTGTAATATTTATCTCTGGCACACACCATGCCCTGGGAGATTCCCACCAGGACTGATGCAGTCAGCAGAGCCCACAAAGAACCCTCCACCTCCAAAAACCCTCCCAAGGTGTCCCCACCTCCCTCAGCAAATGCAGGAACACCTCTCCAGCAGCTCTGACAGGGAGAGTGTGGAAATAAATCCAGAGGGAAGGAGTGCTGCTGGGGCTGCCTGCCCAGAGCTGGGTTTGTGCAGCAGCCTGGAGAGGCAGAGATGTTTCCTGAGCTGACAGGGCTGCAATTACTCAACTGGTTTGAATAATTGAGTGGACACACTCGCCCCAGTCCTTCCAGGGGAACTGAGCCTGTGCTGTCCATTGAGTGTTTTCACTGGAGAGAGGAGGGGAGGGAAAATATTTCCACTCTCTCTGGTTTAACAGAGCACTTTGGAGGTGTATCAGCAGTGGGGAAAGCTCTCTGGGAGCTCTGCTCCCACTGCATTCCAGCAGTAATGAACAGAGCACAGCTGCAGGGCTGTAAATGCAGCTCAGTGAAACCAAACCTGGCTGGGATTCCAGGTGAGACCTGGGCTCTTTAACAACTGTTTTATTTCCCAAGGGCCTGGAGTGCCAGGACACAGGGAATGGCTTCCCACTAGCAGAGGGCAGGGTTAGGTGGGATACTGGGGAGAAATTCCTCCCTGTGAGGGTGGGCAGGCCCTGGCACAGCGTGCCCAGAGCAGCTGTGGCTGCCCCTGGATCCCTGGAAGTGCCCAGGACCAGGTTGGACAGGGCTTGGAGCAGCCTGGGACACTGGGAGGTGTCCCTGCCATGGCAAGGGTGCCACTGAATGAGCTTTAAGGTCCCTTCACATCCCTCCATTCCAGGATTCTCTGATTCTGTTCTAGGAAAGGAGTGTATAGAAATAATCTCTTTTTTTTCCAAAAATCAACAAGATGGGTAGCAGTAACTGAAGTGTAGCTTGCCTGCTGTGTGTGTCATTTTTGTCACCTGCTCCAGGTGACCCTGCCTTGCCAGGAGATTGCACTGGATGATCTCCAGTACTCTCAACCCCGAGCTCTCTGTGATTTTGGGATTGTGTGATATTATTTGTGTTTCCTCTGGGTTTAAGGCAGAGGAGCTCTTCCCTCAGAGGTGTTTGCAGCACCTGCTTCCCTGTGATTCCACTGTTCCTTCCCACCACCGTGGGGTGAGCACTGAAATAAATTCCAGGCTTCCAAGTGCAATCATTTCTCATATGGTTGCATTGATTTTTTGGATATTCACAAGCTGCTGCTCTGATTGAATTTTATGGCAAGATTATGACCCGATTATGGAGAGCTGTGCTGGTGTTTATTATGCAGCCCCTAATAGAAACCCTCTTTTTAGCAAACCACTCTTCCTTTCTCCAGCACATTCTGCTGCTATTGTCTCCTCTCTGGTCACAATGGAAAACTCATGGGAAGTGGGGCTCCTCTATCGAACGTGGTAATTAAATTATCCTCATTTGTGGAGCTGTTCCTGGTGTGTATTTTTATTTAGCTTAATTATCCCCCTTGGCAGGGAGCCTGCTGGGAGTCCCGACACTAATGTTTCTCCAAAGGGAATCCAGCATCCTGCTCCCAGCCTGCATCTGCCTGTCCCTGCATGCTGGCTCTGTTCTCCCTGCCTGCTTTTGCTCACTTTTTATTACATTTATTCCTTATTTAGTGCAGCCTTTTCTTCTCCCTTGAAATGATTTTAATAATGTGTCATCTCTGTTGATTTACATGAGTTTGGGGTGGGGTTATGTGCAAAGCCACCAGCAGTGGCTGTCACTGCTGCTCAGGAGGGCCTGGCATCACATGGCACCTCCAGAGGGATTTGCTGCTGTTATATTTGGGATCTCAGAGCCAGGGAATCCCAGGAATCAGCAGCTCATCCCTGCAGCACCCCTGACTTGCACATGCAGGACACACAGGGACAGTTCTTCATGGCTGCAATTTTATAGATTCAGGGAGTATTTAATATTGGGCCCTTAGGACCATCAAGTGCCATTAATCTGGCCCTGCCAAGCCCTCCACTATTTGGGTGATCTCATGGGGGTTGGGACAAGATGAGTTTTAGGGTCTCTTCCCACCCAAACCATTCCATGATTGTTATTCTGTATTAGGAAGATGAGTGGATAGAAATAACCTGCATTTCCAAGAATCAAACCAAGCTTTTCAGTCTCAGTTGAAGTGGCAGCCAAAGGAATCCCTGAAGCTGCAAATCCTGCAGGACCCAGAGGCAGCAGGTCACTTGTTCAGCTCCCTGGGCTTCTTGGTGAGGCAGGACAAGTCCTTCCTCTTCCTCACACTTCCTCCATCCCTTGTCCCCAGTCCCTCTCCAGCTCTCCTGCAGCCCCTTTAGATCCTTGTGTAGGAGTTACCTCATCCTTGGTGGTGAGAAGTGAACCCTTTGTGCCTTTCTGTCACCTAGATCAGTGCAGGCTGGGGGACAGAATCTCTTTTTTTATAACTAAGAACGTGTGTTGGGCAGCACAGAAAGCAGAAGCATTTCCCCGGGTCTGAGCAGGGCTTTGTTTCCTCCCTGGATGCAATAACTGCCTTTGTTACCAAATTTATCCAAATGCAGAACTAAAAGATCTGATAGGTTTTTTCCCTTGGCCAGATTCTGTTATCTTTGGGTTGTGGAGTATGTGCTAAGTACCACAGAGGGAACTTGTTCCTCCAATGTGACAAATTCAGTAAAATTATCTGTTGGTACCATCTTCACAAGCAGTTGTCAGTTTTATTATCTGAGTCAGATTAATGTTTATATAGACATCTGCTAAAATACTGCATTACCAGTCAAGAAGAACACAAACAATGATTATATATATGTATATATATATATATCTAAAAAGCAAAGCTGGCACAGCTAAAAATACAGTTAGTAAAATACCTAATGCAGCCTGAAGTAGAAAAAGTGTTTGAAGCCAAAGAATTTATAACAGAAATCTGTGAAATGCTGCCAGTTTGAGCCAGAGGTGCAAAGCTTTCTAACAAGTGAGGGCAGGGTAAGTACAGCCTGCTCACACCTTGTTGTTACTCCAGCTTTGTAGCAGCTTCTGCTCTGAGCAATGAGTTTATTGAATTATGAACATCAAAATTCCTGTGTTTTACTTAGGGCAATGGATTTTACTATTATGGAAGAAAATGGAAGTGATAAGGCTTGGTTGATGAACATAATGATTTTAGAACACATTAATTAAGAAGAGAGCTCACAAGTGCCTATTTCGAGCAGATGGAAAATTCAGGAAATCATCAGAGAGGTAATTGCAGTGGTTATGGAGCCAGGAAAAAAAGGGAAGGAGCTCCTGAAGGGAAGCTAAAGGGGAAAGGATCTGATAGAAAAGTTGCCAGTCTCACCTTAGTGCTCAGGGCACAAACCTGGCTGTGGGGAAGAGAGAGAAGGTGGAAAACAGGGGGAAAAATGTGAATAATAGCAAAGAGCAAGGATTGTGCCCGGGGGAGATGCTGACTCCTCATTTGGAAAAGAGGGAAATGGTACCAGCTGCATTGCAGGGGTGAACTAGCAGCTGCCACAGGAGAGGTGACACTAAAAGTGTGGAAATTGTGGCAGAGGAGCCTCAGAAGTGGCAATAAAAACCATGGAGCACCAAGCACAGAAGCAGGTGAGCCAGGTGGGACTGGTACAAATAAAAACCCACCTGTGGAGGAGAATCATCAGCCTGGACACTGGGAATGGACACAAACACATTTGGGTCTGTGGCTGCCCTTTCCCAGTCCCTGGCACCAACCTGGAACTCGTGCTTCAGCAGCCCTCAGGTGTTCTGGGTGGAGTGATGCTGCATGAAAAGGAAGAAAAAAGCTGCATGAACCAGCTGCAAAAAATGCAAAATGCAGTTTGAAATGGATGTCATCATCATCATCATCTTCTTCTTCAGAGACAGGATCAGGCAGTGCTGCAGCCACAAGGAGATGGCCTGAAGAACACAGTGCATAAATTGTGATTTCAGAAATACCACTGAGAATGGAAGTTCAGGAATAGCCCAGGAGCAGCCAGCAGCAGGATCAGTGGGTGGCTGTGATTTCCTGTCACCTGTTCACAGCCAGATGAAGGCTTTGCTACTCCCTCTACCTTCACCCCCTTTGCCATTTCAGTGCTGGGTTCCTGGCAGTGAAACCTTTTCCAACCTGAGGATTCTGGGAGCTGGGGAGGGAGAACTTCCATGAGGACAGGTGAGCAGGTGGAACATCAGCACCATCACATCTCCTTGCTGCAAGGAGTGTGCTGATCATCACAGCTTGGACTCTCTGATCTTGGACGCCTTTTCCAACCTGAATGATTCAGGAATTCCAAGGTTTCCCATGGCTCAGTGGCCACATGCCCCTCATGCCTCCAGGGATGCATCTGGGCCCCAAAATGCTGCTGGACCAGAGGTGACTTGGGGTAAGGGCCACCTTCACCCTTTGATTCCTCATTTTTTTAACTTTGGCTCTTCTGAGTCTCTCCAGTAATTCCAGCAGCAGAGCCCCAAACCTGTCTCTGCCTCCTGCACTGTGCAGACCTTAAATTGCAAATAACCTTGATAATAGAGGAGAGCAACTGAGGAAGACTGAGTAATGAGACAAGATCAAGGCTTGGGTACCACGGTGCTGCGGAGCCTCAAAGCACTGATAACAGATAAAATCAAATTATCAGAATCTGGGTGTATGTCACAATTAAAAATGATGGGTTTAATTAAAATAATTCCAGGGGAGAAGGAAGTAAAGTATCATTAGCTACGTTTTATGCCCTTCCCATAATTTTATATCATGTTCCTAGAATCTTGGAATCCTGGAATGGTTTGGATTGGAAGGGGCCTTTAAAGCTCATCCTGTTTAAAGCTCATCACCTTTCATTAAACCAGGCTTCTCCAAGCCCTGTCCAACCTGGTCTAGAGCCCTTTGTCAGGTTTCTGTGAATCCCATGATGGGATTTTTTATAATATATCATTCCCATTTTGTTCCAGTCCCCTCCCAGGACAGACCCTGCACCGTGAACCAGCAGGACGAGGTGTAAAACTGAAAAAACATCCTGAAATCCTGCTGAAAGCGCTCCTGGGTTTGTTTGGGTGCTGCTGTATTTGAGGGTGCATTTCAGGATGGCAGAGAACGATCCCTGCAGGTGAAAAGCCCAAGGAGCAGGGGCTGAGTGGGACAAACCCTGCTCCCTGCAGAGCTGCGTTTGCAGGGAGGGCACGCTGGGGTTAAGCAGCAGAGCAGGTTCCAGGAGCTGTGGGGGGAGGCTGGGAGCAGATTGCCAAGGCACAATTACAGTAAATGAAGGAAGCACAGCCCACACCTGTGCCTGGGACCCCGAGCTCCAATCCAGCCCTGATTGCATCTCCAGGGATTTCCCGGAGGTAAAGTGTCAATTAGTGTAATGACCCCGGACTTTGTCCACTCTGCTCCCTGCTCTGAGCGTGGAATAATTTCATGGACGCTGGGGGATCTCTTTTAGCAAACTCCTCACAACACCACCTGCTCACCCTCTCATTCTTGCAGTGCTATTCCCAGCTCTCCTGCCCGGGATTGCTGAGCTGGAATAGGAAATGCAGCTCGCCCTGGGGCTGCATCCTCACAGACAAAGGTGCCCAGACACCTGTACAGATAATTCCACCTCTGCTTGGAACAGGGATTGCAGCAAACCTGGCCCTGCAGCCCAGGCCTGCATATGCATTCCAGGAAAGGATGGGACTCCAGGTAGGAGAGGCTCCCAGCTCCCTTAACAGCTCAGACTGATTGCCATGAGGTAATTATCCCCATTTTACATGCAAATTCCAGACACTCTTGCAGATTTTGTCTCAAAAAACACTTGCTTAGGGCTGGAGGCAGTTTTAGCTCCTGTGCAGTCAATAAATACTTCACAAATCCATGGATGTGGGATCTGGGGTCATGCTGTGGAGCTGAACAGGAAAATCTGAGGAAAAACTGAGCCATGGAGCCAAGGTAGGAAAACCAACCCCAATGGAATGGGGATATCCATGGGGCCAAGAAAAGAAAATCAACCTCCATGGAGCAGGGTTAGATGGGATATTGGGAAGGAATTCCTCCCTGTGAGGGTGGGCAGGCCCTGGCACAGGGTGCCCAGAGCAGCTGTGGCTGCCCCTGGATCCCCTGGAAGTGTCCAAGGCCAGGCTGGACAGGGCTTGGAGCAGCCTGGGACAGTGGGAGGTGTCCCTGCCCATGGCAGGGGTGGAGGAGATGAGATTGAACTCCCTTCCCACCCAAACCATTCCAGGATTGTCAGATTCTATGAAATTCAGGAGCTTTTCAGGATACTCTGGATTTCAGGGAGGTCCCTCAGCTCTCTCCTCCAGGATCCAGCTGGGTGTGAGAGTTTGGGCTCCAGCTCCTCATCCCACATTCCCTTCCGTCTCTCTATCAGCCCAGCCTCACCATCAGCCTCTCCCTGGCTGCCTGCCCAGCTGGGATATTTATAGGGTTTACTGGAAACGCTTGGCACATCCCTGGCCTTGGAAATGTGATTGTTTTGCAAAGAAGGAAATTAGCTGGAGTGTGGGGCTGGTGGCCAGCTTGGCCTGGGAGCAGGGGGAGCCCGAGGTCAGGACCCAGCTGCATTGTTCCTTTTATCTTCAGCAGGAATTTGCCTCTCTCTGGGGGGGGGTTTGGTGGTTTTTGTTAAGTGACTCTTAAGGTGATGGACAAAGAGAGATCATTGTTAGGAGTGCTGCTTTTTAGAAATACTTGAGATATTAGTGAAGTGCACCCTGAGCCACTCCAACAAATACCTGCTGGAGGAATCTGGTGGGTCAGGATCTGGGCATTTACAACCACGTTTGGGGCATAGCAGATGGGTCCCAGCTTGGAATAATCAAGCTGTAATGGAAGAATGTGGATGGGGCAGAACCTCGGCGTGTTGTGGAATGGGGGAGGTATCTTGGACAAGGCCCTTCTATTCTTCTCCTCTCTGCATAATTTTAGTTCATTTCCTTGGTGGTTGTGGAGTTTAACTGGCCCGGGGTTGTGTTTGAAACCCTTCCTGAGAACACTCTTGTAAAACAAAATATTGACATTCCCTTGGCTTTCCTTACAACCAACGCCTCCGCCTGGGGCAGGTGTTCCAGGAGAGCCTTTGGAAGAGAGGGGGATGAGTGTGGAGAGCTGCTGACCTCAGGTGGGACACGCTGGAAGGGTTGCCTTGGGAAATTTCTGTCCTAAGCTGTCTGGGAAGGTGTTTGTCCTGTGTCTGGGAAGTCTCCCTTGATGATAATCATTTAAGGGACAACCCAGAAATGTTCTTTAATTCACCAAGACAATTCCCTTGGGAATCCACAGGAGCTCCTAGCAGATCTGCACGAGGAGGAAACATTTGGGGCCCCTGGAGCAGCAGTTTGGAAACCTGAGCTGCTCTGGAGCCAGGTGATTTCTGGGGAGGACAAACCTCTGCCATCCTGGTGTCCCTAAGCAGAGCACCTGCACCCTGCCAGCCTGGATTTCATCCCTACAGACCCGTGGGCAGCGGGCAGGATGTTCCCACATCTCCTCCTCCTCACAGAAAGTCTTGTGGGCCAGCCTGGTGATGTGGACAGCAGGGTGAAGGGCCAGCAGTAATGCCTGTGCTTTTCCCATTGCAGATTTGCCAGTGAGGAATACCAGCAGGCTGTGGAGCACATCTCGGGGCTGGTGCAGCAGCACAAAGCCAGCCTGGTGCCAGGCCAGCCCCAGCTGAACGTGTGTGACCAGGCTGTCATGGTGAGTGCCTGGGGAACAACTGCACTGGGAAATCCCTGGCTGCAAATGCATTTTGTGAAGCTTTCATGAAATGTCAGGGTTGGGAAGGGGTGGGGAAGAGATGCACGGTCACCTCTTGGTGGATTCCTTCCCTGGAGACTGGGCAGCTCCTTCTGCTCCTCTCTAATCCCCTCCTGCAATTCTCAGAATCCTGGAATCATGGAATCCTGCAATGCTTTGAGTGGAAGGGATTTAAAGCTCATCCATGGTCAGGGACATCTTCCACCATCCCAGGTTGCTCCAAGCCCTGTCCATCCTGGCCTTGGGCACTGCCAGGGATCCAGGGGCAGCCACAGCTGCTCTGGGCACCTGTGCCAGGGCCTCAGCACCCTCACAGGGAGGAATTCCTTCCCAATATCCCATCAAACCCCGCCCTCTGAGTCTTTTATGGGACAGTGCCTCCTTCTCAGTGATGTATCTTTGATCTTGCTCTGTCTCTCCAATTCCCCCTTCCCGCCCAAATTTCCCAAAGACTTTATTGAAATATTGAAATTGAACATTTTGGGATCTGTTTTCTCTTTCAAGTCTTCTGTTGGAAAGTTACAGTTTGGCTTCCCTGTCAAACACTGCTTGGTTTGCTGAGAACCTGGGAAAGGAGCTGGATAATCTGGGGGAGGCTGTCACTTGACAGGAGGTTGTGTAGTCTGAGGGAATGTGTCTGTGGGCTGACAGACAAAATAGTAACAGGCAAAATCTTTATACAGACAAAATCTTGTAACAGGCTGTTACAAAATAGTAACAGGCAAAATCTTCCTGATGCAGAAATAATTTCCTGAATCAGTCAGAACCTGCTGCCTCTGGTCTGTCACCAGCAAAGAACAAAACGTGGAGCTGTGTCCTCTCAGCAACAAGGCAAAAGAGCTCCCTTAGCTTTGTCCCATCCCATTATTTTTGGATGTTAAATAGGAAAAAGATTTGAGGGCCCATTGTTTCTGTGTTGTTTTCTTTCCTTATTCAACTTTTCCCTTAATGAACACTGTTCTCTGCTCCTCTGGGACCTTTTGGAGTCAGGCACAGTCCCCAGGGCCTGGCTGCTGCCAGGGCCCTGCACTGCAAAGGCATTTCTTCCAAAACTGCTTCACAAATTGAAGGCCATCAGAGGCAGAAAGTGTGCTGGGGGGATCCTAATGCCAGGAGAAACGTTTCAATCCCAGCAGGAAACACGGGGAGTTTTCCAGTCTGTGTCCACTCCTCACAGGATAAACTCCATGGTCACTACACCAAAATATCAGGCACCAGATTGCTGCCTTTGGAGGGCAGAAATGAAGATAAGCAAATCTTTAGGGAGTGATTATATTGCTGGGGTGGACTGGGCCTAAATCTGTTTTTGGGGGATGCTGGGAGATAAAGATGATTTACTGACCCTACCTCTGTCACCTGTTTATTTGATAAGGGTGCTTGATGTGTTTGGGAGAGAGGAGAATTGTCTTTACTTACACATAAACAAAGTGTGTGCAAGTGTTCAAGGAAGTGTCCAAGGCCATGGAGATACAGGGCAGGGTTAGGTGGGATATTGGGAAGGAATTCCTGGCTGTGAGGGTGGGCAGGCCCTGGCACAGGGTGCCTAGAGCAGCTGTGGCTGCCCCTGGATCCCTGGCAGTGCCCAAGGCCAGGCTGGACAGGGCTGGGAGCAGCCTGAGACAGTGCAAGGTGTCCCTGCCCGTGGCAGGGACTGGAATGAGCTTTCAGGTCCCTTCCCACCCAAGCAGTGCAGGATTCCAGGACAGCAGATGGATTCTGTAGCTCCTGCAGAGCATTGATGGAAGTGCTGGAGCAGGGGAGGTGTTTGCAACCCATCTGTGTCCCTGGATCCCAGCAGCAGCATCCAGGGAGCTCCCCCAGAGCTGGCTCTGCTGGGTTTTCCTGCTGTGGAAGTGTGGGAGAGGCTGTTCCTGCAGCTCAGGGCTGGCCTGGCTCCCAGCACACACCAGCAACGGGACTGGGACTGCAGGAGTGCAGCACAGACCAGTTATTGTTCTGCTTCTCCAAAAGAACAAACATTTCATTTCATGTGTTCCTTTGGCTCTCCATCCCTTCTGCAGAGTGCTCTGAATTTTCCAGCCGTGGCTGCAGATTTTAAAGCAGAGGAACAGATTTAGAAAACAGCATTAATTGTTCTGAAAGCCTGCAGAGCCCTCGGTGCAGAGGTGCCTCCAGCACAGCTCCCTCTGTCTGCTCCTCTGCAGGAATTGCTGGTGTCTCACTGCCATCTGTTGTCAGCTCCATGGAAGAAAAACCTGCTCCAGCCTTTTCCTGGGGTTGAGTGTTTATTTTCTGTAGGAATTGAATTCCAAGAAAGCATAAATACTTGCAGGGTGAAAAATCAGCAAAACAAAAGGCAAGAGGTCAGTGTTGAACTGGGTTTTACCAGGAATGTCCCATGGATGGACAGAGCTGAGAGAGGGAAGGACAATGAGCACCAAAGATTCCTGAAGGCAGAATGGGAATTGTTATCTGCCCTTCCCATGACCACAGTCCCACATTTTAAATGGCAAAACCTCAATTAAATTAAAAATATTCCTTTATCCAAATTCCTTCCTCCATTAATCCCTCTGGAAGCTGAGGTTGGCAGTGGATCTCCTTGCTGGTGGCCTTTTTCTGTTCCACACATCCAGGTAGCTCAAGAAACATGGAAATAAGGAAAACAAATAGTTTTGGTGTGCAGTGGAAGAGGTGTCTCAGGAATGCTTCCTGCTCCATCTGCCCATGGATTCACCCACCAAAACTCTCACTAAAATACCAGCATTCTTATCTCTCTCACACCCTTGGCCTTCTGCTGCCTTTTGCTTCCTCAAGAAAGTGCCTGGATATTGCAGTGCTGAGAACGGGAACTCCCCTGGAATCCCAGGAAAACTGGGGGTGTCAACAAAGCCTCCTGATCTGGTCACCCTGTGCTTCAGGAGAGAGAGGAGGGTCACCAGCAAAGTGGGAGAGTGCAGAAGGACTGGTGTATCCCAGAAGAGGGAATCATGTGCTGCACAGGATTTGTAGCCTTTCCCAGAGCTTTTATTTGAGCAGTGTTTGGAGTGGGGAAGTTTATGAGCCCAGAGGCTTCGGCTGCAAGAGGAGTTCCATTTTTCAAGCAGCACATAAAAGTGTCTTTGTGAGGATCATAAAGAGCTGCTTGGGGTGAGAGCTTAGCAGATACTTGGTGTGAATCATCTTTCTGTCTATTTCTGTTTGTTTTTTAACAGAATTGGTCCCCTCCAGGCTGTGAGAAGCTTGGGAAGTGCCTGAAAGCTCCAAAGTCTGATCCTCAGAAATGCTCCTGGCCTCACTGATGGCTGCAGCCCTGCAGAGCTACCCAGAGGCAGCTGGACATCCAGTTTCCAATGCCTACTCCTGTTGGCACTCCTGTTTACACAGGAAGGGTGTGATGTGTGCATGATATCATCACTTGCTCTTCCAGAAGGGCCAGTGTTTATATTCCTCGTGCTCAGGGTTTAGCCTCTACCCCTCTCTTCTCCCAGTTCTTTCCCTAAATGGTAACTCCAGTGAGGATTGGTTCAGCTGCAAAAGCTCCCTGGACAGCCACGACTCTGCCATCAGCTCCAGAATGCCATGGATCACTCCTGCTCCTTCCACCCAACCTGCCTCACTCACAACTTGCCATGGGACAGGTCAGGAAACTCGGAGCTGCCAGAGAGCCCTGCCCAAAGTGCCCGTGTTTTGTTTGCCTGTAACTTGTTGTTTTAACATTTCATTTCCATTGTGAACTCTGGACATCAACTTGTTTTTTCCTTTCTCCCGAAATTTGTGAGTTCTGGGTGCAAAGAAGGGATCCCTCCTGTTCACAGCTGAGGGGTTTGAATGCCCTCAATTCCTTCCATGTGTAGCTGCAAACATTCCCTAGGTTATGGTTTAAGGAAAGATGAGGATTGTGTTCAGGTAAGTGCTGGATTGAGGTTACAGCTCCTGCCAGTGCCTGAAAGGGCTCCAGGAGAGCTGGAGAGGGACTTTGGGAAAGGGCCTGGAGAGCCAGGACACAGGGAATGCCTTCCCAGTGCCAGAGGGCAGGGTTAGATGGGATATTGGGAAGGAATTCTTCCTTGTAGGAGTGGTGAGACCCTGGCACAGGTGCCCAGAGCAGCTGTGGCTGCCCCTGGATCCCTGGCAGTATCCAAGGCCAAGCTGGACCTTGGGGCTTGGAGCAGCCTGGGACAGTGGAAGTGGGGTTGCACTGGATGAGCTTTCAGGTCTTTTCCAACCCAGACCATTCCAGGATTCTGTTGCCTAATTGTTGGTGCAGGACGTTTGTGGGGAGCTGGGGGGTCAGGTGTTCATTTTGGGACTTGAATTCCCAAAAATCTGGGTCTGAAGCTGGTCCAGGTCACACTTCCCATCTGGTGCTCTGGGCCCAGCCAAGTGCAGGCTCAGAAATGCCCCTTTGCCTCAGCCCTTAACTCCTGACCCCATTTCCAGTGCATGCTCTCCAAGGAATTCTCCTTGTGCAAACTTTCCCCAGCCTGGGTGTAGCTCTCCTTTAGCCAGAGTTCCTGGGAAACACGGAGCCTTTGCTCAATTCTGCAGGGCACATCCCTGCTCTGCCTTGGCACAGGGTGCCCAGAGAATCTTGGAGCAGCCTGGGACAGTGGGAGGTGTCCCTGCCCATGGCAGGGGCTGGAACAGGAGGAGCTTTTAGATCCCTTCCCACCCAAACCCATTCCATGATTCTCCACCCCTCCAGTGTTTTCCACAGTACACACAGTGCCCTCTCTGTGTGATGCTGTGCTGCCTTAGGAAAATCCAGGTGCTCTGTACCTGGAAACAGCTCAAATTCCTTCCCCAGCTAAGCTTGAGAGCTCTGCTTCTGTGCCAGCTGCTGTGCTCCCCCAGCTCCAGGCTCTCAGCTGCTTGTTCCTACCCTCCTGTAATCCCAAACACTCCCATTCTCCCCATTCCCATGGTTAATGGACCTGTAATTCCTTCCACAGTAATTCCTGGAGTGTGTCTCATGAAGCTGGATAATCCCATAGAACTGGAATAAGAGCAGCACTTGAGTCAGCTCTCGCTGTTCCACCTCTCAGAAATCCCAGCCAGCATTTCAGGGATCCCTGCACATCTGCAAGGGGCTTTTGTTTATAGCCCACATTTCTTAGGATGTTCCTAACTGTCCTTCAAGTATATCATGGCATCTCCAGCTCATCCATAACATTGCTCCTTGTTCAGACACAGCTCCAGGCTCGGGAGGTCTGGCCAGCAGCTCCCTCAGAGGTGAGGTGAGGGCTGGGAGCAGTTGTGCCTCTATCAGCACAGGGCACCACATAAAACCAGGAATTCCCCATTTGCTGGGGCTGCTCCACCTCTGCTTTTCCCTTTCCCATGTTCAGAGAAGGGAATGGAGCTGGGAAGAGGCTGGAGAATTCCTGAGGGAATTGGGAAAGGGGTTCAGCCTGGAGAAAAGGAGGCTCAGGAGGGTCCTTGTGGCTCTGCACAGCTCCTGCCAGGAGGGGCAGTGAGGGGGGTCAGGCTCTGCTCCCAGGGAACAGGGCCAGGAGCAGAGATGTGTCAGGGGAGGGTTAGGTCGAGTATCAGGGAATTTTATTCATGGAAAGGCTGAACAGCATTGGCACAGGGCAGTGGTGATGTCCCCATCCCTGGAAGTGTTGAAAACCCCGTGGATGTGGCACTGAGGTGACCGTGGTGCTGTGCTGGACTCGATCTCAAAGGTTCTTTTCCAGCCTCAGTGATTTTGATCCCACAATTCTGTCACCTGGCACTGTCAGAGCCCTGCATCCATTACAAAACTCCCACCAGAGGAGGGAGTCCATGGCTGCAGCTCCCTGGCATTCCTGTCACCCTCAGATCCTTGGGAGGTAACAACCCTTGGTGGGGTTTTGTGCTGCTTAGGAAGAGTTTTCCCCCAGGATCAGAGCTGGAGCCTGGCCTGGCCACACTCCTCAGTCCCCACAGTTTGCTCTGGGCACCTCCTCCCTGTCTCCTGCCTGCTGCTTCCTCCTTTTCTCTTTCACAGCTGCACTTTGGAAGATCCTGCTTTGCCCCTGGAACTTGCTCTGAACAGCCACGGGGTTTTTCCCCCCCTCCCAGCACAGCAAACTCTCATTCCTCCCTGGAATAATTTCAGGACACAGATCCTGGAGGGAAACTTTGCACTTGAAAGCAAGTAAGTGAAGCCATGGAGTGTCTGTTTAGAATAAAAGGACACGAAGCAGATAATAAATAATCAGGGTTTAATGTGACAAAGCTTCTGCTTTAAATTTAAATAGGAATAGTTGTTTTACAGCTGGATAATAGAAGGATTTTTAAATGAATGCCTTTCCTAAAAATGTACAGATTTAAAAGTTGTGAGGTGAAGAACTAATGAGGAAAAATAAACTAATTTATCAGCAATGCAGCCTGTGATTTCACCTGCAAGCCAAGGGAGGAACACCTTGCTTTGGGGAACTCTCCCAGATTTTCCTCCCGGATCATGGGACTGACTGGGGTTTAAAATAACTTGATTTTGATTCCCAAAATTATTTTTCCCATGGATCAATCTCCCAGCCCACACGGTGCAGTTCAGAGGCTGGGGGAGCAGGGCCAGCCCAGGGGTGGGGACCCTGCAGCCCCCACTGCCCACTCAGGGCACAGAGTGGCCACATCTGCCCTTAAAACCCATCCTGAGCCGCTTCCCAGTTTGGGACCTGGGGCAGGAGCGGGGCTGGGGGGATTTCCTGCCCACCCAGGGCCCTGCAGCAGCCAGGCTGCTCTGCTGGTGGCTTCTGTTCTCAGGCTACGAGGCAGAAATGCCAAAGGAATGCTGGAGTTCAGGGCTGTGGTGTTCCTTTCTTCATGTTTATTATGCTGAACGCTAAAAGCTTCATATCTGCCTGGCCTAAGAGTCCAAAGAATTTCTTTCTTGCCTTTAATTTCCAATTAGCTGAGCCTCTCCAGCCTCCCAGCTCTGCCCCTGAGGCTCTGTTATCATCCCACCCTCCACGCAGAGAAGCTTCTGAAATGGATGGAACTAATGATGGTGGAGAAACTCGGGCTGCATTTCCAGGCTCTGCCTGCAAAAGTGGAGCCTTGATTTCAAATCCTGCGGCGACAAATGGATTATTTCGGTGGCAAATTGATCCCTGGGGACCAACAATTTGGGGAGCTGAATGCTGGAACTGGGAAGCAGCAGATCAATTCCCAACACTCAGAGCCAAGGTTAATGCCCTGCAAAGTGCCCTGAGTGCAGCAGTGAAGGAGAACAGGGCTCTGCCTGCCCAAGGGGAGCCTCAGGAATGTGGGGTCCAAGGGAAAATGGGCAAGTTTGGAACAAGGGAAGCCCCATGGATTCGCTGGTAAAACCTGGGGGCTGGTTTTGGGCAGTGACAGTGGGATTTGACCAAAAGAAGTGGAACTGATATCTCCAAGAAAGAGGCTGTGGGACTTGGGACAGTAGTGGAAGTGGCAGTTCCCACACCTGTCACCTCCAGCCCTTCCCAAACATCATGGACAGCTTCCCAAAATTCCAGGTTTCACATAAAGGATCTCCTCAAGGTTGGCCACTCTTATTTTCCCCAGTGACAACAGCTTTGAAACAACCACATGAAAGAATTCCAGCAGCTGAAGAGGGACCTTTGGAAGGTGAGAACTGAAGGGAGTTTGTGGGGAAGGAAGGTTTGGGGGATTTTTGGCTGCAGCCTCTGGAGCAGAGCCAGCAGAGAAATCCCTCCCCAGGGATCCTGCCCTTGTCCTCAGCACTGGGAAACTTTACAAACTAAACACACTTTTATTCTCTTTAAGAGTTCCTTTGCTTGTTCAGCTCCCAAAGAACTGCTGTGCAGTTAGAATGGCCTGTTTTCCATCCCTTCTAGCAGTTAGAATACTTGGAAATCGACTTTTCCTTTTGTTTTCTGGTAGCATTGGATGTTTTTCTATGTTATCAGGAGGCAGCACTGTGCTGCCCCTTGAATTAAACTGTCAAGGGGTTTAATTTTTTAAGAACAGCTGTAAGGGAAGAACTGAAATCCCATTTTGTGTTCTTTTTTCCTTTGGAAAGTGGCTATTTTAAACACCAAGGCTCCATGTGCCTGTTTTCTTTATATCCCCTTGCACCGTTTAAAGTTTTGTTGTTGCTTGAAGTGTAGTTGGGATTATATAAATCCTAAATAAAGGTGGATCCGTAGCCAGAAGCTTGTGGTCTTTTAGGAGGGAGAAAAAAACCTCTGCCTTGCAGCTTCTGGAGAGAGGCAAGCTGGCAGCTCTCCGGGCCTTTGTCCCTCTTGGAGTCACTTAACACCCTCTGGGTGACAGGAGCTTGGTAGCACAATTCCCAGCTGAAAGGGAGAGCAGATAAAAGCCAGCAGCGAGGAATGCGAGCCAAATCCATTAGTTCTGGATCAGACACAAAATCCAGGCTGGCCAGGGGAGAGAGGGGAGTTTTGTGTCCTCTCCAAGGGCCTGATCCTGCAGCAGGCAGGAGGTGCTGCCGTGGGCTCCCAGGGAGGCAGAGCTGCATCAGGACACTTTTCCCTCTTTTAGGGGGACAGAACCAGCTCTGAGGCTTCTGTCCCGAGCCCAGGGCTCTGGCTGGAGAGCTGCATTCTTCTGGTGTTGAAATAAGATATGTCAAATTTGGTGGTTGTTTTTTTGTTTGTTTTTTTGTTGGTTTTTTTTTTTTTTAAAGGGTTTAAAGTGCATGAGTTTCCTCAGCTGAGATTGAAACATTCCAGTGGATTTGCAGGGAAATTTTTGTGCTGGTTTTCCCTCATGGAAGGGAGATGTTGAAATTCTGGGCATTTTGTTCCACTTCACACTGAAGTGTTCAAATCCTGAACGGAACACAAACTTCCAGGCTCAGCACAGCTCTTTAATTGCCTGGTTAAGCTGATTAAAGTCAGTTCCCAAGCTTTTCTGTTCCCAGTTGCTGTGCTCCCTGGCTAATAACAACCCTCCCATCAGGATCTCAAAGCACTTTTAAATCACTGGTGTGCAGAAAAGAGGCAAACCCAGAGTGTCCTGGGGGAATCCAGATTCCAGGTGGTGATTCCTTTGCCAGGCATGGATCAGCCCTGAACCTCTCCGAGCCACGGGCGGATGTGGAGTCACCTCCCGGGTGATATTCCAGAGCCCTTTGACATCACATTTGGAAAGGGGTCCTAGGAAAGTTCTTTGCAGATGGAAATTGCAGTAGGAGTCAGCAGTGTTGTTTGAAAGGTGGAACAATCACAGGGAAAAGTGATTTCCTTGGGGTGTTCCAGTGCTGTCTGTGCTGGTAGGTGCAGTTGGAATCCTTGGGGATGGGGGTAAATCAGGAGTTCAGACAGGAATCTTAGGAATGCTGTGTTTTAACCATGATTTCTGGCAGCTGGGCACTGCAAATCCAGTTTGGTGTAACATTTGTGCCCTTCCCAACAGAACTGATGGAGGCAGACTGATCCCACATCCCAGGAGCAGACATCCCTGGCTGTGGGGTGGAGCAGTGGGGGCACTCAGCAGCTCATCCTGGTGAAGGTTTGCCAGGGCTTGGTTGGGATGAGGGGCCTGGGAACCTCATTCAGCCTCCAGGAAAATGTGGTGGAGCCTCCTGCAGTAAGGGTGGGATTGTGGGGGGTCACAAACGAGACAGGGGAGACACGGACCCCCCGTTCCAGCCCCTCCATTAGGGAGAGGCAGAAGCAGAGCTGCCTGGCAGGCTGAAAAGATCCTTTTTTTTCCAGGAAATAAGCTCCTGCTTATTTATTTCCACGAGTAGGCAGATAAATTCCATCAGCAATTCCATCTGCCAGGAAGAAGAGGAGTTGCTGGAATAGCTCATTGTCCAGTGCTGTGCTTGTAAGGTCACAAGAGAAACCCATCCAGCTCATCCCAGGGAGTGAGAGCTGCAGAGCCCTGGTTCCACTGGAAGGCTCTGTCCTTCCTCCGTGCTTGCTTCCCTGGAACAGCTGCCTGAGAGGATTCTTCTGGTGCCAAAGAGATAATCTGTGTTCAGGGAAAATCTTACTTTGTGAGGGAATGGTTGTGAGGGAAGCACGGGCTGTCTCTGGCAGGAGAGGGAGTTAACTTTAACAGGAGTTGGGATTGTTCAGCCTGGGGAAGGGGAGGCTCCAGGGAGACCTTAGGGCTCTTTCCAGTGCCTGCAGGGAGCTGGAGAGGGACTCTGGACAAGGGCCAGGGTAAGGGGGAATGGCTTCTCCAGAAGGCAGGGTTAGATGGGATATTAGGGAGAAATTCCTCCCAGTGAGGGTGAGCAGGCTCTGGCACAGAGTGCCCAGAGCAGCTGTGGCTGCCCCTGGATCCCTGGAAGTGTCCAAGGCCAGGCTGGACAGGGCTTGGAGCCCCCTGGGACAGTGGAAGGCTTTCCAGAGGATGTGGGTGAAGTTTTCCTGGTCACATCTCTGCAGCAAACACTGAGCTCAGCCAGGGGTGTTACAGGCTCAAACTGCTTCTGCTTTCCACAGTGAGCCGTGCCTGGACGGGTTTGGAGCAAATCCAAGGTGTGTTTGCTAATGGAAGAGGAGATCTGAACTCATTTGGTGGATTTTGCATGGCCAAACAACATTCACCACTGGGAGATGGGAGCTGGGAGCTGGGGGAGCTCCCTGACCTGCCCAGGACTCGGGGACACCAGGAGCTGTTGGTCCAGGACCTGGGACTGTGTTATTGTCCCTTGTGGGTCTCACCCCAACCAACGGGTTTAACAAACAGAGTGACTCCAGGAGTTCATTCGAGGTGATGAGGGATGGAAAAGCAGGAAACAGAGAACTCCTGAGGAGCTTTGCTGTCTGTGAAAGGCTGGGCAGGGTGAGGAGGTAGAAATAGAACCCCCAGGCAGGGAGCTCCTTTCTGAGCCAGGCAGGGAAATCCAGCTCCACATGGAGCAGCTACCTGGGAACCCTTCAGAGAGGAGCCTGGGGCTCCATCCATTGCCCTGCCAAGGCTCCCTGCACATGGGAATTGCAGCTCCATGCACCGGGGTTATCAGAGCTCCAAGCACGGGGGAATTTGGGCTCCGTGCATGAAGTGTCAGGGCCCCACACACCGGGCTAGCGATGCCTCATGTCCTGGGGTACCAGACCTCCATGCCCTGGGAATCTGGGGCTCTGTGCACGGAGATACCAGAGCTCCGTGTGCCCGGGGGGCTGATGCTCCACATTCCAGCATACCGGAGCTCCAAATACCGGGGGGGACTGGGGCTCCAATGCCTCAGGTAACGGAGCTCCACCCACCGGGGTTCTGGAGCTCCGTGCACCGGGGCACGGATGCTCCATGCCCTGAGGTACCGGAGCTCCACATACCGGCAGGACCGGGGCTCTAAGGCCCCGGCGTACCGGAGCTCCGCGCACGGGAGGACGGATGCTCCATGCTCCAGGATACCGGAGCTCCAAATACCGGCAGGACTGGGACTCCAATGCCAGGGTTACCGGAGCTCCACACTCCGGGATGCCGGATGCTCCATGCCCTGAGGTACCGGAGCTCCACACTCCGGGGTGCCGGATGCTCCATGCCCTGAGGTACCGGAGCTCCACACTCCGGGGTGCCGGATGCTCCATGCCCTGAGGTACCGGAGCTCCACACTCCGGGGTGCCGGATGCTCCATGCCCTGAGGTACCGGAGCTCCACACTCCGGGGTGCCGGATGCTCCATGCCCTGAGGTACCGGAGCTCCACACTCCGGGGTGCCGGATGCTCCATGCCCTGAGGTACCGGAGCTCCACACTCCGGGGTGCCGGATGCTCCATGCCCTGAGGTACCGGAGCTCCACACTCCGGGGTGCCGGATGCTCCATGCCCTGAGGTACCGGAGCTCCACACTCCGGGGTGCCGGATGCTCCATGCCCTGAGGTACCGGAGCTCCACACTCCGGGGTGCCGGATGCTCCATGCCCTGAGGTACCGGAGCTCCACACTCCGGGGTGCCGGATGCTCCATGCCCTGAGGTACCGGAGCTCCACACTCCGGGGTGCCGGATGCTCCATGCCCTGAGGTACCGGAGCTCCACACTCCGGGGTGCCGGATGCTCCATGCCCTGAGGTACCGGAGCTCCACACTCCAGGATGGCGGATGCTCCATGCCCTGAGGTACCAGAGCTCCACATACCGGCAGGACCGGGGCTCTAAGGCCCCGGCGTACCGGAGCTCCGCGCACGGGAGGACGGATGCTCCATGCTCCAGGATACCGGAGCTCCAAATACCGGCAGGACTGGGACTCCAATGCCAGGGTTACCGGAGCTCCACACTCCGGGATGC
>WEIU01004663.1:336199-354701 GCA_013389925.1 Aegithalos caudatus
GGCTGTAACCGGAGCGGCGGCCGGCGCGGATGCCTTTGCCGTGAGCCCGGGAGGCAGCCTGGAAAAAAGCTCAGTGCTGGGAACCCGGATCCCAGAGCCAAGAAAAACAGCCGCCCTTTGGAGCTGCTTTGGAGCTGCTTTCCTGGCGGCTGACGAGATAAACACGGCCAGGTGCCGGGCGCTGCGCCCGCCTGGCCGGCCACCCCTGCCCTCCCCAGGGCGGGGAAACTGAGGCACGGCCGGGAGCTGCCCGGGGTCAGGTCAGGGAGCTTACCCCAGCCTGGTTTTCCCCGGCACAGAAGGATGCGGGGCGGCAGCGGCGCGCGGCCCCCAGGGACAGGCGGCTGAGGAGCCGGCTGCGGGACAAGGCTCACTGGCTGCTCTGGGAGGCTGGCAAGGGCCTGGCCATCCTGCTGCTGGCCTTGGCAGGTGGGCACGGGGTGTGGGGGCACTCAGGACGGGCTGGTTGTGATGCTCAGTCCGAGGGAAAGCGGGCTTGGTCCGTGGGGGGAGGATTTTCCATCCAAGGGGGAAGGCTCGGTGCGTGGAGGGAGGGATGCTTGGTCCAGAGGGGGAAACAGTTCCAGGAGAAGGGATGCTTGGTCTGAGGGGGGAGAATGTTCAATCCCAGGGAGAAATCTCAATCCAGGGGAAGAGCTGCTTATTCCAAGGCTCAAATCTATGGAGGAAGAGGTGCTTGCTCTGGGGAGGGAGGGGATGCTCAGTCCAAGGAGGGAGGATGCTCATTCCAAGCGGGAGCGATGCGTGGTCTGAGGACGGATTTAGAATCCAAGGGGGAAAGCTTGGACCAAGAGGAAGGAGATGCTTGCTCCAGGGTAGAAAACTCAGTCCAAGGGGAAGGGATGCTTGCTCTGAGGAGGAATGGCAGGTCCAGTGGGATGCCCTCAGTCCAGTGGGGTGCTGCTCAGTGCAGGGGGCTGTGCACTGACCGCCCGTGGGGCGCTGCTCCCCAGGGATCACCCTGCCCTCCGCCTCCTCCAGCGTCTACTTCCTGCTCTTCCTGGGGCTGTGCACGTGGTGGGCCTGTCACCTCCCCGGCAGCCACCGGGCCTTCAATGTCCTCTGCGTCCTGGTGGGCGCCTACAGCGCCTGCCACCTGCTGTGCCTCTATGCCTACCAGACCCCCTTCGTCCAGGGGCTCTTCCCGCCTCCCACCATCTGGGCACGGTGAGTCCATAGGGAGGGGCCTGTGCCAGGGCCCCCCGAGGTACAGGGTGAGCTGCCCCTGCCAGCACAGGGGTGGCACCCTGGCTCCTGGTCCTGGCTGGGGGGTTAATGCCACCTCTTCTGTCCCCACAGGGTGTTTGGCTTCAAAGACATCATCCTGTACCACAACTGCTCGCAGCCCAACACCCTGGACCTCAACACCAGCTACCCCTGGCCTGTCTATGCCAACCCTGGCGTCCTGCTCCTGCTCTACTACACCATGGCCACCCTGGTGAGGCTGCGCTGGCGGGACGCCAAGGTGAGGGGCTGCAGGGCTGAGCCACACCCCGACGGTGACAAGGGTGACAATGTGTGCCTGGCTGTCACTGCCCGGCCATGGTGCAAGGGGAGATGGGCAGTGGGGTGCCCACAGTGTAGGGGGCTTGGCAGGTGGCTGGGGCATGGCCCTGCTCCCCAGTGGTGGCAGAGGTGCCCTGAGCTGTGTCCCTGCCCCTCGCAGAGAATGGCCCCGGCACGGCCGTCCCCGAGGGACCTGGTGGAGCTGGAGAGCTGGCCCAAGGACACTCCCCGTGTGGCTGAGGACACCAAGGTGGGTCTGGGGGGGGCTGTGCAGGGAATGGGTGTGGGATGGGGGTGCCAGGGTGAGCTCTGAGCCCTCTCTGCCCTCAGCCCATGCTGTCCCCCAACGCTGGCAAGCCGAGCCCCAGCACTGAGAACTGCACCGTCCACATCTTGAACTCAGCACGTAAGCCTGACCCCAGCCCCTCCCCAAATCCTGCCTGCAGCCTGGGGTGGGTCCCTCACCTTTCCCCTCCCCAAACCCTGTCTGCAGCCCGGGGTGCCTCATGTTCCCCCTCCCCAAACCCTGCCTGCAGCCCGGGGTGGGTGTTTCATGCTCCCCCTCCCCAAACCCTGCCTGCAGCCCGGGGTCCCTCACGTTCCCCCTCCCCAAACCCTGCCTGCAGCCCAGGATCCCTCACCTTCCCCCTCCCCAAACCCTGCCTGCAGCCTGGGGTCCCTCACCTTCCCCCTCCCCATGCCAGGCAGGAGGCGTCCGGCAGCCTGGCTGCCCCTGCACACCGTGGGCCACGTCCTGATGAAGCAGAGCTACGTGTCTGCCCTCATTGCCATGATGGTAAAGAGCTGGCAGGGGACAGGGCCGTGGGGAGGGGACCCTGACACGGTGGGGGGCACCTCCCAGGCTGAGCCCTCACCTTCCCTGCCCGCAGGTGTGGAGCATTAGCTACCACAGCTGGCTGACCTTCGTGCTGCTGCTGTGGTCGTGCCTGATCTGGACGGTGCGGAGCCGGCGGCACTTTGCCATGCTGTGCTCGCCCTTCCTGGTGCTCTACGCCATCACCCTGTGCAGCCTGCAGTACGTCTGGGCCATGGACCTGGGCCCCGAGCTGCCCACCCGCATCAGCTTCATGCGGCTGCGGCCGCTGGGGCTGGTGCACCCCAAGTACCCCTGCTTGGCCCTGGGGGCGAAGGTGAGCGTGGCACTGTCCCGGCCCTGTCCCTGCCGGTGTCCCGCTGTCCCCCTCACCGCCTGTCCCCACAGCTCCTGTTCACCCTCACCTTCTGGATGCTGCTGCGGCGCTTCGTTCTGGAGCGGGTGCTAACGAGGAGGGCCCCGGCCATGCCGCTGCTGGAGGTGTCTGTCACCGATACAGGTGAGGGCTCCCGGTGTCCCCCTGTGCCACGCTGAGCACCCCATGGCCCTGTGTGGGGGGATCCCAGTGCCCCCACCCAGCTCCTGCAGCCCCTCCGTGCCCCACAGACACCAGCCAGATGCGGGATGTGCTGCAGAAGCTGGGGGAGGTGGTGTGGAATTTCTTTGCCAAGTTCTGGATCTGTGTCTGCGCTGTGATGTTCATTGTGGTGACCTTCACCGGCCGCCTCGTCGTCTACAAGATTGTCTACATGCTCCTCTTCCTCCTCTGCCTCATCCTGTTCCAGGTGGGGGGGCTGGGGGCCCCTGGGGACCTCTGCCATCCCCAGGGTGGCCCTGCTGATGTCCCCGTCCCCACAGGTGTACTACAGCCTGTGGCGCAAGGTGCTCAAGGGCTTTTGGTGGCTGGTGGTGGCCTACACCATGCTGGTGCTCATTGCTACCTACACCTACCAGTTTGAGGATTTCCCCATTTACTGGAGGAACCTGACAGGCCTCAATGATCAGCAGTGAGTGTCCCCTACCCGCCCTGGGGTCCCTGCTGGCACCGGCCCTGTGGTGGCACCAGGGATGGGTTGTGCATGGGGAAACTGAGGCACTTAGAGAGTTTGGGGTTGAGCCCGGTGCTGAGCCTCGGTGCCTGTTCGGGGTGGGGTGGTTGAGCCCTGTGCTGACCCTCCTCTCCCCATCCAGGGTGAGGGACCTGGGCCTGGAGAAGTTCAGCGTCTCCAAGCTCTTCTACAACATCCTCATGACGGGTTTCTTCCTGCTGGCCTGCATCCTCCAGCTCCACTACTTCCACGAGCCCTTCATGCGCATCACCGACCTGGAGCGCGTCCGCTCCCCCTCTCCAGCCTCCTGCCACATCCCCAGGTGGGACCCAGTGCTGGGTGCCCCCCCTGCACCCCGAGCCCCCCATCCCTGCTCTGAGCCCCCCTTCCCACAGGTCGGAGGAGCTGCACGGGAGCCGCCTGCTGCGGGACGCGGCCGCCGCTGAGAGCGCCCGGTCCGGAGACTCCGACAGCGACTCCCTGGGTACAGGGCAGGGGTGGGGTGTCCTCCAGGCCAGGAGGGACCTGGGAGGGTAGGGAGATGGATTTGGGTTGATAGCCAAGCGTGAGAGCGTGTGGAGATGGATTGAGGCATCCTCCAAGCCTGGGAGAGACTTTAAGGGTATGGATTTGGGGTATCCTTCAAGATTGGGAGGGGTGGGGATGGACTGAGATGTCCTCTGAGCCAGGAGGGGGCTGGGAGGGCATGGGAGTGGACTGGGGTGTCCTGAAAGCCAGGGTGGGACCAGGGTAGTGCAGGGATTTATTGAGGTCTCCTCCAAGTCTGGAAGGTTACAGGATTGGGATACACTCTGAGCCAGGAAGAGGCTGAGGGTTGTGGGGATGGATTGGGGTGTTCTCCAGGGATGGGAAGTTGTGGGAATGCATTGGGGTGTCCTCTGAGCAAGGGAGGACATGGGATGGGTTGGGGTGTCCTCAGCACCGGGGAGGCTGCGGGGGTATCCATGAGGATCCATTTCCCACAGACTCCAACAAATGGGGGCTGGTGCTGGAGCGCCTGGTCGTGCTGGGCCGGACCTTCTCGGACATGGTGACACGCGGGGAGGTCTTCATGAGGCGCCTGCTGGAGCTGCACATCCTCAAGATGGTGGCTCTCTACACCGTCTGGGTGGCCCTGGAGGAGGTACCCCTGGGGGTGCGGGGTTGGGGGGCTCAGCCGGGCCCCCCCGAGGTGCTGACACGGCCTCTGCCCCAGGTCTCGCTGATGAATTTCCTGCTGGTGCTGCTGTGGGCCTTGGCCATGCCCTACCGCCGCTTCCGCCGCATGGCCTCGTGCCTCTCCACCGTCTGGACCTGCATCATCATCGTCTGCAAGATGCTCTACCAGCTGGAGGTGGTGGAACCCCACGAGTACTTCAGCAACTGCACCCAGGTGTGCCCGGCAGGGCCAGTTCTTGGGGGGGCTCCCTGGCTGCAGGGGGAGTCTGGGGGGAACTGACCCATCCATCCCCTGGTGCTCCCCTTTGCAGCCCCTACCCAACACCACCAACCTGACCCCAGAGGAGCTGGGCAACTCCACGCTGTACCGTGGCCCTGTGGACCCTGCCAACTGGTTTGGCATCCGGAAGGGCTTCCCCAACTGGGGATACGTCAAGGTGGGCACGGGGATGCTGTGGGGACCACCCTGGGGGGGATTCTCGGCTTCACAGCGTGGTCCTGAGCATCTCTTCTGAGACCCTGGGGAGGTGCTGTTCATGAGGACCACACTGGGGGGATTCTCGGCTTCACAGCGTGGTCCTGAGCATCCCCTGTTCCCCCAGAACCACCTGCAGGTGCTGCTGCTGCTGGTGTTCGAGGCCGTGGTGTACCGGCGCCAGCAGTACCACCGCAGGCAGCACCAGGTGCTGTCCCCTGTCACCGAGACCATCTTTGACGGCATCTCCCGCGAGCACCTGGACCTCGGACTCGGCAGCTGCGCCAAATTCTTCATCAACTACTTCTACTACAAGTTTGGCCTGGAGGTGGGAGCAGGGCTGCTGTGTGTGTGTGTGGGGGGTCCCGGCGCTCCCAGCATCCCAATGCTGAGCCCTGTGCCCCCCCTGCACCCCAGGTGTGTTTCCTGATGATGGTGAACGTGATCGGGCAGCGGATGAACTTCCTGGTGATCCTGCACGGCTGCTGGCTGGTGGCCATGCTGACGCGGCGGCGGCGCGCCGCCATCGCCCGCCTCTGGCCCAACTACTGCCTCTTCCTCGTCATCTTCTTCCTCTACCAGTACCTGCTGTGCCTGGGGATACCCCCTGCCCTCTGCATGGGTAAGGGCCGTGGGGGGCACCCCGCCTTGCTGAGGTTGTTTGCCTGCCCCAGGGAGGAGCCTGGCGCTGATTGTGCCCCCCTGTCCCTCCAGACTATCCGTGGCGCTGGAGCCAAACCATTCCCCTCAACTCGGCGCTCGTCAAGTGGCTCTACCTGCCCGACTTCTTCCAGGCTCCCAAATCCACCAACCTCATCAGTGAGTAGCCTCCTGCCCACGTGGTTCCCCTGCTTATGGGGTGACACAGCCCATGGCAGCCCCCTGGCCCCCCTACTCCAGCCCCTGGCACCTCTGTCACCCTATTCCAGCCCCTGTCCCCATCCCAACCTCTGGGACCTCCCCATCCTGCCTCCAGGTGGGGGAAGGACAGGCAGGAGGGGTGGAGCAGCTTTAAGAGGCCCTCTCCAGTGGAGGTAGATCTTAAATTACACACACCCCGTTGGAGAAAGAGCCATGGCAAATCCCACCCCTTTTTGGGGGAACTTAATTGTTTTTCCACCCCTGTTTTGGGAAAAAGAGAGACCTGGAGAGATGCACGCTTGGTTAGAGAGGAGGTGGGGCCTGGGAAAGGGAATTAATGATCTCCCCATGCTGGGCAGGAGTGGCCAGGGATGCCCCACGCCTCGGGGGAGGGTTTGGGGGGTACCAGCATTTTGGGGAGCCCTTGTCCCAGGCTGAGGCGTGTTCCCTCAGATGATTTCCTGCTGCTGCTCTGCGCCGCCCAGCAGTGGCGCGTGTTCGAGGCCGAGCACTGCCAGGCGTGGCTGCAGGCGGCCGGGGACAACTCGGACCGGCTGGACCGGGAGCAGGACCGCTACAACCCCACCCCAAACTTCATCTACTGCAAGTGGGTGTCCCCGGGACAGCGCCCAACCTGGGCTGGGGCCAGGGGAATGGGATCTCCTGTGGACATTGAATGGGATCCCTGGGGGTATGGGCAGGATGGGACCCCTTGGGGTATGGACACTGTGGAATCCCATGCTTGGAATTCCAACCTTGGGATGCCAGACTTTGGAGTATGGACGAGATGGGTTCCTCACCTGGGGTGGGACTCTTTGGGGTAGGGACAAGATGAGATGCCACCCTTGGATGGCAAATCCCCTGGGATGGGACCCCTTGAGGTATGGGGTAGGATGGGACCTGCTGGGCTGGAATCCTCCAGAATGGGATGGAAACCCCTTTGGGCCGGGGTCCCTTTGGACATGACCCCCTGATGGCTGGAGCAGCAACACCCTGAGGCTCTTCTGGAAGGAAATGAGGTGGCACAGGACACCCCTGGTGATGGTGCTGGACCCTCAGAGGCTTTGTGCCATAAACTGGGACAAAACCCTTGATAGGGCTGGTGGGGGGACTGGGACCGTGCTGGGAAGGAACAAGGCTGGGAAGGAACAAGGCTGGGAAGGAACAAGGCTGGGAAGGAACAAGGCCCCTGCCTGCTCTGACCGCCCCACCCTCAGGTCCTACCTGGACATGGCGAAGGTGGTGGTGTTCCGCTACCTCTTCTGGGTGGTGCTCGTGGTGGTTTTCATCGCCGGCGCCAACCGCATCAGCCTCTTCGGCCTGGGCTACCTGCTGGCCTGCTTCTACCTGCTGCTCTCGGGCACGGCCATGCTGCGCAAGCCGGCCCGCGCCCGCCTGGCGCTCTGGGACTGCCTCATCCTCTACAACATCACCGTCATCGTCTCCAAAAACATGCTGTCGGTGCGTTGTCACCCACACGCCTCTCCTGGGGTCGCCCCGGGCGTCCCCTGGGGTTGGTGACGGAGCCAGGCCCGCTCTCCCTGCCCGCAGCTCCTGTCCTGCGTCTTCGTGCGGCAAATGCAGAACAACTTCTGCTGGGTGATCCAGCTCTTCAGCCTCGTCTGCACCGTCAAGGGCTACTACGACCGTGAGTTGCTGGTCTGGGGGACGCCTGGGGGGCTCGGGGCTGTGGGTTTGGGCTGCTGCAATGCCCTGCCTGCACCTCTGCCTGCCAGCCAAGGCCATGGCCAAGGACCGAGACTGCACGCTGCCCGTGGAGGAGGCCGGCATCATATGGGACAGCATCTGCTTCTTCTTCCTCCTGCTCCAGCGCCGCATCTTCCTCAGCTCCTACTACTTGCACGTCCTGTGGGACCTCCAAGCCTCTGCCCTGCAGCCTTCCAGGTGGGATTGGGGTCCCGGAGGGGTCCCCATGGGTGCTGGGGGCCCCTCCTGAGCCTCCACTGTCCCTGTCCCCCAGGGGTGTGGCGCTGTTCAAGGCCAGCATCATGAAGAGCCTGCGCTTGCACCAGCGATCTGAGAGGAGGTCGCTGGACCAGCTGAAGCGGCAGTGAGTGGGTTTGGGGAGCACTGGGACCCCTTTCCTGCACCCTGGGGCACCTCTGTGTACGGGGTGATCCTGGGGGAGCGGGCTCTGCAGCCTCCTCTGCCTCCAGGATGGAGCGGATCCGAGCCAAGCAGCAGAAGTACCACCAGGACCATCTGCTCCACAGCACCAGCCCGGGGCAGGAAGGGGATGAATCAGGTGAGAGGCAGAGGTTCCTTCCCATGTCCCCAACCCTTCTCCGGACACAGGGGTGGCACTGTGACCCATGGCCGATGCCGAGCATTGTGGTGACCCCTCCCACCCCGAGTGCCCCCGGGTGGGGTGGGTGCCCGGGGTGTGGCCATTCTCAGCCCCTCTGGGTCCCACAGCTCCCGGCGGCCCCACAGACCCGTCCCGGCAGAGGGAGAGGTGGCAGCGGCCATGGGTGGACCACGCCACAGGTACAGCCCCGGCACGGGAGGCACAGCCCCTCCGGGAGCTCCCTCCGCCGGGATCACTGGTGGCACTGCTTGGTCAGGGTGACACCCTGCATGTCCCCTGTCCCCAGAGCACTAACCATGGCTTCTCTGCTCCCTAGCACTAATGGGGTGTTGGACTGGGGGTGCCAGGCTGGGTTTGGGCTCACTGACACCAGAGGGACGCCGCTTTGGGGACGTGGCAGTTGAATCATTGGCTTTGATGTCCCCATGGGCATCCCTGGTGCCAGGCAGAGCCCTGGGAGGTGGCAGCGGGGCCAGCCTGGGGTGTGACACCCCTGCCATGGCCCTGGCTGTGCTGTGACACCCTGTGCCCCCCCGGCAGTGCTGCATTCCGGGGAATACTTCCTCTTCGAGTCGGACAGCGAGGAGGAGGAGGAGGTGCAGGAGGAGCAGCGGCCAGGGAGGCCGAGCGCCTTCCAGGTGAGCAGGGCTGGGGCACTGAGCAGGGCAGAGCAGCTGGAGGGCTGGCAGTGTCCCCAAGGTGCTGATGGCCCCTGTCCCCCTCCAGCTCGCCTACCAGGCCTGGGTGACCAACACCAGGACGGTGCTGCGGCAGCAGGAGCAGACCGAGCAGCCGCAGCCACCCAGCACCGAGAGCGCTGCAGGTGGGTGTGACACCCCAAAATCGGGCTGGGGGGGCAGGAGGGGACATAGCCCTGCCTGGTGCCCACTCTGTGCCCTGGCAGGGCACTCCCAGCCTGTGGGGGGATTCTCTAGTGGCTGCAGTGGGGTTGGGCACAAACTGTGCAGCTTCTTTGGTGCCCACCTTGGGTTTTAAGGTGGATGTGGAGGGACGGGTGATGGGGTGGTGGATGGGAGAGCCCCAGAAATTATGTCCATCCTGCACTGGGGTCTGACCCTTGCAGAGGATGGCACAAGGAGAGAGGTGGAGGCTGCTGAGGGCGCTGAAGGCCGGGAGGATGCGAACACAGAAGGTTCTGGTAAGGTGGCAGCAGCACCGCAGCACAGGGTGGTGCTGGGGAGGTCTGAGGGGGCACGAGTGGGACCCTCCACCCCTCTCTTTGCCCTGGCAGAGCGCAGCAACGTCCTGCAGCGGGCACTGAACACTCTGAGGTTCCTGTGGCTGCTGTGCCAGGCCCTGGTGGACGGGCTGACCCAGTGGCTGGACACCAGGACACAGGAGCACACGGACATGTCCCGCGTCCTGCGCCTCGAGAGATGTGTCATGGCACAGAGGCTGGCCAAGGTGAGCCGTGGGGACAGCGGGGCACAGGGGTGTGCCAGCCCACGGTGGCACTGACATCCTGCCTGCCACAGGGAGAGGAGATAAACCACGAGTTCCCGGATGAGCTCTATGAGCTGCCACCAGAGGAATTCCCACAGGAGCTGAGCCGGCCCAGCTCCATGGCTGCAGATTCCCACAGCGGCACTTCCAGGCAGGTGCATAGATACCCCCGAGGGGGCTGCTGGCAGTGCCACAGGTGGGGCAGGGGGCTCACCCCTGTGTCACCCTTAGAGCTACCCCTTCTTCTGGCAGCCAGGAGCAGGTGATGAGCCTGGAGGACGTGGCTGAAGCTCAGCAGTTGCTGGCCGTGCCGCAGCAGCGCAGGCGGACTGCCAGTGAGCTCCTGAAGAGCAGGTGGGCGTGGGGACAGCAGTGGGACGGGGATGGGGGGCAGCAGGGGGGCTCACCCCAGCCCTGCATCCCACAGGAGGTTGTGTGTCTGCGAGCTGGAGGAGTCGGAGCAGTTCTACCAATCCCACAACCGGTTCCTGAAGCTGCTGCTGGCCCTGTACCGCTGCGTCACCGCCCACTCCGAGCTGCTCTGTTACTTTGTCATCATCCTCAACAACATGGTCACCGCCTCCGTGCTCTCCCTCTTCCTGCCCATCCTCATCTTCCTCTGGGCCATGCTTTCCATCCCCCGGCCCTCCAAGCGCTTCTGGGTGACCGCCATCGTCTTCACCGAGGTGGGCAGGGGGTGGCCAGCGAAGGGACGGTGCCACCCGGCCTCCCTGCCACCCCACTGACCCCAGCGTCCCCACAGATCATGGTGGTGGTGAAATACCTCTTCCAGTTCGGGTTCTTCCCCTGGAATGGCCACATCATCCTGCTGCGCTACGAGGGCAAGCCCTTCTTCCCACCGCGCATCCTGGGCTTGGAGAGGTCCACCCAGTACATCAAGTATGACCTCCTGCAGCTCCTGGCCCTCTTCTTCCATCGCTCCCAGCTGCTGGTGAGCCCTGGGCTGTGGGTGGGCCTTTGGGGGGAGCTGGAGCTGCTCCTGGGGGCTCTGGGCAGATCCCAGTGGGTGCTGGGTGGCTCTGCCGTGGTTTCCCACCAGTGCTGGTGGGAGTTGATGCTGTAGGATGGGGCTGGGGGGCAGCAGGACCTCTGACCATGTCCCTCTGCAGTCCTATGGGCTGTGGGACCAGGAGAAAACAACAGTGGAGAAGCAGGAGAGCAAGGAAGAGGAGGAGAAGCTGGATGAAGCCATGTCCCCGCCGTCGGCCGTGGCTGAGGAAGGGCCGGAGGCTCCAGCCCAACCAGAAGCACCGGGAGCAGCCACAGGGGTGGAGCTGGAGCTGGGGCTGGAGGGGGAGTCCATGGAGCAGGAGGAGGGGACCGAGGTCACACAGCTCCGCTTCAGGAGGAAGCAGGGGAGGAAGACACTGGAGGTGGTTCCAGGGGAAGGTGAGCACCAGTTCCCAACCCTTATGCCACGGTGAGGAGCAAGGCTGGCACCCCCAGGGTGCTGGGATCAGGCAGGATGTGGCCCTGCAGGGCCCTGGCTGTCACCCATGCTGTGCCTCACTCCCAGGGGGCGAGGAGGAGGAGAAGGAGGAGGAGGAAGAGGAGGAGGAGGAAGTGTCAGAAGAGAGTCACGCTCAGAGGAAGCTGAAGGAGTTTGGCTTGCGGGTCAAGGGCTTCTTCCTCACCATGTGAGTGGTGGCGGTGCTGGTTGGGGTGGGGGCTGTGGGGTGCAGTCCCAGTCACCTGTTCCCTGTGTCCCCTGTGTCCCCTGCCCCTGCAGGGCAAAGAAGATGTACCAGCCAGTGTGCAACTTCTTCTGGGACATCCTGGACACAGAGAACCATGCAGCCACCGATGTCTACGCCTACATGTTCATGGCTGACGTGGTCGACTTCATCATCATCATCTTTGGCTTCTGGGCCTTTGGGGTGAGCAGGGAGTCCCACAGGGGGGTCCTGGCTGTCCTGCCTCCACCACGGGGTGAGGCTGGGCCACATCCTGACCTCTCCTGCACCCCAGAAATACACGGCGGCCACCGACATCACCTCCTCGCTGTCGGAAAACCAAGTGCCGGAGGCGTTCCTGGTCATGGTGCTCTTCCAGTTCAGCACCATGATCATCGACCGTGCGCTCTACCTCCGCAAGACCGTGGTGGGCAAGCTCATCTTCCAGGTCATCCTGGTCTTCGGCATCCACTTCTGGATGTTCTTCATCCTGCCGGCCGTCACCCAAAGGTGCGTCCCAAAGGGTTTCCCCCCACGGCACGGCGTGGTCCCTGCGTGGCACCTCGGTGTCTGGTGGCCCAGGCTGGTGGCCCAAGAGTGGCACGTCCCTCCCGCAGGTTGTTCCGCCACAACGCGGTGGCCCAGCTGTGGTACTTTGTGAAGTGCATCTACTTTGGGCTGTCGGCCTACCAGATCCGCTGTGGCTACCCCACCCGCATCCTGGGCAACTTCCTCACCAAGAAATACAACCATCTCAACCTCTTCCTCTTCCAGGGGTACGGCAGGGCGTCCCAGGGAGCCGCGGGCACCCCGAGCGTGCCCTACCGCTGCCCTCTCTCCGTGTCCCCGCAGGTTCCGCCTCGTGCCCTTCCTGGTGGAGCTGCGGGCCATCATGGACTGGGTGTGGACGGACACCACGCTGTCCCTCTCCAACTGGATGTGCGTGGAGGACATCTACGCCAACATCTTCATCATCAAGTGCAGCCGGGAGACTGAGAAGGTACAGCCCTTCTGCCAGGAAGGGTCCCCCACTAAATCCCTTTTGGGGGTTTGTTGGGGTCCCCCTGAGCACACCTGTGTGCTGTCTCCCCCCCACCCCAGAAATACCCCCAGCCCAAGGGGCAGAAGAAGAAGAAGGTGGTGAAATATGGCATGGGCGGCCTCATCATCCTCTTCCTCGTGGGCATCATCTGGTTCCCGCTGCTCTTCATGTCCCTGGTGCGCTCCGTGGTGGGCATCGTCAACCACCCTGTCGACGTCACCGTCATCCTCAAGCTGGGGGGGTACGAGGTGAGGATGTGGGGGTGGGCGTTGGGGTGCCCAGATGGGACACAGGGGTGCCCTGCCTGGCTGATGTCCCCCTGTCCCCTCCCCAGCCTCTGTTCAGCACGAGCTCCCAGCAACAATACATCCAGCCCTTCACCTTGGAGGACTACGACAACCTCACCAAAGAGTTTGAGAGAGAGCCGGTAAATCCTCCCCCCACCCCAAAAATCCCCTGCAGGCCGCCTGGGGCGGGGGTTGGCAGGAGCTGAGCCCTGTGTCCCCCGGTGGCAGCTGGCCATGCAGTTCATCACCTTCTATGGCATGGAGGACATCGTGACCGCCCGCGTGGAGGGCAGCTCGGGCTCGCTGTGGGGCATCAGCCCCCCCAGCCGCGCGCAGATGCAGCAGGAGCTGCAGAACGGCTCCTCCGACATCACCCTGCACCTCACCTGGAGCTTCCAGAGGTACCTCGGGCACGGCCAGGGAGGAGCCAGCCCTGCCTGCACCCGCCCTGCCCGCGCTGAGCCTCTTGTGCCCGCAGGGACCTGAGCAAGGGGGGCACGGTGGAGAACGCCTACGGCAAACACGACACTGACCTGGAGCCCGGCGCGCCCCAGCGCCTGCAGCTGGCCCAGATGCTGGGTGGCACCAGGAATGAGCCCGTGTGAGTGTCCCCTGAGGGGGTGACTGGGCCCCTGTGCTCAGTGGGCTGGTGTAAGCCCCCCATCATTCCACTTTCTTGCAGGGTATTGCCCAAACTCTTCCCCAAATACATCCGGGCACCCACCGGCCTCGAAGCCGAACCTGTCAAGCAGCTGCTGCCAGGTAGGTCCCCACATGTCCCCCACAAGAATGCCAGCACTGGGTGCCACCTCTCTGAAGACAGGGAGGACGTGAGTCCCAGTGTCCCTCCCTAAAAAATCAGCACTGGGAGCAGCACACCAGTGGCACTGATGGTGCCAGCCCCTGCGGACAGTGAGGATGCCAGTCCCACTGTGTCACTCCCCCCAAAAAATTCATCCTCAAGAGCACAGCAGCTCTGCCCTGACGGTGTCACCCCCTCCAGATGACGTGGAGAGTTACATGGACGTGGAGCTGCAGCTGAAACAGGAGCGCAGGGGCTCTGGCCGTGGCGAGCACTTTGTGGAGTGGTGGGTGCTGAGGCTGAAGGACATCCCACCCCACGAGGGCAACATCCTCCCCATGATCATCTTCAACGACAAAGTCAGCCCCCCCAGCCTGGGCTTCCTGGCTGGCTACGGGTACATGGAGGGTGCCAGGGTGCGGGGGGATCCCAAGGGCATTGCTGGTGGGATCCAGGGCTCCAGGATCTGCCCCCCTCCTTGCAGGATCATGGGGCTCTACGTGTCCATCGTGCTGGTGATCGGCAAGTTCGTGCGGGGCTTCTTCAGCGAGATCTCCCACTCCATCATGTTCGAGGAGCTGCCCTGCGTGGATCGCATCCTGAAGCTGTGCCAGGACATCTTCCTGGTGCGGGAGACGGGCGAGCTGGAGCTGGAGGAGGAGCTCTACGCCAAGCTCATCTTCCTCTACCGCTCGCCCGAGACCATGATCAAGTGGACACGGGAGAAGAAATAAGGGGAAGGGGCTGCAGCCCCCCCTGACAGGGACATCACCGCCAATGCCTTAAGCAGCCCCTCCCGGCTGGGGCCGCATCCCGGCCCGGGAGGCACTGGGATGTGGGGTTCTGGGCGCTCCCTTGGAAGGGAGGATGTTTTTTCTGGATGTTTTTCTTACGTTGCTTTGAAGCCGTCCGACCTGCACAGACCACGTTGTGCCTTCCTGGGGAGGGGGACAGGAGGTGGCTCCCCCCACCCACTGGGCACCCCTGGCTGCCAGGTGGGGATGGGGGGGTCAGGAGCCAGCCTGTGCCCCCTCCCTGCCGGCCCCAGCCCTGCTCCAGAACCAGGTTGAACTCAAGCAATAGTCCCCCTCCTCCCCAGCTCCAGGATGGGGGTCCTGGGTTGTGGCCCCCCACGTTTGAGGGGGTCTGGCAGCCCCAGTTGGACTTTAGACACTTGTGACTTTGGGTTTTTTTTTTTTTTTTTTTTTTTTATTAATTCAAATGGTTTATTTATACAGATGGCAAATAAAACAAACTTGAGGACTCCCTGGCTGACAGGCAGCTGGGGCAGGGCAGTGGAGGGGTCAAGGTGGCTGGGACAGAAGTGGGCTATAAAAGCAGCTGCCTGGGGTCAGGAGTCCTCACCAACCTCTGGGGTATCCCTGAGGAGTGGCACCTGCCCCAGCAGTGCCACAGTGGGATGGAGGAGTGTCCCCCGCTGTCCCCAACCCCTTCAGCTCTTGCTGGGCTCGTGGTTCTCCTGGTTCTGCTCCATCTCAGCTCTGCAAGGGAAGGACACAGGATGGACACGGCCCCGGGGGCTGAGCAGGAGGGGAGGGAGGGTCCCCACCCCCAGTACCTGCGGATCCTGCGCTGGCCCTCGGCGCGCACGTAGGGTGGCAGCGTGTCGAGGGGACCCTGCGGGAGAGGGGCTCTGAGCCTGGGGACCCCCTCACCCCGAGAGCCACCCCCCTGCACCCCAAAACCTCACCAGCTCCTTGAAGGTGAGGCGGCAGCTGTAGCACAGCAGGGGGATGTAGGCAGCTTTGCTCTCAACCCTGTGGGACAGGGACGAGGACAGGGACACTCAGTGCTGCCACTGTGGTCCCTGGGAGCAGGTGTGGAATCCTGGAATGCCCCCAGCCCACGTGCTCACCCTGCTGCTGGCTCCTCCAAGATCAGCGTGGGCTCCAGAGCCAGCTCCTCCTCTGAAAGAGCCAGGGGGTCACTGAGGGGTGCAGGGCTGCTCCCCAAATCCCCCGAGCTCCCCGGTGCCCTCCCCACTCACCCCCGTCGGTGTCCAGGCCACAGAGGCAGAGGAGGCAGCGCTGGGACTCGCTGCTGGCCTTGGCTGGCTCTGGGCTCAGCTTGTCCCCTGTCCTGCAGCCAAAATGGGGGTTGTGGGTGTACCCCAATCCCCCCACACCCCCAGTACCCCCACAGGGACCCCCCCCATACCGGTACACGGTGCTGATGGTGGAGGGGAACTCCTCCTGCAGCCCCAGCAGGAAGCGCTCGACCAGCTGGTGGATGCTGAGCTTCTCCCGGCGCTGTGGGAACCAAGAGGGACAGGACTGGGGGGTCTGTCCCTGCCATGGGGACATGGAGAGTGGCCTCCCCACCACGGGACCCCCCTACCTTGGTGAGGAGGGGTGGCACGATGACGGTGGGGACGCTGAAGAAGCGGTTGTAGAAGGCGATCTCCTTGGCCGTGTAGTCCCGCATGGGTCTCACCACCATCACGTCCCCGTGGCGTTGGTCCGTGAAGCCCTGTGGGTGCCAGGGGACTGTGCCACCACCCAGCCACGCCCCCAGGGCACTGTGTCACCCCTCGGGTGTGGCTGCCCGTCCCCAGCTCACCGTGTCCACGGCGAGGAAGGCTCCACGCCCCAGGGAGAGGTTGGTGAGGAGCTTGACGGCCACGCGCGTGAGGCTCTCGCCCGTCATCACCTTGGCGTAGCCCCTGTCCCGGGCGGTCTGCACGATCAGGTGGGTCCTGGGGACGAGGTGACAGCGGGTCAGAGCCACCCTGGCCACCTGGCACTGCTGCTGGCCCCGGCAGGGTCAGTCCCTCACCGCAGCATCTCCAGCAGCTCCTCCCGCGCCGTCGCCGTCCCCGCGGCCTCGAAGGCGCGGAGCAGCTCCTGGGTTTGGGCGGCGTCCGGCAGGCGAGGGGTGGCCGGGGGTCCTGCTGGCCTGTCCTGGGTGCTGTCACCAGGCACAGAGGTGCCACCGTGCCCGTCCTGCCGCTGCTGCTGGATGAAGCTGTCCACAGCCTCCTTGTAGGAAGGGCCGGCCGGGCGGGACGTGCTGGCGCGCTCCGGCCCCGGCTGTAGGATGGACGGGGGCAGCTCCAGCGCCTGCGGGGCACACAGGGACACGGGGGGAAGTTGGGCTTGTCCAGGTGAGTCCCCAGCCTCAGCACCTGTCCCCACATCACCCCAGTACCTGCTCCAGGTGGATCACGTGGTAGGGGAAGCCGGTGGCCTGCAGCAGGGTCTCCATCTGGGCCAGGGTCTGCTCCCGCTGCTCCGGGCTCTGCCTGCGCACGGCTCCCTCTGGAAGGTGAGGGGGCAGTGCCAGGGCTGCTGTCACATTCCCAGCCCCGTTCCTGGGGGCAGGGTGACAGCACCCCGGCCCTGGCACAGTGCAGGGAGTCGGAATTGGGACAGGGAGCTGGGAGTGGGGCTGGGAATGGGGCAGGGAACACAGTGGGGCCGGGAATGGGGAGGGAACAGGCAATAAGGCTGGAAAGGGGAGTGAGGCAGGGAACAGGCAGAGGGACAGGGATGGGGTGGGAATGGGCAGGTGGACACGGAGCAGGGATGGGGTGGGAATGGGAAGCTGGACATGGAGCAGGGATGGGGTGGGAATGGGAAGCTGGACACGGAGCAGCAGCAGGACTCCCTCACCTTCAACATAGACGAGGCTGGGGACGAAGCGGAGCCTCTTGGCCGCCTCCCGGCTGAGCCCCTGGCAGAGGAGTGGGGTCAGGAGTGGGGTCAGGAGTGGGGTCAGGAGTGGGGTCAGGAGTGGGGTCAGGGGGGAACGAGCCCTGAGCCCCCCAAACCCCCCACTCTCACCTCCTGCACCTGCCGGACCATGGCACTGGAGGCCGGGCCCCCTGACACTGCCAGCAGCACCTGCGGGGACAGCGGGGACGGTCACCGGTCACCGGCCCCGGTGCCAGCCCCGGTGCCCCGCCCGGGTGCCCCTCCCGGTACCTTCTCTCCCGGGAAGATGACGCGGTTCTTGCCCAGCATGGCACGGAACTTGTGCACAAAGTACTCGCGGAAGCAGGCGCTGGGGACACGGGGACAATGGGGACTCCTGGGCCACCCCCAGCCCCCAAAGTCCCCTTGATGTCCCCAAGACCAATGTCCCAGAGAACAGTGTCCCAGAGATCCAATGATCCCCATGAGCCACGTCCCCAGACATTACTGTCCCCCTCCTCGATGTCCTCAGGACTCCATGTCCCCAAGCCCTGATGTTGTTTGTCCCAGACACACCCAATGTCCCCAAACCCTGACATCCCAGAGATCCCGTGTCCCCAGCCCCAGCATCCCAACACTCCAGACACTCAACATCCCAGAGCACCAATGTCCCCAATCCTGATGTCCCCAAGACCCAACGCTGACAACCCTCCCTCTTCTGGACACTCAAAGTCCCCAATTTCTGCTGTCCCCCATGCCCGGTGTCCCCGTCCGGTCCCTCACCGGCAGAACGGGTCCCCGACGCGGATGACGAGGGCGGCCGTGCCCTGCCCGCACTTCATGCAGGTCCGGGGGTGGCTGCGGGGACACGGCCGGTCACCGGGGACACCGGGACCCGACCCCCCCGAGCGGTACCGGGGCGGTCCCGGGCGGCACCAGCGATACCCGGGATGTTACCGGGGGATACCGGCGGTAGCACCGAGAGATATCGGGGGGATACCGAGAGCGGGGAAGCGGAGATGGCACTGGGGAGTACTGGAGGGATACCGGGAGCAGCACCGGGGGATACCGGGGTACATCAGACGCAGCCCGGGGGGATAGTGTGGACAGTGCCGGGGGGTACCGGGAGCGGCCCCGGGGGTCCATTCCGAGGCCGGACCGGACTCACACCTGTCTCCCGGTGCGCGGCGGCGGCGCGGCGGTTCCGTGTCCGCAGCGCACCCACCACCACCACCCGCCACGTCGCACATGGCGGCACCACGGTGGATTCCGGTTGGTCCCTGTGAGTCCCGGTGGGTCCCGGTG
>WEIU01004665.1:3463-19636 GCA_013389925.1 Aegithalos caudatus
TTTTTCATGTATAGAATATTGAAGTCTTATTATACTTTCTAATTTTCTTCTTACTTTAAAGACACACCAATGGTCACTATATATATTTATGTATGAGTGGACAGTAGCTTCTCTTCACTTCCTCCTCACCACTGACTATGACTGTACTTGTTGCTATTAAAGATCCTTATGGAGAAAATAAAATTCCTTTACTTGTAGGAGTATTGTAACATTTATATATATGTTCTTCCATTTGTAAATACAGATGCTAGAACTTCTATGATTTTAGAATTTCTGAAAGTTTTATTCCTTATGTATATATTGTTTGAACTGAAATTGTTGATTGCTGTCTTAGGATGAACATTATGTATATCGTGTCTTTGGATTCAGCAATGTTATATTCAATCAAATGGTATGGTTTATTAAATTTTGGACCCAAATTAAGAGTAGTGCAAGGTTTAGCACTGAACATATTTCTGCAAAAAAGATATACTATAAGAATAGAGCTGACTGTAGTCTTGCAGCATTCTGATCTGTGGTCCAGCTGCTGGGATGCATTTTGGTGGAAAATATCTGATTAAAGTTTAATTGTTAAAAGTCTAGAGACTCAATTGCAGTAGTAATATGAATCAAGGCTTGGAAATAACTAAATTCAGGAAAATCAGTTGTTAATCAAGGGGGCAGAATCTCCAAATGGTATAAAATAAACTTTGGTCGTGGCTCCACGCCAGACTAGTGTGACATGACAGTGTGCCTTGGGGCACAAATCCTTTAATACTGAATTTTATCATATATCACACAGTCAAGTATTATAGTTAGAGCCAAATCTGAACTTCAAGAGCCACAAACCCTTTTCTTAAAGAGCTCTTTCCTGAGAAACAAGACCTGTGGTCTTGAACCAGCTGATGACTCTCCCTCCATACTCTCCCCAACTCTCCATTGTGGGGAAAGACTTTGAAGATGATTTTATCAGAAACGTTTTACTAAAAGGCAAGGAATGTGTAAAACTTCTGCAAATTTACAGATGAAACATAAATTTGATTAACCAAATAATTCTGCATGATATGCACTACAAAATGCTTTCTAAGTAATTATTTTGGAGGGGAGTTACAGAAACAAAAACAAAACAAAACAAAACAAAAACCCCAAAAACCTACCTGGGCTTTCCAAAAGAGAATATAGCATGATATTACATTGCAAGGCACTTGGAGAAGCTCCTAAGCAGTGCAATGATAAGCTTCTAGAGTAGAAAAGAAGAAAATCACAAATTAATCAGAAAAGAATAATCCCATATCTTGAAAGAATGACTTTGTGTTAGGCAGTCAGAGTTTCCATTACTGGAAGATTTTTGTACCCATTGCTACCACTGGTTAGGGATTTAAACTGACGCTGTTCTTGTTTCATCCAATGTTTGAATTAATGCAATAAAGTTTATATTGGGTTCTGAACAGTCACTACACAAAGCCCCATTGCATTCAAAGGGAAACACTGGCAGGAGGAAGAGAAATGGGTGAAAAAAGAAAGTGGCTGATGAGTGAAATTCAGACACTATAGCTAAGCTCTCTGCCGTGGAAACATCCAGCCAAAAGTGAGGTGTTCTGTCAGTGCTCCAGGTCAGTTGTTGCTTGCCCAGAACCTGTCCATGAGGTAGCTTATTCCAACCATTCTTATAACTCTCACTTGCATAAGTGCTCTTCCAGAAAGGAGGGAAAAAACCTGGATGGATATTTTGTTAATATTATAGGGGGCATTGTTGCTTTCATCATATGGTACTTTGCAATGATTTATGAAATGATTGCTATGAAAGCTGGAGAAGGGGGAAAAATTACAAAATTTGCATTTATCTTAATTTTCAAGATGATTTCTCAGTTTTAGCTCCTTATTGTCACTTCCTGGTTTTCAGTAATTGTTCAAAATTTATGTAGGAAAGGATGTTTATTTTACCAAAACCATTAGTAGCATTTCAATATATTTTACAGAATATACAATATGGGTTATTCTAGTATTTAACTATAATAACTGTAGTTATTAACTACAACATTTTTGAGTCCATCTAAGATAAAAACAGGGTGAGTTTTGTCTTCCAAATATGGAAACAATAATTAATCTCTGTGTTTTTGAAGCAAGATAAACAGCATGTTCTCATGTGCCTTAATATCAATTTTAAATTGTCTTCTCATTTCACAATCCTATTCTCTTTTGTTAAATATTCCATATACAGTTTAAGAATAATGCAATCTTTGTAGGAAGACTGTCTTTGCCAAAGACTGTGCTGCAGTTTTTGCCCAGCCAAAGGGGACAGTTGCATTAAAAAGAAAAAAATAAATAGACCCTACTGCTGATCTCTTCTGATGTTGAATGTATTTCTGTCCTTGTCTTCTTGAACTGTTAGCTAAATCTGTTTACTCACATTTGGTTAATCACAGTGAAGTGAATGAAGATATGGAGTGGAAATTTCCTAGACTTAATAAACACATTGTTTTAATTTTTCTATTCAAATTACTGGTCTGATTAAATTTCATTAATATTTTTATTCACCATAATTTTCTGTATACTTCTCCTTTCCATCCTCAGATGTACTGATTTATTATGATGGTATTAATAAAAAATGGAAGGGACAGCAGTTAATGCAATTTGTCACAATGTTTCACAGATCAGTTTGGTAATGGTACCAGGACACTCAAGTAAAGCTGTCCAAGGCAGCTGCATGTGCCCTTTCTAATTCTGTCAGACTCTAAGACTTATGAGAGGTAGAATTTGGGGTAAAAAGATCTCTTCAAAAGGTAACAGCACCTGGAGCACTGTTGAGCAATCAAATCATTTTGACAGGAACTAAACTTTGGGTTTTTTAATGTAAGATGGTACTTAAAAAAAAATAACAGTCATTGAATGATAAAATTGTGTAGTATACAAGCCTACAATGTGTTAAAAATCTTAAGATAGTCTTCAGGTTTGAAGATTTGCATAACTTTCAAACTTTCAAACTTTCAACAGTTAAATGGATTTACAAATTAACTCAAAGCAGAGAAGTGCCAGTCTAAGTATTTTGGGTGAAAAGGCTCCAACAATGTGTATCAATATATTAAAATGAGTTGATGTTTTTTAGTGCAAAACATTGTTTATGCCAAAAAATTTTTGCAAGTAAATATGAAAACATATGAGGAAGGATGGCAGATTTTAAAAGAGAAAGAGCCTTCTATAAGCTGGGAAGGACAATATAATTCAGTTTAATCATTGAGTACTCCTTGCATTTTAAGTGTGTTTCCAGGAAAAAAGACAGCTGTACACCACATGAGTTTTAGATAAATAGGCTTGCAGAGGCAAGCATCTCAATTCATAGCATATCTGTCATAAAATCTTTATGGTACTTCTTGCAGGGGTTGATACTTTATTGAATGGCGCTGCTAGGCTGAAAGGGCTGGTATGGAACAGTTGGTTACTCCACTGTTCAATGTGAATTTTGTTTACTTGGTATCTAGACGGGCTTCCCTGTGGACTGGAAAGAGAGGATTGGCTGGGAGCGGGAAGGAAAGGCACTAACTGTAGTCATAGGGATAATCTGGACAACAGAAACTGTCAGAAAATGAAGAGAGAATGGTGGAGACTAAGAACTGGAGGAAAAGAACATATGTATGGAATGAAGTGATGATGTTGGAGAGATGAAGAGAGTGCCTAGAGGGAGGGAATGAAAGCCCTAAGTAAGAGATGAAAGCTGCAAGGTTAAGAATTATAGTTTCTGCACTTCTAGTTAAGCCTTTTTTTCCGAGAAAAGATAAGAAAAGTGAGATGCCTGTGACCTGATTTTCAGAGCTGCTGAGAACCAGAGGTTGCTCTTGACTTAACATTCTGAAAATTGGTGTGTTCAGTGTCTTAGAAAAAACCACATCTTTTCAAAGGAAATACAGGAAGGCTTCCAGATGAGATAAACCTCACTTGCTCCCTTCACACACTACACAACTCTCTTATAGGAGCCAATAATATAATATTGAAAGGGAGAAGCAAGTGAGCATCTGCTTTTCATGCTCCATGAAGGGGGATGTAGAAACGTATATGTGAAGTGTACTTTGAATACAGTCTCCTCCTCTGTCCAGAGGAGCTGAAGTGAGGAAGCTTTGCCTAACAGGAAAAACCAAAGGTTGAATGGTTAGGAGCTTGTTCAGCTATGTTTTTTATAGAGAAATAGAATTTAGAATTTAATTCTCTTATGTAGAACTTCAGGAAGATGACAAAGTACCTTACTTCTCTTTCTTGAAAAGTATTGCATTTAACTTGCTCAACAGATAGTATTTATAGAATGGAGCTGAACATTTGCTGATACTAGAAACCATTCTGTGGGAAGTTCCATTTCTAAAGCTTCTGGGCTTTTCATGTAGAACAGGTACAGAGCTTCTTCCTCCATTTCTATTAAAATTCAGGTATTTGCATTGCAAGAAGATTCTCTCTGCTTACATAGTCTTTGAGAAATTTAAAGCCAAATTAATTGGCAGTCATGATGCAAACATATAGTGGATGTATAACAAATCAGAGTTCAGCCATTAAAATATATATTTAGATGAAATACAAGCAAAATGAAGTGTGGAATAAGCTGCATTCTAAATGAGCTTTTGGAAAAGGGAAAGCTAAGTCTTAGCTAACAGATTAAATATGAAAAGAAAAACAGACTCAACTTCTGTCTTAAATTAAAATAGCAACACAAAATGATTCCAGCTGACTGATGGAGTATGATATAGCCACACCAAACATCTTGGCCCGTCTCCTGGCTGTATCTGAACTGTGTTCAGTATAAAGGGAGAAAAGGCACAAAGCAGAAATTCTTTAAAGCTGCCTTTTGTGCCTCTCTTCTTCCAGTCTACTTCATAAAGTACAGCAGTCTCAGAAGTGCTTGATTCTGTACTCCCTAACAAGTTTTCCCTGTGAGCTGATCTGGCAACTGGGGGGACTTTTGCTTTGCCTTCTTGCTTTCAGGGCTGTGCTGTGTGGTGATGTAGCCAGGGAAAAGTACAGGTTGATAAGGGGATCCTGTGCCCCTTTCTCTTATCTCATAGAAATATTCAACATCTGCAATCAGCACTGTTCCTAGCTGCTGTGCTTCTGAAGACTGCTGTTTTAAATATTTTAAAATTATGCTAATACATGCATTAAAATGCTGATATTGTCACCTGAAGGGACATTTTCATGAATCATTCAAAACGTATCTGTTTGGAATGTTGGAGTTTATGAGACAATGTGACATGTTTGTTTTTTTTTTTTTACAGAACTGTCACTGTATTCTATCCAGCTAGTTGTTTGCTCATGTAATAACATTTCTTGGAAGAAATAGATAACTTCCCTGCTGATATATCCTGCCATGCCATACCATATCATACCACACCAGAAACAAACACAAATCTGGGACTTGTTCCAACATTTAATGCCTTCATTTCTGCTCCTCTGCTAACAACTGGGGAGAATCTCACAGACTCTGCCACTGCTTTTTTCTTCTGTGACCAGGTAATGGGTGACCAACACTGCTCATAGCAGAGAGAAGCTAGATCTGGAGAAAGAAAAATCACAATTTTGAAGAGTCTTTTAAAATGTCAGTGTAATATGTGTGTTATTCTTTAACCTGAGTCATAGAATGTCTTGGGGTGGAAGGTACATTAAAAACAATCTATTTCCAATCACTCTGCTATAGACAGGGTTGCCACCCATAAGGCCAGGTTGCTCAGGGCCCCATCCAACTTGATCTTTAAGCCTTCCAGGGATGGGGCTTCCACAACCTTCCCAGCCAACCTGTGCCATTGCTCCACTACTCTCTGAGTAAAGTACTTCTTCCAAGCATCTAACCTAAATATCTCTTTTAATTTAAAACCATCCCCCCATGTCTTATCACTATCTGACTGTATAAAGGGTCAGTCTCCTTTTCTAAAATCCACTTTAAGTACTGAAAGACCACAATAAGATCTTCCTGGAGCCATCTTTTCTCTGGGATGAACAATATCAGCTCTCTCAGCTTGTCTTAGGAGAGGTGCTCCACTCCTCTGATCATTTTGTGGATGTACTCCAACAGGTCCACATCTTTCTTGTGCTGAGGACTCAAGAGCTGGATGCATTATCCTAGGCTAGGTCTTCTTGAGAGCACATTGAAGGTGGAGAATCACATTCCTTGACCTACTGGCCATGCTTCTTATGCATAACCCAGGGTGTGGCTGGCCTTCTGGGCTGTGAGCACACTCTCTTGTCTCATGTTCAGCTGCTCATCCACAAGAACTCAAGTCCTCCTCTGCAGGGCTGCTCTCATTTAGTTCTCACAGTCTCATACTGGGGTTGCTCTGACCCAGGTGCAGCACCTTGTACTGCCCAAGCACCTCACAAGCCCACTTCTCAAGTTTGGCCATATCCCCCTGGATGGCATCCCTTTTTTGTGTTATGTCAGGGGCACCACTTAGTTTCAGGTCATCTTGAAGGCTTGCTGAGGGTGCAGTCAATCCCACTGTCTTTTAAATGGCAAAGATATTAGAGACAACCACGACAACCCCGACGGAGCCCTGAGGGACAGCTGTCATTACTGGCCACCACCTGGAAACAGAGCCACAACAGAGCTGTGCCCATCCAGCCAATTCCTTATTCAACCTTCAAATCCACCCTTCAAATACATCTCTCTAGTTGGGAGATAAGGATGTCACGTGGGCCCTTGTCAAAGGTCTTCACACAAGTCTAGCTAGATGACAACAGTGAGTTTTCCCTTGTGGACCATTGCAGTCACTCCATCATAGCAGGCCTTCATATCCTGTGAGGAGCAGCTAAGGACTTGGAGCTGGTCTAGCTGGGAGAAGAGGCTGAGCAGTGATCTCATTGCTCTCCACAGCTTCATGAGAGGGGAACGTGAAGTGTGAGGTGCTGATCCCTTTTCCCTAGTGTCCAGTGACAGGACATGTGGGAAGGGCTCAAAGATGCATCCATTACAAGAGGTTTAGGGTTGACATGATGAAACATTTCTTTATAGAGAGGATGATGAAACACTGGAACAGGTCAATGCACTGTGATTTAATATCATGCTTTGATTTTTGGTCAGCCCTGAAATGATCAGCGAATTGGATTACATGATCCTTGTAGGTATCTTCCAGTTTAATTCTCTTCTATTCTATTTAATTCTAATTGAAATTCAATTAGTTTTTTAATCTCCTCCTTTCCCTAGAAGTACATGCTGAGGAAATCTCTCGTATTTCTTCCTGGCCCTGCACTAGAAGGGACTGAATGGCTAATTATGTTCCAGCCTTGGTCTTGGCTGTGTCCATTTGTGGGAAGAAGGCATGAACCTTCTGATGGGTGTAAGAGCTGTGTATCATCTTATGATACTTTGAAGGACTGAATAAATTTGCAAAAAATTTTGGGAGGTGTGGTTTCATCAAGTTCAGCTGGGTTTCCTTGGGATGTCAAACCCCTTCATCCTTGAAATTTGTAAGGCTCAAAGACAAAGTGATCAGTCTGAAGCAGGGTGTGCTCCTGAACTAAATGGTTGCAAAGTTTTGAGGTGAGCAGTACAAATACCTGTTCACTCCCTGTGGATTTTTTTCTCTTTGTAATCAGTTTTAGAAATACCTGACCTGTTTTCTGTGGAAAAAAATGCTAAAGCAAGAGAGCTTGAGAAACAGCAGTGCTCATCAGAGCAAAGGTCCATTCACCCAATGCTCTTCTTCAAAGTGGTCAACAATCATTGTCTAAAGGAAAGCTTATGAGTTGCGCATGTCTGCTCCTGCCAGGATCCAGGGCGTGTAGGCCTCCTGTGGCTGGGACTGGCATTTCCTGGAGCCTCCAACCACACAGTGTCCTGCCAAGCAGGCAGGGGATGTGTCTCAGCTCATGCTGGGCCCTGCAGCCCTGTCTGAGAGATTCACTAGGTGTGTCTTCTTCTGACCTCATCTCCTTGGTGGACCTGGGACCCACACTGCAGATAGCTGCTCTGTGGGTGCCTCAAGCTAGGTCATCACTTCTTAGGCATAACTCAACACATAATATAACATAATTATCCTAATTTAGTCTATTTCCTGTACTCACCATGAGCTGGATAAAGACGAGACTGTCATTTGCCTGAAACGCCAGTGGTTTTCAGCTCCAAAACCACTTTGAAGGACACATCACGAAGATTACAAGTGGAGACAGGATTTCTGGTTTTTTTTTTTTTTTTTTTTTTTTTTTTTTTTTTTTTTTTTTTTTTTTTTTTTTTTTTTTTTTTTTTGTCGTTCTGAATCTGTTTCAGAGCAATGCTCACAAGAATTAAAACTGTCTCACAATCTTCAGATTATTCAGGTTTTCTTACAGCTAATGTAGACATGTCAAATCTTATCATTTAATGGTCTTTTCTGAATCCAAATAATGTGTTAAAATCTATTTATTCATTATTATGGATTACTGAGTATAACTTTATTTAAGATAAAAATATTTTACAAGCAAATTTTTCTCTTGGTATGACTCTATAGACTTTGCTCTCATGAGGTCTACATCTTGTGTATTTCTAAAGTGAAGGAATTATTTTTGTATCAAAAATGCTTAAGGAAGGTAGGGCTATCTTTTTATCTAGAATTTTTGGGACAAAGTGAAGCCCTTATTAACAAGTTGAAACTCAGGCATCCATTTAGAAAATTATTTAACTTGCTCAAGGGAAATACAACTGCTTTAATGCTGAGACTTTGAGAAGTGATAAGAGTAGCTAAATCCCAAAGAAATATCTGCAATTGTTCTCTGCCCATATTTATCTGAATAGGTGTATATATTTATCATCTATGTGAACCACATCCATTATGCCTAGACACATTGAAAATGCACTTAAAATTAATGAAAGAAGCAATTTTCTGATAAAGTGTGAAAACTATGAAATTCTACATTGAATTAATAGTGACAGGAAAAATTTTTTAAAAGATTGGCTTTTTTACTTTTGCGGACATTTGACCCCGATTAGAGAAAACAGTTTTATTAATACATTCATAATATGTTGTTTACTTTACTTGCAAATTTAGCAATTTAATAAAATATGAAATTTTGAAACAAGTAGAAAATAAAATTATTTTGTTGTGCAACTTTCACTAACATAGGTTTTAAAATTTGACTAGTGAAATGCGAATCTTGTTTCTCACTGTTATGCCAAGATAAATTTCTGGCAAAGGCATTTTATTGGTGTATCCAAAACCGGATATGAGTGCTCATATTTTTAAATCTCATATTAAAAATTTGTATATTCAGCAGAAATAGATTTTTCCCCTTGCTTACAGTCAAGACAAAATCATCTATGGTCTCACAGTATATATTCAGAACTCATGGCCATAAATTCAACAGTATTTTCTAGGAATACACCTTGCTTTGTAATTAGGGGATAGGAAGTTTTCTTGTAACACAAGGTTTTCAAGTATGGCTTTCTCAGACATAAACTCTATGAATCATATAAAGATGTAAGGAACTTCATTCTTCTCTAACTTCCATTATACATTTCTGTTTTCACTTATCTTTAGGTGTTTTTTTCTGTTTGTGTTTTGAGTTTTTTCTCCTTTTGAGCATTAAAAANTTTTGTTTTTTTTTCTTTTTAAAAAAAAAAAAAAAAAAAAAAAAAAAAAAAAAAAAGACCTTTCAGAATGTTGAAATTTGCTGGAGATATTTTAGTGTTCAGAAATTCATTGTGAGGTGAAAATTAGTAGATCTTCTATAAGTATAAAAATGTTCCTCCCTGGTAAAAATGTAAAAAAAAAAAAAAAAAATTGATATGCCAATAGCATATTTCTCAGGATGAGTGATGGGCTCCACAGGGAGAATTATTCCTGAATATCTATGGTAGTTCAAAGGTTTTGAAAGTCAGCCTTTCCATACCATTTTTTTCCCCTAGTCCTGTATGGTCTAGTATACTGAAGGCAGTGAAAAATTCTACATAGTATTAAACCTTTTATTTTCGGCAAGAGATTCCTTGTCCAAGTGCTGATGATGTGTAGGCAGTTTGAGTCCATTAGCCTTTATTAGCTCTCTCTCAGCAGTGGGCCTGCAAAGACACCAGTTGCTCTTCACTGGTTTAAAATAGATCACGTTGAAATATAACACGTGCCACTGCAAGATGAGATGGTGCTTTTTACAATTAAAATTCTACATTTGAGATAACATGATGAGTGCAGGTTAGGAGCCTTGGAAGAGCAGAGTAGTTGAAACTTAATTACACGCTTTGAATTTGAACAGAACACCGAGGGTGAGAAACCTGTAGCAGTTAAAAGGAACATCTGATTCCAGTTATCAGATTTCAGCTAACCTTCCTATATTAAAGAATTTTTCAAATAAGTGTATGATGCCAAATACAATAAATAGCATAATAATTAAAAAAAGGAAACAGAAATTGTAGAGCTATCAGTCTAAGAAAAGGCATATAGCAAGGTTACAGTTTACAAAAAGATTATGACATAAATGCTACCCTTACAGGGGTACATATTTCTCTTAGAATTCCTTAGGAGTAATACATGGAACTATCAGTCAAATCTTGAGAACTTCCAAGAAGATGTACTGTAAACTAAAATTCACACTATGCATGGCAGCATTTTATTGTCTCTGGAGCACGTAATATTTTCTCCTGTGATTCTAACTAGAAGTTGAATTCCTTCCATTCTATTTTCATGACTGTTTTAGTATGAGGTTTGATACAAATTCGAGAATTTTTTTCATTTTGTTAGAGAAGCAGTCCAAAACTCTATAAGAACACATCAGTTGTAACAATAGATTCCTATAAATGCCTGTCATGCCAAAAAAGTAATAGTTACAAAGAAAGTGTTGAAAAATCATTTTTTCAGAGGGGTGTTTTATAGAAATGTATTTAGTAATCACCTTAAGATTAAAAAAGTACCTAATGAGGGACACCCAAGCTGCAGTTCATTACTGAATTCATAAGAATTTCTGAAATCCCTTCTTTGACTTGCAGAATACTGTTCTTTTTAGTGTGAAATATGAACATGTAATATCTTTTATTTTGCTTGTAATCTAGATGTGATCTGAAAGTTTTGAATAGGTTCCAGCTAGCACCTGAAATATTGGCATCTCCTCTGAAATAAAGGTTTTTCCATCAATAATTTATGTAAGCAGCTATGATACTGAAAGAAGTGTTTTCCACTTCAAGTGCCTTCTCTTTCCAAACTTCAGACTTTATATTTGAGAGTTGGAACAAATTCTGTCCATGAATGACTCAACTTCAAAATGTTTTGTTTGCACTGCAGAATATGATACAGTCTCCATTGGGAAGCTGCTAGCCTGGCACGTTTAGCTAGTTTTCCCACTGACTTACCAAGTGTTATGCAAGCATTGCTATCCCATGACTTGAACAGCTCCTGTTACTTTTACTTTAAATATGGACACAGGGTTTTAAAACATCTTATAAATAATAAGGTCCTTCATGGAAATTAAGTGTAGTATTTTAAGATACAAAGGTCTGTATGAAATAAATATGATTTCATTTTTTCTTCAAGTGTGAGTTATATGCCGTTATTATTTTTAAACAGAACATCCTTTTCTCTTAAAAAATATTTAAATATGCAATATGTCATTTAAGACCATAGTTTGTCTTTTAAATTTGCTGTCTGACAAATATTTTCCAGAAAAAGGTGGATTACCCATCAATAAAATGAACTTTCTTTCTGTAGACATATAGATACAGGGTGAAATAATTAATGAACAAAATATATTTTGAGTCCCAGGCTGTATTATCCAGGCATATATAGACATTGCAGATCACTCAGCCACAGAGGATGAGTTCCATCCAGAGGAAAATAAAACCTTTTCGAAAAGGAAGCAATACTGGATTAATAAACCCCTTGTCTAAGTCAGGTTGCATATTATGGACCTGTAGCGTGTGCTAGAGAGGCTAAAAACTTACACATATGTTATTTTAAAAGGAAAAATAATTATTAAACTTCAAGGGAAATTTGCTTAATATGCAACCATTATATTAAAATTGAGAGATGTGATGGAGTTTTTTACAGGAAAATGAGTCATATTATCTCCTGTTTGCATGTCAGGGGAAGTAATACAATTAGCTAAAGCTAGCAATTCTGGCCTCTTTAAGAAGGAAATGCAAACAAAAGAGAAGGTGATGGAGTCTGAAGGAAAAGAAACTGTTCTCCAGGAGCAAGTTAAAGAAAACAAATGTTAATATATTTGTTAAATTACATAGTTAAGACTCATGCTAGAAGAGGAAGAGGTTTTTTGTTAATGTGTTATGCTGCGTGGGAAACTCTAAAGAAGACAGAAATTTTTATTTATTTCAGTTAAAAGTTTTGTAAACAATCTGTATGATATCTGATCTGAAATTCATTTGGTTGACAGTACAGCTGGCCAGCCTGTCATAGTGCTTATAGCTGGAGTGAAAAACTGTCATAGGTTTTTTTTACAAAAGGTCCCACTTCTTTAAACACTTCCTGTTCCATTGAGTTATTTTGGGTTTTAATGTCCAATGGTTTCAAAGAAGTGGTGCCAATAAGAAAGTATAAAAAACAGTACTGAAAAACACTTACTTTAATTTAGTAGGAAATTATATATTAGATGGCAAAGTGCCCTTCAAGTTAGCCATGTATGCCTTTCTTTCTGACATGATTTGATTTGTTGAATATATGCTATTTTGTGCCTAATGGACACAAAGTATGACCTTACAGTTCAAAATGAAAATGAGAGGGTCCATCAGTTATAGTCAAGATGTAGAATGAAGGGCTTCCTAAGAGCTAAATTTAATTTACAGGTTATTAATGGACGATATTCAGACCATGTCCAATATGCATCCTTTCATTTTCATTTCCACCATGCTTCTAAGTTATGAATTTCTTGAGTTAAAAATTGGAAAGATCTGGAAGTAAAAATGAATTCTGTTCCAGTTAAAACTCAGAGAACACCAAAGTGACTGAGATTTTAACAGTAGTTGGTGGGAACAATATTCTGTTGGAGTGTAGCTGGACCATACAGCAATGTTCATGACAGAGATGCTCGCAAGACGAGGACGGCTCTTTATTAATAGTGATATTGGAGTCTGGAAAAGTAAGTAGACTGCAAAAACATGCAGCCCATATTAATGAATCATAAGACTTTGTACTTTTTCAGGCTTTTATGCATAAAGAGTGTAAGGTATCTGTGACAGATGTTGGTTTATAGACTAAATAGCAGGACATAAAAACACTCAAGTGATTTAGGCTTCTTGTTTACAAATCCTTTCTGAAGATGGAATTGGAAGCTGCTCCCAAGTCAGTTATTTGGTTACTATTTATTAATTTGTTAGATCTTTTATTCAGTGTTTGAGCTTTTAGTCCTTTAAGTCAACTCATGAAGACTTACTGTTGTTGTTGAATGGCCTGAGTTGCATTCCTCAAGCAAACCCCCAATGGGTGGTCATAATATGTTGGCAGTCTGGGAGAGTCTGTCAGTAACAAATAGTTCCTAAATAGGATGTATCATGAGTGGTCCAAGAGTTTCCTGGGGGGACAGTTTCAGTAAGACACTATGGCTTGAATGAGTGCAAAGCTCTCTGTTTATAGGTGTGTTCTTTGTTTAACTCTCCTAAGCATGGCTAGCCTTGTGACAGCCACTCATTTGGAAAAGAGACATTACAGAAAAAGAAGGTACTGCATACATAAAAACTCCACATGAAACAGTCTCACAGGTCACAGTCTCATTTTTAAACATACTTTGATAAACTGGGTTTAATATTTCAGTGAAGAAAATCAGAATTTACAACTCAGTTTATAATTATAGAGGCAAGTATGGCTCTTTGATTGTGATAAAGTAGTGAAAGATCAGAATATTTGATTACACATCTTGCAAAGCTCTAAAAATAAATCAACTCTTTACATTAATTGGTATAGTTGCATTCTTCTGAAAGAACACAGTTTTATTTCACAATGCTGTATACAGTTGCACTCTTGTGCTGCTCTATTGCCAAACCACAGAATTTTTCCAAACTTTGAAGCTGAAAGAAATTTGTGTGCCAAAATGCTGTGGGGAAATATTTATTTGAATTATGTTTTTCTAGTGTGGAAGTAAATCACTTCAGTCACCTTGTTATTAGAGCAGAGTTTCATTTTGTTGACTCTTTCTTAAGAACGGCACTTCTAGTAATATACCTCCTTTGCTTAATAATCTTCTATTTCTGATGATTTCAATGCCTTCCATGTATTCCTCATATGCCAATGCACTTATCAGTTCTTAGTGGTTTTATTAATATATATATGTCAGAGATGGCAAATTGAAATCTGGCCATGACAAACCAACAAAGTAGCCATTTCCTTTTCTTTTCATTAGTCTGGGCACTATATAGTATATTATAATATATTAGTATTAGTCTGGGTTTATTGTTATTATTAGTATTAGTCTGGGTTTATTCTTCATTAAATGCAGTCTAATGTCTTTCTTTCTATAAAATGCAAATCCTGCAAAAGCAAAAAATAAATTGTTTTAAGTGGAAGCAAATGAAAAAACAGAAAAAGCATGTTGCTATAAACAGCTATTATCATACTGAATCATACTAGAGTTTTGTGGATGTTTTCATTTTAGAGTGTCATTTGTTTACTAATTTCTGACTTTTTTCTTTTTGGACAAATTATTAACACATGTTTTCTCAGCTCTCAAGAAAAAGTGTTTTCATATTTTTAAAGCAAAAAGTGAACAAAAAGATATTCTTTGCACTTTTTGTGTGCTTGCTCTTGTCTGTCTTGAAAAATATTTCAGTAACATGAAGTAGCTGCTGCAATCATAGCAAGGATCTAGTGTTTCTGGAAGCATCTTTCATTGGTTTATGACAAGACATTTGTAGTTCTCTACTGCATTATGTTGTATATTTTCAGCAAAAATAACCCCCTTTTTTCTGATGGATAATGGCAAAGAAGCCTTTCTTGGAATTGAAGTAAATGAAAGCAAATTAATGATCTTTTTTTGTGCTTTCACATGTTTGAATATTTCCAAATGACAGTCAAATTAGAGGCAAAAAGAAGCAGCAATCTCTTCCTCTCATTACAGCTGAAAAGATATTTTTGCATGGCTAGATCTGATAGCATGTGTGGATAATTAAATCTTGTGGAACTGTTGACAGCCCTTTTTGATTTCCATCTATCCTTATCCAAGCTGCCTGCCCCATTGTAATTTCAAGGAATTTCTTATTAGTAAGTGGCTCAGCTGGACAGTATGCAATACTACTTTGGTTTGGAAATTCAGCAATAATGAAATTTCATTTTTGGCTTACTTTTGTAGGTCAATGCAAATGCTCCCAAATACAGTTTGAAAAGAAAGTATATATTGGCTTAGTTAACAATAGAGCTCCTGATTATAACTGCCCATATTGAAAACCACTAGCCAGGGCTACAAATGTGCAATATTGTAACGCTTTCAGGGATTGTTGATCACATCTGCCAGCTCAGTAGTACATTTTTAAAAGATCTTATGCAAATGAATATTTCAGAAAGTGAAATATTTACAGAATAACTCATGTCTCTCTGTCTCATAATAATGGACTGTGGCCGCTGAGAATGAAGAATGAGTGGGTTATTAGCACTCTCTAATTTTGTTCCTTGCCTTATGTCAAGTAACAGAACTAAAGATCAGTCATAAAAGTATTTGCAGCACAACCAAACTGTTACTTCCATCTTTGCTGGTTTGTTTTTTAATGATTTTCTATGCAGAAATTATGATAATGGAAAACTTTTGAGTTGCCAGCTTTCTTAAGAAATTGTTATTTTTCAAGTATTGCACGCTTGTCAAAATTATTGACAGGGCACTGATGTTGCCAGAAACACAGCCACCATCTAGTCTCCTGCACAGCTTTGGATCTGTAAGAAAACTGTGCATGGAAACTGCTTTGGAAACTGCATGGTGCCGAGTCAGAAGCGGATGGAAGTGGGAAGGAAGGATGACAGTGAATTAAATATAGGTAAGAAAGGTGTAGCAAGGGAAAAAAAACATATGAACCCAGAGGGAAAATCAAGCACGCAGAATTATCTATTTTCACTGAATTCTAGACATTTTTGAAGGACGTATTTCTTTTGGACAAGCACTAGGGTATTTTCTTAACCTCCAACAGATGAGCCAGAATGTTTGCAACAAGGTAAGAACACATACATTTTTAAGAAATTACTTCATGAGCATTCATTGTGTGTCTACTTGTCACAACACTCAGAGATTGCTTACCCTCACTTGTCATAGATGGTCTCCTGCTATGGAGTA
>WEIU01004665.1:19709-34695 GCA_013389925.1 Aegithalos caudatus
ACATCTGTCTCACACTCAGCATGCCCAAAGTTAAATCTTCACATTCCAAAGAGCTTTGATCTCTGTTTGGCACTAGCAATTTTTATTGAATGCCCATTTTGGGCTATTTTTTTAAGATTTGCAAGTAATATTTTTATTGCTGATGTAATATGTTCCCTTTTTTTTTAACTGAGAGGTTATATAAAGACTGTAGGTTATATATAACTATATATTAAATGTTTTGAATATAATAAATCTTTTAAATTTTAACAATTGGATTATTAAACAATAATATTTGCATCTTTAATTTTTAAAATCACAGTTGTTTTCCTCCACTTGCCTCCAATGGAGTCTTCTTTATGCTGTTCAGAGTAAACATGTTAGAATTTCTCTGACTGTAAGTCTGTGTGGAGGCTTTAGTTGTTTTGTGGAAAAAAACAACTTTATCAAACATGGACATTTTCTCTTAATAACCTTCAAGATTTAATACTTTCAAAGACTAACAGTATACCTTATATTCTCTTACTTTATACTACCCTGACAGGTAACCTCAAAGATTATTAGAATTACGTTTCTAAACTTTTTGGAAGAAATTTTCTTTGGAATTCAAACATCATCTTTTTTGTTTTCCCATGATACTTATTAATTTGGTTTTTAATTTCAAATATCTATCCATACAAGTAAAAATACATTGATTCAGTACTAATTAACATTTTACAGCATTCCACAGTTTGATTCTTTTGAATGTAATGGCAGGCTAAGGAATTATTTGTTGCATCTGTCTGACACAGATGAGTTGTGCTCCTGTAAGCAAGATGCTCAAAGCTTGATGCAGGAACAAACTTTGGAAATTTGGTAGTGAAAATTATTAGCTTGTACTGAAGATAAAGAAGGGAAGGTGGTTCGTAGTCACAGTTTCATTTTGCATCAAGTGGTGACAATGGTGAAAAAAAGGAAGGATAAAAGCAATTAACCAGATGAGGTAAAAAGACATGGTTGTTATGAATCCTAGACCTAGATAAATGTTTTAGCTGTTTAAATTAATGTGGAATACCATACCCCTAAGATCCTAAGCAGAAAAAATTGTAGGACTAGCACATAACTTAGAGGTGATGATGTAGAAGGAATGGCAAGCTGCAGATAATCTCCAATTTACCTGTCCCAGTTGTCAAGTTATTGTCTACAATGATGGAGAAGGTTTGAGCAAAAATTGCAATGAAAGATAATAAAAATCCTTGTTTTAATCTTGTTGGATTTGAAATAATGCTTAATCATTAGACTGGCATGTAGATTGGTCTGGAGCAGAGATTTAACTGTGAGCCATGCTTAGAGAAATAACAGCTTGACATTATCTAAAGTTAATATGTAAGTGGGAGAAAGAGAAAAATAAGAACAGATTTTTGCGAAATGTTGTTGGGGAAATTACTGGGAGATAAGAATGCTCTTCTGAGGGACTGATTAAAGATAATCAGGACAGACAAGAAACATAGAATCCAAGAGAGATCTAAAATCCAGGAAAAGCATTATCAGCTGTATTGAAGGCAGCTTGATAGATGGAAGCAAGTATGGATGGCACATTTATTGTCAGTTATGTCTAGGAACAGTTCATTGGAAAGAATATCAGGAATTGTTTCAGGGAAGGACCAAAGGTATGTTAGACAAGAGGACCGCAAAAAACCCTGACCAAACCCGACTGCAAACAGTTCATGCTTTGTTATTGGGTAAATGAGAGACCATTTGTGACTGGAGAAACAAATGTGGACAGCAGCACGCCTTTTAAAGACACAGAGACTAAGGAGTGTTTACATTGGAAGGAGTAAGTCAGATGACATTGATATGTTAATAAGTAATGGAGAGACTAAAGGAATTAAGTTAGTGTGTGAGACTGGGCCTCTGAGTCAAGGGAAGGAGTATAGAAGAGCAACATCTCAGCTGACAAAGAAGCACTGCAGTAGGGGAAAAGAAAAGGAAAAGTACAAAATACTGTGGAGAAATAGCAATGATTAGGAAAGAAACTGTAGGGATTATGAACATGAAATTTCATGCTAGAAAAGAAGCATTATTTAGGCAAGGTAGTAACCTCACCAAAAGCAGTGAAAGAAGAGTTTCGGATTCTTTATTGAAGTTCTTGCTGACCATTCCTATAGATAAACCTTTTCAGTTCACCAGCTCAGCTGAAGCAGCACAAGTTAGCCAAGTCACACCATCCACGTGCATAATAAACAAACCTAGTCTGGCATTAGGGCAAGGGTTTGCTGGGTACTTCAACTGCAGTTCCTGGTAGACTCTATTTTACCTTCTGTGGAACTTATCTCTGAGATCTGTATTCATAAATGTGTAAAAGATAACCTTTCGTAAAAAGTGCATATAGATCTTTACAAGTGTTTTTTTATTTATTATTTTTGGGTATTAAATGTCTTCATGCAAAGTGCTGTGAAACTCATGCTTTTGGGGATGAGGATGGCATAGAGTTGTCTTCTTTAAAAGTGTCTAGAATACTTGCCTCTCAATTTTAGCATACATCAGTCTGTGTCTCCAAAAAAAAGTTTCTTTATTAGCTTATTTAGCTTTATTAGCTTTATTTCTTTATTAGTGTAAAGCAATATAATATTCCTTATGGATTAAATTTTATAGGAATTATGGCAGCCCAAGGATATGCTGTTTCAAAGTGACCCATCAGTCTTACAACTACTTTAAGTTCTGACTTTTTCAGATGAAATAAGAACCAAGGCAAAGGATTTGCTTTATGTATACAATTCTTACTTGTGTGAGCTTATGCCATTGGTATTTAGATATTTACATGCCAAAATAGTTATAGTTTATGTTCTCTCATATGGAATAGTAGATTCTCAGAAGGCTAATTGCACCCTTCTACCCGATGTCTGTATATGGAACATATTATTAATCTGGTTGCTTAGGTTTATTCAAAAGGTGTCACCTTTTGGAAGATGACACATTAGAACTGGGGATGCCTGTCAAACCTTGACAGCTTCATGGTCGTGACTTTGTACTGGCTCTTGAAAAAAAGAAGAGAAGATTATCTTTTTCTGTTTGAAAATTCTTTTGTTCCTGAAGGAAATACATCTACTATGTAAAAATGTAATAAGATTTCTCTCTGTTTTTGATCTGTCTATGACCTAAATGATAAATCTTACAAATCAGGCAAAACTACAGAGGAAAAAAATACCAAGATCACGTTTGTTCTATAGAATATATTGGACAGTGATTTGAGTAAAAAAAATCTTCAAAAGAATTAATAGAAATTTATCCCACCAGACTACTAAACCATTATGTAAATGAATTATATACACTTAAACTCACCAAGCATAACAAAAAAGAAGTGGAAGTAGAACAAAATCCAGAAGGTGAATTCATGAGGTGAATGAAAAAGATCTATACCTTGTATCTAGAAGACAATAACATTAGAAATGTAACACATTTCAAGAAGAAGAAGAAATAATAATTGATTAAAAATTAAATACTAACATGATAACATTAGTGATATAAAAATAAAAAAAATAGCAAAATTAATTAAACAGAAAAAACTTCTCTGGTAGCTCTATGAGAAAAATTTCTGTTATGCAGCAGTGGATTTGCATGCTGTTTGCATGTAAGATACAAAGGATTTTTGTAATCACTGCACATAAGAATGGACTAATTGTAACTGTAGTGTCACACAGACTTCTATGAGTGGATCCAGGCTTATAAAATGAATTTTTAAATCCCAGTGTTCTGGGAAGAAAATTGTTTAATCAGTATTTTATTTTTAAAAGATATAGAATTTTCAAGTACTTGTTAAAATTTAGAAAAAAATGCAAAATAGCTTAATTAATTATAAAAAGAATTTTAGTCCTTTATGATATAAAATATAGTCACAGGACTGAAAATGCTGGGTTTGACAATTTTTCATTAAATGTTTGTAACAGATACCCACTGCTATTTTATTTGGCTGTGGAGTCTGCTTTTCAGGCCAAAAACTGAAGGTTTGATTGGCCTAACTAGGACATTATATAATATGTATGGTGAAAAATCTTGATAGTTGGAGACAGGATCTATTTCTAAATAGAGAACTTTGTTTAAAGGTTAGTCATTGTAGTGTACTTAATTTCAACATGATTTTAAAATACAAGCAAGTGTTGTGCTCTAAGTGCAGAATGGAAACGATGGACCTTGCTCTGACTGACATTAGTGGAAACAACCATCTGTTTTATTTGGAGCAGTGTCGTGTCTGGAGGCTGTCATGAAATGATAACAAATAGTAGCAAAGCCTACTGGAGTAATACCTAAAGCCACAGTCAGGATGTTATATAACTTAATAAATGGGGAACCCAAATACAGTAACAGCTTCTTGTGGAAAGGTACATATACAATAGACTTTTATCTCAGAACCTATTCAAGATAATGATAGTATCTTGAAAGTCTGAAGAAAGATTTTTGTAGTTATTTTCTGTGTAAATATTTCACACAGGTGAGTGGAACTGATTTTCATAAGTTTTCATGCACATTTCTATATCTGCCAATTAACTTGGCTGACTTAGGTGTGAAAGGATAAAATTAAAAACTGATCTGCAAACTTTGGCACCAAACAAGACCCCAGGCTTTTATAGCCTCTGCAATACCACAGGACATGTTCCTAATTTTCCTTTGTTTACTTTTTGAAACTCTTAGAGAATGTACCACCTCTCTTCTTAATTATTCAGCAGAGGTAAGTTTTTTTTGATGTAGTGTTTTATTTATATTCTGCATATTCATCTTCCACATTAGTTGCTGGGTCTTGATCTCCTATTGTCTCTTAAATGAATGGACTGAGCTTCACCTGTGCTTCTGGTTTGGGAGCCCACTTCCACTTTAAAGGAGGAACATATACAGCTAAGCATCTGGGTGTTTAAACACCAAATTAGGCAGAAATATCAGGAAAAACTGACATTCTCTCTCACTCTCTGTCCCTTTAGGAGCTCATGTATGTTCATTTTTTTTTGATTCTTATTTAGTAACTGAGAGAAATGTGGGTGTTTTTAGTAGAGAATTTGGTTTTAGATTTCAAGGATTAGTTGGTCCAGGCATTCTCACCTTCTGCACGGCTGCTCAGGAAGCTCTTAATAACTTGGATCAAACCCCAGTGCTTCTGTATATTATGTGTTAACCATTCTGGGGAGTATAAAGGAAAGAAAAAGCAAGAAAGATCTCTTCTTCCCCTGAAACAGCTGATGCCAGGAGCTTCTGCTGCTAGCTATGGCTTCAACCATAATTGATCTTTTCCCATTTTTCCTCTATTGCTATACCTCTACTGTCAACAAGGCTACTTATAGGAAGATGCCAACTTTTCTTCTCCAGGACCAGTTTAGGATTCCCTGTTGGTTTATCTTTTGTCTTTATCTGAAGCTCTAATAAAGTCCTTTTGTTTCTGCTTTTTCAAGCCGTTTTCCTTCAGTAAATATAGAGGAAAGCAAGGCATCATTTTTTCAAGAAAATTACCTCACCTGCTTTGTAGGGATCTCATGATTTCAGGACTGCTTACCAGTCCAGACCTATTTAATGGATTGGAATGAATCTTCAACACAAACTTTGTAAATTTGCTCAGAGGAATATTGTATGACTCTCATGGTTAAAGCAAGTTTACTTGGCACATAATTAATAATATAAAGAAAACTGAAAACACATAGTGAAGAGGACTGGCATTCCAATGCTGAATGTAATCAGATGCATTTCAATCCCAGAAGACCCATTTCTTCCCCATTTGGCATGAGGAATTCTGTGAACTGCTTGAAGATGCACTTGGCATCAGTGTCTGCTCAGTGCTCTTGTGGAAGACTATTTAATTTTTTCATACACTGACATCCATAACTTTGAGAAATTGGTGTTTTCCCCCTCTAGAGACAATATCACAGAAAAGGGCGTCAGCTTGCTGTGAACCTTTATGTCTATAGTCTTGTATCTTCTTTTAATAAAAATGACCTTTTGATAATCAAATTGCAGTAGGACACAAAATAAAGATGCCTGACTTCAGTCAGCAGGCAGAAGAGAATCAGAAGGCTTTATTTACAATTCATTCAGCTTTTTTATAACATGCTGCACTAAAAAGGCACAATATTGGTCCATATAATTAACACCTCTCTTCATAGGTTAAGTAACAGAAATAGCAAACAACACCTGGGAGAGAGGTTGTTATGGGAAAGGAATATTGTTTACCTGGAAATGTTATGGGAAAAGGTACTTATTTACACAAAGTTGTTTGGGAAAAGGAAAACTGTTGAAAAGTTTCCCTTGGAAAGAGCTAGCAATTCTCAGGCTCAGAAATATTGGGCCCACATGCTGTCTTTCCTAGAAAAATACATAGATTCAAGTTTTTTAAAAAGAACTGCTGCATATTATTTGTATTTCCTGATAGGATTACTCTTGAGGCTTTCTCTATGTTCCTCTCCAAAGTAGTGCCAGCTTTGTGCATATTTGCTATGAAGGTGCTGGAGAGAATTTTCAGCAGCAAGATGTCAGCTCAATCCAAAGGGACTCCCAAGAAAATTATGGAAGTGTGTCTAAGCTAGTGATGTGTGTACATATAGTCTTAAGATTGCTTTTATAGGAAATTATTCAACTGCTAAAGTGAATATGTTCTTCTAGTATCTCTGAATTTGTCTAATTGATTAGTCTAGGAGTGATAAGGCCTGGGGACATCCAGAGGATGAATATGCAGCAATAATCACCTGGTTGAAAAGACTTTTTTCTCAAAAACCAGAGGGACGGCTGGAGGGAAGTTCTTAGGAAATTGTTATTTGTATTCACAGCTGTATTCTTTCTCTTTGGCCCTTTTTCAAAGGGAAAAGTTGGGTTTGTAACCAAGAAGGTGGGGCCCTCTCTTCATCTTCTCTTTTAGGTTCACACAGGGACAGGGACAGGGTAAACATCAAGGATATCCCTACTCTTAGCTGCTTGATTGCACACGTGTACATAGACTGAATGTCTGTTCAGAGTACTCCACTTTAAAATTACTCATATATGACGTCCCTTTATCCTCAACAGTAGAGTAGGGAGAGATGCCCCAGCCCTATCCCTCCTGACTCAGGAGTTCAGGGTAAAGGAATACTGGAAGACATTTCCTTGATCAAGGATGATTAGATTAGAGCATATCCAGGCAAACTTAACATCCTCAAGTCTATGGGCCCTGGCAAGATGTATCCACAAGTGCTGAGAGAGCTGGCAAACACCATAGGAAGCACTCACAAATGTCTTTGAGAGGTCATGGAGATCAGGAGGATTGCCTGAAGAATGAAAGAAAGCATCATCCCAGTCTTCAAAAATGGGAAGATGGAGAACCCAGGGAAGTACTGGCCGGTCAACCTCAGCTCAATCCCTGAAAAAGTGATGAAATGTCTCATTCTGGAGGCCATCTCTGCCCACATGGATGACAAGAAGTTGTTCAGGAACAGTCAGCATGGGTTTGTTAAAGGCAGATCATGCTTGACTAGCATGTGATTCTGTGATTAAACACCTAACTGGATGTATGAGTGGAAAGCAGTGGATATTGTCTATCTTGACTTCAGCTAGTCTTTTGATGCTGTGTCTAGCAACATTGTAAGCAAGCTAAGGAATTGTGGCCTGGATGAATGGAGAGTGAGGTGGATTGAGAACTGGCTGAATGGGAGACCCCAGAGTGTCATAATCCGTGGTACAGGCTGTAGCTGAAAGTCTGTCATTATTGGTGTCTGCCAAGATTCAGTACTGGGCCCAGTCTTGTTTAATATCCATGAATGGCTTGGATGAAAGGACAGATCACTCCTCAGCAAATTCACTGATGACACAAAGCTGGAAGGAGTGACCAATACCCCAGAGGGCTGTGCAGACCTTCAGAAGGACCTCAACAGGCTGGAGAGATGGGCAGAGAGGAATCTCCAGAAATTAAACGCGGGCAAGTGCAGGGTCCTGCACCTGGAGAGGCGTAACCACAGGCACCAGCACGGGCTGGGAACCAGCCTGCTGGGAAGCAGCACTGCGGAGAAGGACCTGGGGGTCCTGGTGAACAACGGGCTGTCCATGAGCCAGCAGTGCCCTTGTGGCCAAGAAGGCCAGTGCTATCCTGGGGTGTATTAGGACGATCATTGCCAGAATAATGATCCTGACCTCCCTACTCCGCCCTGATGAGGCACATCTGGAGTGCTGTGTCCTGTTCTGGGGTCCTCAGGACAGGAGAGACTTGGAGCTCCTGGAGTGGATGCAGCAGAGGGCTACAGAGATGATTAAGGGACTGGAGCATCCACTGATGAGGAAAGGCTGAGGGAGCTGGGCCTGTTCAGCCTCGAGAAGAGATGACTGAGAGGGGAATTCATCAATGTCTATCAGTATCTAAAGGGAGGGTGCCAAGAGGATGGAGCCAGGCTCTGCTCAGTGGTGCCAAGCAATATAGCAAGAGGCAGTGGTCAGAAACTGATGTACAGGAAGTTCCACCTGAATGTGACAAAGAACTTCACTCTGCAGGTCACCGAGCAGTGGAACAGATTGTCCAGAGAGGTTGTGGAGTCTCCCTCACTGGAGATATTCAAGAACCATCTGCACACAATCCTGTGCCAGGTGCTCTGGGATGACCCTGCTTGAGCAGGGAGGTTGCACCAGATGACCCCTGTGGTCCCTTCCAGCCTGACCCATTCTGTGATTCTGTGTCCCTGTGATTTTTAAGTGGCATTCCAACAAGCCAGCTTATGGTCTGGGGCAGTTAAACTGTTTTATTCCAGCACAGTAAATGAGCTAATGCTTCTTGTCAACCTTACTAACTCCCTGGAAGGTCACACCAAGATAACATGGCTGCATTGCCTCTGAGCTCACATGAGTAAGACTGTGTGGCCCTATGCTAAACTCTGTGGAGATACTGCCTTGTTTCTCTGTTGACTGAAAGATAACCACACCATGGCCCATTTCACAGTACAGGCATGCCCTAAATTTCATGCCTTCAAGTTCTTAATTTTTGTTTCTATGATGATATAAGTAGCAGACTTATCCTTGGAAGACTTACATTTGTTTTAAAAACAGGGTTAAATTTAATGTATGCAGTCTAACCACCCCCTGGGTTACTTAATGCAAATGTTTTTATATGTATATTTGAGGTACAGAACACTGAATGAGCTTGTTACTTGACTTACTACATTTAAAGTTCTCATTTGCCTTTACAAATCATTCACTCAGGAAAAGCACATTTTAAGAAAGCTATTAATCTAGTTTCTCTACTGTTTTTTCCTTTGTGAGATAAGAAGTTCCAAGAAGCTAGTTCTGGTTAGTCTTCTCTTAGTCTTCTGAGTGTTTTGTGAGTGTATATTATTTTACTACTTGGTTTTGTTCCAAATTGCAATGTGCTGCAATTTTTTCCTGCAGAGTATTTATCCATATTTATAATTTTGAAAAGTTAATAGAAATTGGTAAATATTCAGGCACTGGAAATTAGATTATTGAACATGTATGTTCTCTGTGTGACCTGCTAGCTAGGGGAAATATTTATAATGATGCATATTTAGGGCCTTTCATATTTTATAGGATTATAGTCAAAAACATAAATAGAAATCTGCATACTTGCCAATGACATAATAGAAAATAAATTAAAACTTGATAAAAAAAAGTTTTACATTTTTACAAAAATATTTTAATTTCAACTTTTCATTGTGATATATTATATGTGCTGTCCAAAAGATAGCAGGTTAATTAGGAACTGACATAAAGCAAAGTTTATCACTTGTAGGAATTTCAGATATAGTCATTATTTCCCAAATGGCAGCAGGCAACATTAAATAATTGTTTATAATTAATCTTCATATTATGAAAGAATTCCACATGTAGAACCTGGTGTTGCATTATAAAATTGCAATGGGGAGGAATCTTAAAATTGCATTTTTGACAGGTTTATTTCAGCTACCAGAAAGATTAAACTTCCTAATTTAATAAAGTTAAAATAAAAATTGAAAAGTGAAATAAGTTCACATTTTCCTTCTGTTGTTGCTTGCTTCCATTGGTGGAGAAATGAAGACTATTCCAGATGCAATGACTAACTTTTTGTAAAAGTGCAAGGTTACAAGTAAAGAAATACACCCTCATCAAATATTTTGCATAGGAATAGGAAACTATTGAAGAGACATATTTAAGTCTTAGTCATTAAGACTTAGAATAAGGATTTTAAATATTTAAAGGTAAATCTGTACAGTAATCTTAAAAATTTCTTTATAAAATTAAATATGCTCACAGCAGGACTAGAGGTTTTTTTCATATTCTGTATTATATTATGTAACTTGAAATATATTTATAAGTTCAAGAAAACAATGCTTTTAGAAATATCTTACCTGTGTAACACATATAATTTCTCCCTCTTTCTCTCCTGTGATATCCCGAGTGGTATACCTGGTCTTTCATTCGATATGAGAAGTTCCACTTAGCAAGAGTCTACATTAATGTGTCCACAGTTGTGCCCTATTTTGCCATTAAAAGTTTGCATCTTGCTCTGCTTCTTGTAATTATTGTCAACAATTATAATCTCAAAATATTATGACTATTTGAAAAAATTTAGAATAACCATCTGTTGAATTGCAAAAGTGAAATGAATTATAGCCTTCTCCTCAAGGTGATTTCACATACTGTGGTGATCATGAATGGAAAATTCATGTCATGCAGCTGATCATACTGTAGAGTCTTCTGGATGCCTTTTAGCTGCCTGCACTCTACAAAATCATCTTCCACTTTTTGACAAGAGAGCTTTCCCATTTAAAGGCAGGAAAGCACTCAGATTTAGGACTTATCCATGCTTTTTAATGTGTTAGATTCCAAGTGACAATAGCCCATGACTCTCAGAACAGAGCCTGTGGAGGCTATAAAGGCACTGCTGCTAATGAGTCACCTGATCTCTTTCATGTACAGACAGTTGTAATGTGTCATTGAGGAGTGGGAAGGCACTTTTTCCTGGTGGTGACATCTAATCATGTTTCATGATTTTGGCTGCCAGCATTGTACTTCATTATATATGGAAAACGCATTTGGCTTCTCCTCTTCAAAGTTCATCTTAAGAATTACTTTCAGTAGTTGCTTCCAGAAATATTTTTGACAAAGTGGATTCTGTTTCATTCTCTGGGAAAGTGATAATATTATACTAGTGCAATTTTTTTTTTTTTTTTTTTNTTTTTTTTTGTGAAATTACATTTCTATTACTGTGATTAGGAGTGTAAAATTCTGCAGTTCATGCATAAGGTTGAATTTTAATCTCAGGTTACACTTCTTTTCATACATATATGTATGGAAGATGCAAATACAAATTTCATTGTTTTCTACCATTTTGGGTAAGATTAATAGACAACTGGAATTATTGGTATTTAATCATTGTACTTTTGCTTTAATAAATTTCAGAATACATGTCCTAAAGGTCATCAGTAAATATTAAGATGCTTTAGAAAATTTAACTTACATATAAAGATCATACTATATTTTTTAGGGTAGGGCAGAACTGAGGGTTTTTAGCATTTCCATTAATTTAATGTTCTTTTAAATTTACATTGGTGGTATTTAAAAAAAATAGCTTATGTAAACTCACTACATCTCAGGAGTAAATTTTTTGCTATAAGCATATAAGATTGGTAACTAATAATTGTTTATTTTCTTTATTTAAATTGTTAAGCCAGAGTAAATTAAACCAGCAAAATTTAGGATGCCTCCAGCCACTGTGGCAATTGCTAAATGTTTTAATGATATGTCTGTTTTTATAACTATTTCTTTTAGCATTTTATTTCAAAATATTTTAAACTATGGTGGCAATTTAAAGTGTATATGTAGGTACCTGCAGTTACTTTAAATTGGGTCTAGATCTGCCAGGCACAAATTGCTTCATTTGCTGCTTTGGGCCTCTGTGGTCAGTACTTAATATCTAAGTTTTTTTTTTTGTTTGTTTTATTAAAAGCTGTTCTTTCTCAAAGCTTTTGTAACACAGATTTTATGCCACTTTGAGAAAATTTGTAAATATCATATGGAGATAGAAACAACACTATTCAGGATGAATCATATTGAGGATTTCCTTTTACTCTTGCATTTTGTTTTAAAAATGTTGAATGCAAGAAGTAGTAGAAATGCTTTCATACAAAAGGCTTGCTTTTTTATAATTGTCTGTCTTTTTTGATATATTATTTTATAATGAAGTGGCTATTTAAAAATATGGAAATTTCATGAGAATATCTGCGTTTTGGTAAAAAAAAAAACCCACTGTACACTCTGAGTAAACATGTTCAGTCATTTGAGTGTGGAATAATAAAAGAAGAAATGTGAGGCTGTTAAACTCTGAAACAAGCTGCAATTTTAGAAAGAAAAATCCATTCCTCTGGTGTTTCAAGGATAATTAGGGGTGTAAAACTACTTATTTGAGGAGGAATGCCTGATTACATTTGTGTAGCTAGGTTTGCATGAAAGAACTTTGGTTTTTTAGTGTATTTTCCTGTGAGCTAATGTCCAGATTTTGAAGTGGAATTTGAAATTATACACCTGAGTGGGATGCTAGTAAAAACTCTTTTTCATGTTTTCCTCAGTTTATTTAGTTACTGAGTGAGGAGACAGAATTGTAATGTCAATGATGTCATGCAAACATTAGTAGCCTCAGAGATTATGGAAGGCTTTTGAAGAATGTCTGAGATTACATTTAAGTTGTTTCAAACTCATCATTAAAACAAATGATCTGGAAAACATTCCTGATCATTTGTCCAGCCATGTGAGTTCCAAGTGTATTTTGTAGACTTTGAAAAATTGCTATTGTAGGGATAGAGTAAAAGGTTTTCTACATTAAAAATGTATTAAAAGTACCACTAATTATATATATATTTTAAAAATTTAATTAGATTTTGCTTCAATCTGCACAAGTTTGGCTAGTCTTGGCACTTTTTTTTCTCATATAATAATGATTGAACCAAATAGCTGCACTGTGCTCTTTGTTGTTTTTCATCATGCAGTATCTTCAGATACTGCTTCACCAATCTAATATCACAGAAAGGTTGAGATTGGAAGAGACTGCTGGAGGTCATCCAGTCCAACCCCTCTGCTCAAGCTGGGCTACCTGCAGCAGGTTGTTCAGACCCATGTCCAGTCAATTTTTTGGATATCTTCCAGAATGGAGCTTCCACAATCTCTCTGAGCAAATGTACAGCAATCTGACTGCAAGGTGGTCTTTGATAAACTGTAATTATGACAACCCCATTATTACAATGACCCACATTAATAGTGGGTATGTGGCTGAAAAAATCAGCAGCCAGATTAGCAACTGTCTTCTGATTGTGCAAATTTGTGTCTGCTGTACAGAACTTGAGATAGAGAGCTATGGAGAAGGGATAATTGCCTGAAATCCTGAAATAATGTGGAATTCTTAGTAGAATTCTCTAGTCCATACATGAAATTCTAAAAAATATTCCTGAGAAACAACAACCATGGAAAAACTTGAAATCTCTTTTCTAGTTTCCTGCCTAGTAATCAAATGAGTGATGACCTGGAACAGACTTCTAGTTGGAAGTTTACAGATAGAAAATTTTAATTGCAGAATGGATCTTGATCATATATGGAACAGAAAAATGTTTCTTGATCTAGAATACTCTTTTCATTCTGTGTCCTATGCTTACTTGGTGGTGAAATGTCAGTGGAGGATATTTAGTTCATTTGGAAATGAATGACACTGCCAACTCCTGCACACAACTGCAGCCACATGCCATAGTGGAAGTTCCCTTCCTGGTGTCAGCACCTCTTGTTCAGAATCAGTTCTTTGATAGTACCCAAATCTAGGTCTTGGTTTAAAAATGTTAGCTGTTTGAAATATATAAACATACAAAGACACATACAAAAAAAAAAAATATATATATATATATGCAGTTAATATTAAATAAAATATACAGAACCTAAAAGAAAAAATCCCATATGAATGCAGCAATCAGCCAATAGATACAGCAATGCAGGCCATAAAAAAAAATTCAGGAACATGTTCTAGATCATGAATCCCTGAATGAAGTGAGCTTCCCACTACCTCATCCTGGGTAAGGAGACAAACCCTGGGAAAGGATGGAAGTTAAGACATTTCTGTGATTTCATTGTTCTTCTGTTTTCTCTGTTGGCAAACATCTTCCTACTCGGTGCACTGGTCTGGATTCCTTTTCAAAGTGCTTGCTTTTCTTATGCTGTTTTATGGACAGCTGAGGTGACCATCATGAATTGAATGTGAATTGAATGAATTCCATGTGAAATTTTTTGGTAAGGGACCATTTGCAGCTGAGATGTAACTGACTATGATACAAGTCAAAGCAATGAAAAAGTGGAGTTACAAAATGGAAACCAGTGGAATTATCCAGTTTAAATCTGGTTAGGAATAAGAATTTGTTCCTTAGTCTTTATTCTTTATTCTTAAAATTGAAAATAATTTTCAGCATTCCTACTCCATATCTCAATCTCTGCAGTTTTTAAAGCTCTGTGAGTCTCTTTTTATGACTACAAAACAGATGAAGCAGTCAAGATGAATACCTAAAGTAGAAATGGTAATCTTTATTGGTGGTATAAACCACAAAACCCTAGAAATTATTTCCAGCTCTTTGTAGTTGCTGGTGAGTTTCCTTTCAATTCTAATGGGAGCATGGCTTCATGCAGGAACACTGAAACTGTTCAGCTTTTTCATCAGAAAACAAAGCACTGACTCTGAGTNCAGTCAGACACATTGACATTTGACTTCTGATGAGAACCAGTGTGGATTATTGTGTAATTTGGGACTGGACATAAGACGGGGTCTCCCACCATCTCACTGAGGATGGTATAGGTCCTCAGGCTGTAGGGACTGTGAAAAATGCTGGATTAAAACACTGAAGTCTGCAGAAACTAAAAATGTCTTGGCTGTAAGATTTTGGTGTCTGAGATGTGTTTCCTTTGTGCTCTGAACCCACATCAGCTCTGTTTTTCAAACAAGTCAAAATACCTCAATACTCTTAATTTGATAGGAAATTTACTAATTAATTTAGTTGAAGATAATTAAGGAATC